>CALYLX010000046.1:0-106371 GCA_944990035.1 Clitopilus passeckerianus
TTGGGTAGGCGAGGGTGTCCTCTCTTTGCGAATGGGCAAGGTACCGCTTGCGAGTTCCACATCCTCGTGAACGATCTTCCAGCTATGATCTAGATTGAGGTTCGTGAAAGAGCCATTGAGTTCATGAATGGAGTCGTGTAGCTGATAATTATCTCCTTGTCTGGCGGCATTCGAGCCAGAGGGAGGTCGGGAGATCGTACCGGCATCCGGGCGAGCAGGAGCACGGTTAGATTGGAAAGGACTGACGTCTTCGTTATATACCTTGTAGAGCGGCGCACTAGGCGGGCGAGTTGAGTTGGGAGACGTCTTCGAAGATGGTCCTGTGCCAGGTTTCGGATCCGAGTTGGGAATGGAAGGTGTGGTTAAGAAAGATGCATGGTATGCCTTGTTGGAAGGCTGCGACATCTCGAGATGCGACAACGACTCGTGACGCCTGACATCAGAAGCAAAAGCCGTGTGATTAGGATCTGGGGAGAAAGGCGAAAAAGTGCTGTGCGCGCGATTGAATTCAGGACGCGAGGGAAAAGTGTCGTAGAGGTGTGAACTTTCTTGTGCGGGAGGCGCAGACGACGTGTGCGGAGTTCTGTCCCCGAATATATGTTCGGATACAAGGGAAGTCAAAGCATCAGCACTCTTCGGGCTATCACTCCCCTGATCAGCCAGAGCGTTGGGTGCATAGTCCAGGTAGCCTTGCATGTTGAGTTTCTGCAATATTTGCATGGCCTGTTCCTGAGTCATGGTGTGAGGGCCTGGGATCGACAGCTGACTTTGCATAGCCGCCGCGTGCGCAGCTTGGGCGGCAGCCTGAGCAGCTTTATCTATGAGATCGAGTCTAGGTTAGCATCATACAAATACCGTGGACTGACAGAGGAGAACTTACATTGACTGCGACCCCAGCTTAAGCGAATCCTACTCCCACCGATGGGGAACCCTTGCATCTTCTCGATGGCACGCTCGGCATCGGCCTTGCGAACAAATTGGACGAAACCGCAGTGCTTTCCAACCGGGACCTTGACATAGTGAATATCTCCAAATGGCGCGAAGAATGTTCTCAACGTTTCTTCAGAGATCAGAGGAGAAAGGCCACCGACGAATACGGTGGTATTGTAGGGATCGGTGGATGTGAGTTGTTCTCCATTCGGACCAATAAGATTTCCCAATATCGCGCGAGCACGAGCCTGATGCTTCCAAGAGTCCTCAGAGATGATGAACTGCGGACCACCACCTTCTCCCTGGCCGAATGCATGCCTGATAGGTGCGTCCTGGGCAAGAGGGTTCGTGATAGAATTACCCCCATGAGTCTTGACAGGGCCGCCTTCTCCCTTCGCGTACTGCTGTGCAATCTGAGCAAGCACATTATTTGGCAGATTCATCATCTCGTCTGAAGTCAGGCTGCCGAACCCAGAGGTTGATACACTCGTGGCAGATCCGGAACCTAAGGAGTTGGAAGAGTTGGAAGCGCCAAACGAAGATCCGGAACCAGAGCTCGAAACGCTATTACTCCCACTATTAAAAGACGAGGTCGACGTCGTGACAGTAATGGGATTTGAAAGCGTCTTCGTAATCCCATTATTAGAAAGAGGAAGGGCGATCGTGACGGGCTGGGGCGGAACGCCCGGTGGATGAGCAGGGAGTTGCACCTGGGGAAGGTCGAGAGCAGTGGAGGTAACCGGCGGTTTGTATTTGGCAGTGGCCGGCGATATGCGCACTGGGAGATATATTAGGGAACCATATGATGCATACAAACTGGTTTGACTCACTAGGGCGTGAAAGGCAGTATAAACCATGCATCTCAATCAACGCTCGTTGTTGGTCTGCTTCATCGGTGAAACTAGAAGAACGTGAGCAACTATATCGGGCCAATAAGGGCGATGCACTTACCGAACGAAGCCATAGCCCCTAGAAACTCCAGTGACGGGGTCCAGCATAATTTTGGCACTCTTGCAGCTCAGGAAAGGCCGGATAAATTTGGGTTCCCTATCGTTCCTAAGACCGAGCAGAGGATTACGGAAGACTGCCACCAGATCGGAATTCGAGACTTCCGGGGCGAGGTCACCGACGAAAATACTATATTCCTTGGGGAATTGCTGGTTGGAGCCATTGGCGGCATTGGCATTTTGCGCGAAAGAGCTCGGTGTCGAAACAGGTACGGAAGACGCCCAGTTGAGCGCGAACGGCTTACTCGAGTTAGGCATAGCTCGATGATGACCTGGCGAGTTGATCTGTGCTAGCACAGATGCAGCTTGTTCAGCGTTTGGGAACGTCAGATAGCAGAAGCCTGGGTTGTTGGGTTGCTGTCCGGTGACTGGATCTGGTGCCGGATGAGGCACCTGATGTTGACAGGGTCCCAGCCCATGAAAGTGCAGACTTGTTTCGCGTATTCTTCGTCCATCCAGGGTTCGAGTTCGCCCCACCAGAGCGTGTTTCGATGAGCGATAGGCGTCGGGAGACTGGGCGAGGTGTTGTAATTGGATGCACTCGAAGTGCGGAAGATCGTGGCGTCTCGCTCGTTAAACGCGTTGGCGGGATAGGCCAAGTTAAGGAAAGGCGGGGAAGACGAATGCTGGTTGTGGTGGTGGTTAAAGAAAGAGTGGGATTGTGAATTGTGACCAACGATAGAGGGACTTGGTTTGTGTGGGTGTCTGTTTGGTCGGCTAGATTCCATCCCGAAGTTCGATTCCGTCCCGTGGATGTTTAATGACCTTGGCACGGTGCTTGAGTAGGGCAGATGTCCTGTTGTAATCCCCAACGATGAATGACGATCCGACGTTGGAAATGGCGACGCGTGGTATTGAGGGGTGTGCGAGAGGTCCCGGTCAAGACTTCCACAGTTTTGAAGTGTGGTCATCCTAGGAGGACTCTCGAAGTCATGGCCATTCATAGACGACATCCTTTCCTCCAGTAATACTCCTTTTCAAGCGAAGAGAAAGAAGATGTAAAACGAAGATGTGGAAAAAGGGGCTAAATAACAAACAACGATAAAAAACTGATATAAAGTGGTAGTAAAGCAACGCTGACGAATGCCTGTTTAGTAAAAGTGTAGTATATAAAGCTGTGTGCTGTTTTCTGAAGGAAGAGGAGATAACAGAAAGCTTGTGATACGAACTGATTGGTGATTGGAGCAATGGATTTGAAGAGAGCAGGGGAAGTGCAACGATTGAGCAAGCGACGGGGACACAGAAATATAACAAATTTGCTGACAACGACGACTTTCGACTAGAGAGCAACTAAAACAAGAACTTCCGAGGGCGATAGCAATTTGAGAGGAGGGGAACGAGCGTGAGTATTGTGTTGGTGATGGGGGTTGACTATCAGGAGGTCTTGACTCGACGACGATTACCCGACTGCCGAGTCTCAGTGAAATTTGCAAGAGGGGCCGCCTGCGGAGTTTTGGTCAAACCTGTACTGACTATTCAGCAAAGGAGCTATATATGTCCACAATTCTTGTCAACGTCGGTCAAGTCAGTCGCTGATCCCAGTTAGGCCCATGTAATATCCCCGCCCCAGATCTCTTCTTGGGATCCCATTGTTCTCGATGACTAATTCCGGAGTCGCTTCCAATACGAGGGAACAATGCCAGAACACATCCAGTTTTAGATGGCCTTCGACGTGGACCTAGAGTCAGTAGGCTCAAAAAGTGATGGACCGAATTAAACCAGCTGGCTTGCCGACTCTGGCGCGCTTCCCTGAACTGTCACTGCAAACGGGGATTATGTACGCTTATGGGTCCCAAATTGTGGCTGTGCTTTCTGTCATGCCCTCGCCATGCACCTTGCAAAGTTGCACTCAAAACTGTGGACTGCGGCTCAATATCCAGTGCTGGACTATTGCTTTGTATACAGGAACGAGGGACCTACGCAGGCGCTTCAAACAACAAGTAAAGATTGCAATTTACAAGGGAGGCGCCCATCAGTTCCCAATCCGGGATGTAATCTGGCCTCTGTTTGTGCTCTGCCACGAATCTCCGTCCTAAAGATCATTCTATGGGGTTACCAGATACCCACTTGATGATACTTCATATTCATCAATAGGTGGTCAATCATTATTTCTATCCATATGTCATCGTAGTACACAGATCAAGACAGAGGTATGACATCTTGGATGCGTTTCTCCATTATTCTCTAAAGGACCGTTCGGGGCCTCTCTGGGAACTCTCGATTGCTATGAACGCCAGTCTTATGGACACGTCTACACCACGACAGCTACGTGTGACTATCCTCACGGCCGCCTGGGGAGTTGGAGTAGCCTGGGCAACTCAGGATACCTGGTTCGCTTTGCCTAAAGGGAGACATGCAGTCAGATTCTCCCGCGCTAATCCGTACTGATACCTAGATTGTCAGTTTGATTCTACTCACAGCTCGGAGCTCCTGGTCTTCCATTACTCATACGCCGTCCCACACCCATGGCCTTGAGTCAAAAGGACTTCGATTGACTCATTCGAAGGAAGCATCCAGGTCATGTGGAAATCTCATTTGTGTCGGTAAGAGTGTGTAGGCTATAGAAGGTTTCAACTACTTTTACTGCGTCTGCCTGTCGGGGACAGTCGGGCCTTACACTTACATACATTAGATACTAATCACATCATGATATACACCGCAAATCAGTCGGGCTAAATATAATTATCCCATGAATTTACCCCGAATTCCAACTCCCATTCAGTTGAAAGGCGAATCTCCATTGTCCAAAGAAACGAAGTCCAAGTCCAGATAAGAGTCCAGAACGCGTCGCTGTGATCGATGATGATCACGCTTAGTCAGCGTCGCGTGGACCAGCGATATTCTGGCTTTAGGGCCAGCTCTCATCGAGGTTTTGAGCTGCGTCGTCCCCGACTGGTCTCTTGCTGGCTTTGCTGTGGTCGAATCGTTGGTCGCTGCGGTTTGAACTGGAAAGAGCCTGCAAAGACGTACCAGACGCGCCTTGAAATTTTGACATCGCTTCATTAACCTTTTTGTACCGTTCACCATTCCTAATCTGCTAACATGCCAAACCGTCGGCCCTCAGCCTCTGCGGGGCCACCTCATCACCACCCGCCGCCACGAATCCACAAGAGTAACGAATCCTATCACGCCCTCTACAGCCTGAATTCAATGCTGCCGCAACAACATGGGTACCAAACTTCTGCCGATAAAATGAGCCCACAACAGAAGGTTGTTCAAGTGTTGGTGACCAGGTTGAGGGGCAAGGTACGCGACTCATCGGATAATATCTCACCTTCGTTGAACGTCGTCGTTCTGCAGCTTCCGTGCAATTCAGGCGTGTCGTTGGACAGACTTGAAGGAGACAACACCATCCAACAAGTCATTGAAGCTTTGGTTGAGCTGTCTACCGACTCGCTGGACACAATTGTGTATGCTCTGAGTGAACTTTTAGAGCGTCTGTCTAGTGTCAGTTATATTCCAGCTACTTATGCTACTCAATCTGATTCCATTTTCAGCAAGCACCAGACCCGCCCAGCATCGAGATCCTGCAGTCCCAACTTTTTGTTCTGAAAGTTTTGTCCCTAACTCTGTCATCCCGATGGAGTCCCACTCATCGTTCCAACTCTCGCGCTGGCCACAACACGTCTGCCCCTTCAGAATCTTCACACTTCACCGGATCTACACGAGTGTTTCGGCAGGCGTCGTCCGACCATTCTATACCTCCTCCAACTTCACAGGAACCTGTTCCACTGAACGATGATTGCGCGAAGTATGTTTTGAGTGTCATGGTCCTCTTCATCCAGCCACCCGTTGAGAATCAAAATAACCAACTCATGATGAGCAACTCCTGGACTGATATATCGTTCCGGGATTTCGAAGGCAGCGCTCTTGCAGCCGTTGGGGTTCCAGAGGTTCCTGCTGAGGCGCCATCGACTCCAGTGACCAACTATGCCCGTCCAAGAGAAACCGTCCTCCGAGCTCAATCGTCGTCTACGTCCGTCAAATCGAGTAAACTCAGCCTCAATTCCACCATCCTTATCCCGGGGGGAAAGGTCGCCTATGAGAAGACCCATGTCTCCCAAGTCAGGTCAACACTTCCTGTGACGAGCCTTATCTGCAAATACGCCGGAAAAGTCGTATTCCAAGTGTCCGCATCCAATTACGATGCTGTTTATACGCGGATACGGGGCAAGATTCGTTCCCTGGAACGGAATTCCAATGAAAGCCCTGATCTTGCTGATCTTCAGCTCATGGCCCATAGTATTTTGGACAGAAACCGACTTGTCCAGCTGTTGACGGGTCAGTGCTGGCCTATACTTTTGATGGCAAACATACTAACCTCCCTTCTCAGAACTGTCGTCTTTGCTCGTCAGCATGGGAAAGGAGTCACGTAGTGCCATTGCAGACCCCCTCCGTTACGCCGTATGGAGTTGGATCACGAACTTCCCTGCAGAGTTCGACGAGTCCTTGCGATATAGAGGCAAGACGGACGGCGCACCTGAACGCGTCTTCGACCTCCTGTACTCGATAAGCCAGTCGGGCGATGAGAAAACCTTCTGGCCGACCCTTACTATCCTTAATTGCACTTCAGATCGCCTGAAGAACGACTTTGAATCGAGTTATACCAACTCAAAGGGAAGCAGAAAGGTATGCGCTCTTCTCAAATTTAATACGCAATCTCAACAACTCTCTCTACAGGAAATCAGATTTGGAGAGGAAATCTTGAAACATGCGCACGGGCAGTCAAGACTGTCAGATGTTGCGCTTGTGTGCATGGTTGACATGTGCCGAGCAGCTACATACATCAAGCCAGAGGGAGAAGTCGCCCTTCAGTCAATTGCTTACGATCTAGCTCACGAAATAAAGGTACGTGCATCTAAAATCTCGTCTATAACTCGCCCTATTGACGAACAGCAGTCAGCACTCTCGTCTCATGCCCATCGCCCACCTTTTTGGGAGACCCAAGAAGAAATTGATGTGGGGATGTATGCGGAAGCCTTGGTTGCCCTTTGGCGCTTTCTTCCCATTCAAGACGCCCTCCCTCTGTTCGAAACGTGTCTTGAAGCTGACCGGTCTGAGGCTGTCAAGCTTTGCGTAGTTCGAGCCTTGTTGACGCTAACGAAAGAGGTATGTAAGCGCATATTGCCAGAACTCAAGATATCCTAATATCGACCACAGGCATCTCGGATTAAATGGCAACATCCTTTGGACACTCTGCTCGATATGGCGGCACCTCGCTTCCGGTCTATCTTCACGGTGAAGTTGACTACCAGTCCGAATGCGCAATTCGTACTGATTTATCATACTTCAAGGCGACCGCGCTCCGACGCCCTGAACTCGACGCCAGCGGCAATACCAAGCGTGCGGCAGGCAGACCTAGAGCAAGACGCACACCTTTCAACTCGCTTACTGACCGAGAACTGCTTTTGCTGGGCATGTTGTCACTTTGGCAGGCCGAACCTCTCTTTCATCTCAAGCACATCACGACCGAGGAGATCGAAGAATGGGTCACCACTGCGAATAAGATCTGGGAGGCACCAATCGATATCTATGTCAAGATTTTCATTGCTGGCGGCTTCCAAGCGATTGCCGAGGCCATGTATTCGGCCACCCCGCCTGATCCTCCAGATTCATACTTCAGTCTGAAAGTCTCGTTCCTCAAAATTACGCTGTAAGTGACGAGTTTTACGACCTCGGGTTCAGGCTGACCGGGTAACAGACCCGCTATCCTGTTGAACATTTCGACAAATCTCTTGCAGGAAAGGAAAGATGTGGAGGCGCAGAAGTTATGGGTGATTGTGGCCCACCAGCTTGTGGAACTTTTCAGTAGAAAGAGTGACGTGAGTTCTACTTTTGCACACCTGGGCCTATCTTCACAACCTAATATGAACTAGTCGCCACTTGTGAAGAGCATTCAAACGGAACCGCTTCGTGTTCCAGCGTTCATACTAGCAGAAATTGCCTTTTTGATATCGCTGACGTCTGCGGACAGCAACATATCATATCGTGCTGCTACCGGGCTACGGCTCATAATCCTGGCAGAGAAACAACCTGATGTTCCCGTGAACCCTCATATGTCGGAAGAAGACAATTCCAAACGTTCTCGAATGTATGAGCAACTCGGGGACCCCAAAGTGGTCATCGTTGGTAGGTTCCGTTCGTACAGCCCTCCCACAGATGCTGAGGCGGCGTACTCTAGGTCGCGTGGGACACCAGAAACGAATTCGCAAATATGTGCGATCAATCACGTACCCTTCTGCAGCACACATCGCGGTCTGGAACGAGTGCTACTGGCGGTGGCGGGAACTCTCTGAAGCCATTTATGACACTATGAAGGATGATGACTCCCAGACTCGCCGAAACCTGCTATGGAAACAGGTACATTTTTTTCATATTGTTGTTGTCCCTTCAATAACGCTTCTCTTTAGGATGAGCGCTTTCAGTGGCAAAATTTGACGCTATTCTTGGCTGCGCTGGGAGGTGCCTGTCTTCTTGACAGTCATGAAACGTCGTCTCTCGCATCTGCACTGCCAGCTCAATGGCTACCCGATTCATTGCGCGTCATGCATCGACCGGGAGAACTCATTACAATGTTCATCAAAGACTTGACCAACCTACTGGTTTACCCTGATACACAGATCCAAGAACTAGCCAAAGATGCTCTCGGCGCCGAATTGAGCCCTCGTCTCCATGCAAAGCTTCTGAGACATCTTGATGGGTAAATTACGATGCACTGGCGGTTGCTCGACTTAGTTACTCAAATACTTCTAGGGCCATCCGCGAAATTGAGGACGGTGCAGGGACCATCCTCACAGACAATTACATCCTTTTCGCCGACCAGGTTTGTACTATGAAAAATGACGTAACGGGGAAAGGAGGGCTGACCCCCTTCGAAGTTCATTGGAATCCTCAAGCTCATCGTCGAGAATGACCAGGTTTCCAGCGAGGATATTTCTAGCATTGACATCAGTTCAACGATCCTCACATTGGCCACTTTTATGTCTCGTTTTACTGATTCAAACTCCTACCGAGTCAAGCACAAATTCTGCCTCATGTGCGAGAGCGTCTGTGACCGCACAGACGCTCTCGCGTCCCGTAAAGAGAGCAATGCTCGCCACGAGATCCTGGACGCCATTATGAGGTGGATACAACCTTTAGAGGTGAGCTCATCCAAAGAAGATGCTAAGCTGCTGCTGATGACCTGCAAGGAGGGTCAATTTGCTGGCATCCAAGCTGATCTCAATCTTGCTTGCCTACGGACTTCGGTGAAACTCCTACATCGGTTGCAGCTACGGCCCATGGATAATACCATCACTGGGGATGACAGGCTCCATGTCGTCTCTCGAATGTTCAACAAGTTTGCCAGCTTTCTACTTCAAGCCATGGAACCCTGTCGAGGAATGCCTCCCGTGAGTGAGACTAGGTTGCTGATGGCCCCCGAGACTGACTTGGATGACCTTCAGCGACCCGCAACAGTTTTGAAGTCAGACCCTCAAGCAGAAATAATGGCTGAAGCTGCTTACCAGGTGTGCATGAGTCTCTCCTTGTTTGGTGTACTTGCTCAGAAGGGTATTCCAGGCTCGGATTGCTCAGCGAGCGGCTGAAGTAAGGGAGCTAACAATCACCGGTCTCTCGCACTTGGTTAGTGCCAATACCGAAAGTGGCTTCAAGCAATCCCTCCAATTGGCATACGATAACGATCTCCGGAAGAGAGCCATTTTCGCTCACGTCTTCGCCCGTGTGCTTGGCCAGGGTACTAAGTTCGACCCGGAGGATCGATCAGCAACTCAAGCGCGTAACAATCGTCTCTTCGAGGTGTGTCTACAAAATGTTAACCATTCTCGTAGAGGGCTGATGGCAGTATTACTAGCTTGTTAGAGGATCGGATGTACGGGGATCTGTTGCTAAAAATGCTATATGAACGCTGATCTTTCTTGTCATAGATGATTCTGGCTCTGACCGTCTGTGAGGTCTGCCCAGCATCAGAAACTGACATGATGGTGTCAGTTCTTCTGAATGTTTTCAACACACGTAGCTCCATCCTGGCACTCATCAAAGCTGTGGTTGAGAAAGAGGTGGCGGCGAGCCGTGAGTCCTAGATCTTCACGATCACCATGTCGTGTCTGATTTTTCGTAGCGAACGAAATGGAACTCTTCCGAGGGAATAACACGTACACCAAGCTTCTGGGCACCTTCGCCAAGATTCATGGTTATAGCTACCTACGCCAGCTTCTCGTACCACTAACAGATCGGATGCTGGAAATGGCCAAGGAAGGCCTCGCTTTCGATATGGATCCGAATCGCATCCATCCAGAGGAGCAACGCAATAAGCCGAATGTTGAAAGCGCAGCTATGTATTTCTTAGACCTCGCTGCTAGAATGGCCCCCGATATGCCTGCGTGAGTGTAGCTACCGCTCCTTCAATCAACATCTCTTACGCTCAGCCCAGCATTTTCAAGGAGATATGTGCGCATATATCAAGTACTGTGTATGTAGCCTTTCAATCAGGGACTGACCCGGAGCTGATCCTCGAACGTTTAGAGTCATGTCATGGCCGAATTCAAGATATTCTGTAACTGGGGCGTTCATATTTTTGCGGTAAGTCTCGGTGGTATTGGCACTCAAGTCTTGCTGAATTACAATCCGGCTAGATTCATTATTCCTGCCATGGTGTCTCCTGAAAACGTCGACATATCATTCCCTCCGGAACATAATTGGACTGTTCGCCGTGGCCTCATGCTGATTGCCAAAATCATCCAAAATTTGTCAAACAACATGTTCTTTGGAAAGGAGAAGCACATGACATGTCTCAATGACTTTTTGAGGCAGAACATCACTGTGATGACCAGATATCTGAATGACCTCCAGGTATGGGGAGTGTGCCTGCCCATCCAATATGTGACAGTTGACCGTCTTTGTCACTCTAGAAACCTGTCTCCCCGGAAGATTCGGCAAAGGATCACTGGCTCGGGGCAACTCCAGATGACACAGACGTGATTGTACTTCACCGTTTCTTCGATCGACATGCCGACAAGATTGGAAAAGAGCTTTTGAGCCTCTCAAAGCCTGCTTCCGAAGGCGATCCAACCGCCGCTAACGGCAAGAGAGCCTGGGACGGACTGTGCAGCCTCCTCGTAGATTTTGGATCCCCTTATGAGGTCCCTCGTCCTGCGCTTCTCCCCCGCGACCAACACACAGAGTATCAGAGCCTAATGTCCCGCAACGCCGGCAGGGATACAGCTGAAGTTGAGGACATCTTCATAACTGTCGACACTCCCGAGGTATTCTTCATCGCTTAGATAATGGACACCGCTAATCTTGAAACAAGGCTCGAGACTCAATTTTTATCCTAAGGCTCTCGAAGATCAACGTCGAAGCTCATGACATCGAATTACTTATGTATCATGTGTTTAAGGCAAGCTAAATCTTCAGAGGAGTTCTTACCGTTTTGACTTTCTTTTAGGCCTTGGAACCTCATCAGGACCGAAACTTTGATCTCATTCTAGACTGCACCTGCTTTTCATCTATGTCCGAAGTCCCACTTCAGTGGTTAAAGTATTGCGCAGAACTGGTCCCTTCTGATGTCAGACTCAAGTTCCAAAAGACCCGCATCTTGAACCCCAACAACCTCACTCTGAAGTTCTTACGGAGATTGTATAACTTGACGGCGGGTAAGCCAACCTGAAATCATGACACCAAAGAAGCACCCGGGCTCATGTTCCCCCAGGTGCTCAGTTCTGTCAGCAGGGTATTCACTCATACAAATCGGTCGACGAATTGAAGGAGCACGTTCCTCCCGAGGCACTTCCTCATCTTGTTTTGGCCAGTATGTGAATATTATCTCAAGGGTTCCTCCAAAATCTCATTAACCATTCAGCGAGCTTGGAGGCCCAGCGCCAAGTATGCTTCGCAGCAACCAGGAAGCGACCTCAGCGACCAGTAAGCATCCACGTCGCAGAAGACCACTGTCGCATTGTTTCGGTATGTCTTTTGCATTGTATCCCGAGTTCGTCTTGACCTTTCTTGGATCAGGTCACGACACAAGCTATATCTGCTAGTTTATCATGTGAAGCGGTGGAAATATATTATCTATCCGATATCAGCGATGCCTACAAGGTGAACACAGGGACCGAGGCGGACGAGTTCATCATGCGGAAGAATGGCGTAACGATGTACTTCGCTTCTGACCAACGTGATGAAATCGTCAAGGTAAGGTTTTCGCCTCCAAATTGTACTATGTACTTAGCTCAGCGTCGTTCTTACAGAGCATCCGAGAGGCCAAAGGCCGCCTAAAAGACGGGGCTCACATGCCTACATCAGACCGCTTCTCGCGTTTCTCGAACGTCCCCGCGACTTTGTTGCATATCGGACTACTCAGTATTTCACTCAATCACGACGAACTTCGGGGTGCCGCCTATGAACTACTGGGCGCAGTATGCCAGTATCTCCAATACAGCAAAACCCCAGCTATTGCAACCCAAGGTGATTGGACTTAGTTTCTAAGATACGCCCGTTTGCTCATAGAGCCTTTGTGCAGCGGGATTCATACCCGGAGACCCAGCTGCCTACGGATACCAATTAAGCGAAAAGTTGGCCCGACATTCTCCTCGACTCACCCTCGATTTCATCCCTGAGGTAACAACGGCTATGGATGCACTTGCAGACATCTCGCAGCGCATCAGTTGCCTGCAGTATATGAGTCCCTGGATCAAGAATCTGGTACATTTTTCAGACCCAACTAATCCCCTATGGGATCGTTCTGGAGCCAGGGTGCGGGACTGCATTCGGCAACTCACTGACATGACGGCCAGCAATCCAGAGGTGTGTAAAGCAACTCTATTGACTACCTGCATGACTCACGAGCGGGTAGATTATTCCTACTGTCCAGAGGTACATCTGGTCAGAGATCGGGAGACTCGAGCCAGTTACCATCGACGCGATTTTAGACGAGGTTTTGCGGGCAGCACATGAGAGAGGACAGGGAACACAACGCGCTGAGGCCATCATTCGAGCTGTGACCCCGCTTGCATCTATTGGCGTACGAGGCAGAGTCCATGCGAAATTGCGCAAAGTGAGTTCACTTGATACAGCGGAAATGCTTTGACCAACGAAATTCAGACTATGACACGCGTCAATCCCTCGACCACAAACACAATGACCGACATAACAAAGCATGCAAGTTGGCAAGATATATTCGTCTTAGCTCGCTTCTGCCTCTTTGTCGGAGCCTCCAAAGGACAACCAGGTTATGATCAGCTCTTTGTGCCAGAAACGGTCCACACAATCTCTCTCCTCGCTGCAGCTGGGCCGTTGTTACTCCGGAGAACGGTGTACGGGATTGCAATGAACCTTCTCCAAGCATTATACCATTCTCGAACGGAGGACACTGCTGGCGCCGACCTACTTCAGCTGATATCAGACCTCAATTCTCCAGAGGTTCTCAACCTGTTTGGTTTGCAGCGCTACAATTGCTCCTCGGAGTACACGACTGTTGAGCCTCCGAATGACAAGGAGTGTCTTGATAACCAAGAGCGCCTGATAGCATTCTTCCTCAAAACCTTCCGCATGGCTTCCGGGAGCAAGGGTATGCCCCTTTTATTCCCCGCGAGAATGACCAAATGCTTACATGCTTATACAAGGAATTGAGAACGTCTGGAGAGCCCGGTTAATGGGGTTGACTGCCTCCGTCGCGTTCCAGGTGTCACCATACGTACAAGCTCGAGCATTCAATGTCCTTGGCGCTCTTGCGACATCGGACGTAGACGACGATTTCGTTTATCAAATACTGGTCGCCCTCAGCACAGCACTCGCCAAAACTGAGGACGGGACGTTTGTTCTGCCAATCGTCAGCATTGTCCGGTGCTTATGCAGCGTGGTCCCTGCCATGTCCCCCAATAGCCGGTTCCTGCCATCGTTGTTCTGGTTTGCCGTATCGCTCCTGCAAGCCAGCACCTTTTCGTTCTATGTTGACGCATGCCGGCTCCTGTGTGCAACCATTGAAGGTATGGAGGCCCGGGGCTTGTTCACCCATGAGTCTGTTGCAACAGTCCTGTTGGACCATCGCAGCATATTGGTGGAAGCAACATCCCAACTCGACAAGATACTTGCGCTGTCATTTGAAACCAACTTTTCTTTCTCCCTCGCCGCCATTATCTTCAAGGGCATCCGACAGAACGGACTGAAGGAAGCCGCAGAGCAAGCCCTACGGTGCCTCTTGCGCATAACAATACGGTCGGAGACGCCGGAAGACGTGCCTGATGGCTTCCGGGACAGCATTCCTAGCGATGCGTTGGGATACTTCATCGCTTTGCTACCTGTTTCCACATCACAAGCCAAATATCGGTCCCTACTAGATGAATGCCAGATCGACCGCGTGTGGTTGCCAGATGCAGGCATCGAGGATGAAGACGATACTGTTCCGCACATCTCTCTAGCGTTCCTAGGAGTAGAGGATTCAACAACGGCATTGCTCGTCACAACATTTGCTGGCCCTATTCTTGTCCATGCACAAGGTGACGCCACAGAGACGGAGATCTTATTCTCTATCCTTTCGGAAATTGGCAACAGGTTCCCTCATGTAATTGCACTTTGGTAGGTCTTTCGTTTTTCTGAGGATGCTCTTAAGCTGAACGATCCACAAGCTACCCGGCGTTGCAAGAGCGTCTCCGAGCGGCCTTCAGCGACTCCTCCAACGCCTCGATTATCCGTTCTGCCTCTAATATCTTCCGGATTTCCCTCCATGAAGGGTTCCGATCTCTGTCTAGCAGAGGAGCAGCAGCATCTACAACGTCTTTCGACGATACCAAACCCGCCGTACCTAGTCAGGAGCACAAGGATGCGTTGAAGTCGATGAAGATGGAAGGGCTTGTCAGCTCATTCCAATTCCTTCCACGAGACGTAGCAGCAGAAATGCTGCAATGGATTCCTCGGGTGGTTGCCCACATGTTACTTGCTTAAATGAATTTGACGATATAACATCTACGCTCCTTACGAATATACGATACCCTTCTTTGATAGATACAATACAATACCTGGATTTCTGTGTATAAACAATAGCATTGACTTGGAATTCTCCGTATGGCTGCGATCCATAATGGCGATCAATGACAATTAGCCGGTCCTTACCATGACACTTTCATAACCCCAGCATAACATTCCAGCCATTCGTTTCATTAATCCGCCCTGCGGGCATTCGCACTCTCATCACAACCACCACGATGGACGTAGAAAACAACGATACCCGTCCAGGATCCCCAGAATCAACATTGACAAGGAGTTTTCATGATGCAAACAGCACCATTGACGATTTAACCAACGCTCTATCCACTCTCTCGCATCTGGTCACCCCAGAATCCTCAAATATTCTAACATGCTGTTGCGGAAGGAGCAATTGCGACAATCTGCAGTCGTGGATGTCGACGAAAAACCATCTCGAAAACAGACTCGACCTCAGTGGGCGTAAGAGTGTTACTGCTTTTAGTGTTCGCTGCAAGTCACTGACAATACATTTACTACAGAGATAGGCCAGGCATTGTTGCAGAAACACGATGCGTACGTTCGTAGCCATGAGGTATTCGCCCTCCACCCACCCGCCAGTTCATTACTCACCTATGTGTAGTCCCGCAAGCAGCATCCGTCCCCAACCTCGTCAGCAAAGCCAGAGCTCATTGGAACAACTGATCAAGTCGAAGACAGTGAGGACGAGATTGAGATACTGCGCCGGGAGCGTTCTCAGTTGGAAAAGGTGACCGTTTGTATCCCCAGCAATTTCGGTTGATCTCACCAAACCGTCCCAGCGTCTCAAGCAAGCTCTTTCCCAAAGCGAAGAGTTGGAAGCTTCGAAGCAAACAATCATGAATGAACTCACAGAGGCTCGTTCCGCTATTTCTCGCCTCACTGCTCAGCATGCCCGATCGGTGGGATGGGAAACTCGCATCGCAACGCTTTCCCGAGAGAAGGACGACATACAACAAGAACGCGATGGGGAAGCTAACAGAGCGAAACTGGCCGAATCTAGACTTGCTGCGATGAAGGACAAAACGAGTATGTCTCGTTCGTTTTGTATAACCATGAGACCACTAACTTGTATCACTAGTGAAGCTCCAGACTGAAGTGCGGCGAATGCAAGACACGTTGACAGAGCGTGCATTGCATCGTTCTCAATCTTCTGAACATACTTTACGGGATGCTCGCACGCGGCTCCAGGCCCTGAATCAAGCTGTATGCTCCGTTCCTGTTCTACCCAGTACAAGCCGCTAATACCTGAATAACAGGAGGTCGGAAGAAGTGCACGTATAGAACAAACTGAAATCATGGATGTACTGGAATCTCTTGTCAACGATAATGACGCATTGCAACGGGACAATGGCGAGCTACAGTCAGCGCTTGCTGATTCCCGAGAGGAGAACCACACATTGAAGGAAGAAATAGAGGAACTCAGAATGAAAGCTGCTTCAAGGAGTGGAGGTTAGGATTCTGTTCACGCATGATATCCACAGAGTGAACTAATATGGACTAGCTGTAACACCGCTTTACAGGCAATCCTTTACTGGAGGGATACCCGGTTCGTTAGGAAGGGAGACCTCTGTATGCGCCTTCTTCGATTTGCTATTAAACACCTCACTTATTCAGCTCTCATTCCAGTCGCATCTGATCAGCCCTCGAAGTAGCATAAGCATGGAACGGAGGCGCCCTCGTCGATCCTTTGTACGTTTGCATCCTCCCCGTTAGAAACATCAACTGATCATCTGTACTTCCAGGA
This sequence comes from Clitopilus passeckerianus, assembly GCA_944990035.1. Lineage (NCBI taxonomy): Eukaryota > Fungi > Basidiomycota > Agaricomycetes > Agaricales > Entolomataceae > Clitopilus > Clitopilus passeckerianus. The sequence continues at coordinate 16,681 of CALYLX010000046.1, forward strand.
CCCTCTTACACCTGAAACCAACCAAGTACCTCTGTCACCGACTGATTCTGCAGTCTCAGAACCGAGATGGACCAACTTTCCACAACCAGACCCCGATTCTGCTGCCAATGGGGGCTTCGGAGACGAACTGTGGAATGAAGGTGACGATAAGAACATACCGGAGAACAGGAGAGCACGCAAACCACTACTCCTCTTGACCCGCTCTCGCGGAGTTCAGACCGATTCTTTATTAGCACCCACTGCCTCCCCACTTCCATCTTATGCCTCTTCAATGTCTCCCCACGATCCTCGCTCTGAATCATCCTCTTATTCGGAATCGCCATCTTCTAGCCTAGCCGTTATTCTTGAACGAGTCACTGCGCTAGTGACTAGGCTGGGTCAGGCTGATGCACTGACTCTTACCAACCGCCTGAAGCGCCAGCACCTGAGAGGAGCTGATGTAGGTCACCTCTCGCGCACGACGGTCAATACTATCGTCAACGAGCTCGCCAACCTACGCGCTCAATTCCGCTACCTGCTCGAAGATGACAGCGTCGTGTCAACATGTACGCGCAAAGACTTCCGCAATCTTTTCAGAGTTCTCAAGGACATGTTCCAAGAGCTCGGAGAGCTACGCATTATTCTTAACGACATCATTCTCGATCCTTCTACTGCCAAACGGGTCAGCGATTCGGCAATGAACCCAAGCAAGGTCGATTCTGAGAACCAGGAGAAGGAGAGAGAGGGCGCCGGAGGGTCGGGGGTCGGTGGTTGGATCGCTCCAATTTCCAAGTTATTCTCGCCTGCCGGGGCTTCAGGCGTCGATCGCCAGAATACGTTGCGTCCTGGAGGCATTCGACCAACAGCACGAGCGCCGACGTCATCCCGTTTCGTGCCAAAGCAACGACCAGCACTCTCTGCATCTGCGACCACTGTCAATGTAGAATTTACTGGAACCGGTGCAGGTCGTTCGACGACTAGTACCATTGCACAGACCATGTCCGAACCCCTTCAGAGCCCTCCCATCTCGAAGGAGCCCTCTGCTTCGTCGGGAGTTATGAACATTTTTGCTGGCGCCCCTCAGCCTTCTACTGCCGAGCCATGGGTAGTTGTTCCCAAAGGTCCGCGAAAAGCACCATCTTTCATGAATCTGTCAAACCCGTCAGCACCTCCCTCGACTGGAACCATTGGGCGCTCAGCCACAATGTCAATGGCCTCCAGAAACCGTGGAATTTCTGGAGATTTGGACGCAATCATAGATGTCTCGAACCCGATAACGGATTCAAACGACGAAGAACCCGACACCGTTGGTCCTCTCCTCCATCGGACTTTACGTCGTCGGGGCCTGTCCGACTCTTCAATCCACTCTACGTTCACCAACCAGGCATCAGAAGCGGCAGGATCATCTACTACCAATGCAAGTGCCCATGACTCTGGTGTCTATGGGAGCCTGGCTTGGCCAGAGAAAATGTCTGTCTTTGGGGCGTTGAGCAGAACCGTGCAGAACCTGCGTAACACGGCCCAGGACTCTTTCACAGAGTTTGCAGGGAGTCTCGCATCATCTCCGATGCCCGTTCCTGCTTCTCCTCCGACTTCGTCCTCAGCGGCTCCAGAACCAGCCAAGCTGCATGAACCACCCCTTTCGTCCTCACCGAAGGACCTTCCTTCAAGGCTCAAGAAGGATCCCAGTCGTGCATCGAGTCCTTCTCGAATAAGAGATTTACTGCCAGCGCTGTCTTCATGGGCTGCTGCTGGAGAATTGATGGATCACGGTGCCCAAGGGGACGCAATGCTGGTGGGAAGCCTTCGTGATCCCCCTTTCATCCCAAGAGTAAGGAGGGGACCGCATCATGATCAAGATTTCCTATAACACCGTACGCCTGACGATGTGTTAGACATCTAGCAAAGGGCGGGGACCTTTGCTATGTCCTGCAATGGGAAAACGAAGGAGGCCTGAGGTAACCCGAGCCCAACTGTCATACTCTATTCTGTCTCTCTGGTTTTCGATCTGTGGATATGGACAGCACTACTACCAAGATACCCCACTTTAGCATAAATTTTTCATTGTAACATAACTACGATCCAATGCTGCTTCTGACAAACCTCAAGAGGATTAACATCTGCATGCTGTCATATGCACCCGTGATTCTTCTTTTTCTGTGAATGGTCGCATGGTCGCACAATCAACGCCGTCACCGGTAACTTTTCGTTTCTCCCACTACATACTGGATGTCAATCAGTAATTACGGCATTCAAAACGACACGCGAGACTTTATCCATACCCAACTACGCTACGGCAAACCCACGAAAAAAATTCAGCAGAAATTGGTGTCCACAAATTGCGCGTGGTTGCTCCAAGGGCATCTATTTATCGAGATCATACCCGACCGGGTGTATCAAGCGTTAGCCTGCTCGACCAGCTGAAAAGTGCATTGATATTGAAATTCCACAGTGCCCAGTGTAGTGGTGCCTGGCCTGGCAGCCGGCAAATTGGCGACCATCGGAATCTCTGCATCTGCGCAATGGAGATTGCGAAGCGCTGGAGCCTGTGACTGCATCTAATAAAAAGGCTGGGATCAGATTTTTCCTCCTACATCTATGTTGCCGGCATAGACCCCGTCAAAGCCACCTGCGGCATTATACCCTACAACATGTCTTCAGCGTATGGACAGGAAAGAACCAGAACCTTTGTCGCAGACCTGCATCCTTGGGCGGTAGGATTCAACTTGAGGCCTCATCTGCAGGATGTCTCCCTTGGTGAGTTACCTGTGCTACAATCTGGAGGTGTACTCAAAAGACCTGGCCAGCCAACATACTTGCTGGTGATACCTGCGCTCCGATAAGCCTTGCAGACTTTGAAAAGTACCTCACGTTTGCGGTAAGTTTCTACCCAAGTCTTATCAATTGAAAACCTGAACCTGGCGCTTGTAGGAGTACACGGTCGAGAATCTGCAGTTTATTGTATGGTATCAGGTCTGTGAACGAGATTGCTTCTGCCGCCTGCTTGTCTGATCAAAGCATGGCTTCAGGACTTCAAAACGCGGTTCTTACAAGCGTCAGAGGATTCTGACAGACATTGGTCCCCTTCTCCAGCAACGCCGACATCTACACTCTCATTTCAACCTCTCATACAACACAGCGAGAAATCAACGGACCATACAAGGAATAGTTTTGAGATCGAGTGCTGGAGGATCATTGCCACATTCTTCTCCCCCGGAGCTAGCAAAGAATTAACTTTGGACGAAAACCTTCGTGACAATGCCATTCGCGCTGTCTCTCAATACCCACACCCCGACGCCGTAAGTCATACCTATTCTAGATATATGTATGTCGTCTAATGGAACCATCCAGTTTCGGCCAGCGTACGAAGAAATCTACAGAATGGTCGAGCTCTGCAGCGTCCCTAGGTTCCTGTCGATCGCCTCTACGAATATTAACCTGTCAAAGCAATTTTACTGGTACGTCCCGCCACTGACATATTGTCCCTGCCTAAAAGTCTAATACCTTCTCTGACAGGTATGCAGTAGGCGTAGCCAACATCTTGGTTGGACTAGCTCTAGCGCTAGTCCTGATCATGCTACTGCCGACTCCGCCACACCACAATAGAGTGTATCGGATTTTCGCTGTTGGGTTTATGTCCTATGGATCTGCGGATATGTATTCAGCCTGGAGAGGGTAAGGATCACTGTCTTCTAGAACATCTCGTCTCCCTGATCCTGCTCCTACGAAAAGATTCTGCTCTCAAGTCTGGATGCGCGGAAACGCCCAGCTACGCGTCTGGGAGCTCCAGGAAATGGACGAGGAGGCCAAGTCTTTCGTTCATCGCGTCTGCCTTCCTTCGGAGACAACAGACACATCCAAGAAGAACGTCACCGAGCTACCTTCCACGAAAAGCGAAACCTCGTTTGCCCCCTCGATACCAAACTCATTTGGGAAAGCCAACCTCACCTTCATCGCTCCCTTTGAACAAGAACCGCCTACCCCCGTGACTCCAGATTTACGGGACGTGCGCGAAGAGATTCCCCTCCGAGCTCTCCTACCTGCCGATAAGAAAGAACTCCACTTCAATCGGCCTCCAATATTCGGGCCCGAGACTGTTATCCAGGATCCCCGCATAAAGGCAGTTCACCGGCAGGTCATGTACGAAGTTACCCGCTGGGGCGTTTGTAATTTGCTGGTACGCCCCAGGACCCTTTTGTTTGCTTTTGGGTATGGTATTTGACATGACTTGCAGATTTTCTCTGCAATCATTTTCGCTGTTCCTGGACGTGCGCATCGGTGACTGAATGATAATGGATGGGGATCCCTCTATACTGGGCAGGTTAGAGTTACCCGTTGTGGACCATGCCTGGTCTTGGTCTTGGTTTAGTGCCTCTTCGAGAATTGTAGCGAGTACTGAGTTCTGTGATTTTGATACTGTATCCTTAAGTTAGAATAACACATTCCTTTCAACGATTAACCAACACTGAGTGCATAGGCTGTCACGAGCGAAACCAAAAAGCAGTTCCAATCAAGATGTTCTGAGGACATTCTTCAACAGTACGTTGAAGTAAAAGTGTTGTATTAGGCAGAAACAGAACAAATTATAGAATATTATCTTCCTGAATTAACTGAATGAGTAAGGAGTAAGGCTGCGCGAGGAAAAGCACTTACTATAGGAGCGTCATGAACTCTCGAAAGCCGGTGAAGCACCCTTCTTGCTCCCAACAACCTGATATCCCCTCGGTGGCCTCCTCTCAGCCCTCTGCTGTTGCTTCGTCTTGACCTCAGACTCCGGAACGTTCTCGACCTCCAGCAGCTCCTTCAAGAGTAAGATTTTGCCAGCAACCTCGGGCCCGTGTTTATGATACACCGTTTGGTGTCGGCGGTGGATTCCTAGAGAAGCAACAGTTCCCTTCTTCTTTTCACCCAACGAAATGGCGGAGCGTCGCATTGTGATTTTGAAGTAGGTATTGGGTTCCGTCGTAGACGAGGTGGATGCTCCTGCAGGTGTTGTTGTTGTGGAAGCGCTGGCAGCTGAAGATTGAACTGCTGTTGCCATTGTACGCGTAGCGTTGCGCCATTGTGGCCTGGCAATGTTTCTGGCGGCGACGAGAGATGCCATGTCTGGACTTTTGCTGTTACTTCGTGGCTGCACCGGGGCAATGGTCGCGAAATTCTGGCGGGAGGCCTCTGAAACAAACAATGCCAAATATGTTTCTCCTTATAGCAGTTCCCTCGCTCAAGGTAGCCAGACAAAGATAATGTTTTGCAGTACGTATATTTGATATGCCCGGTAGAAACGATAATTAGTAAATAGTGAGGTAGTGTGTGTTGATTGTCGGCTTCACTTCGGCCACCCAATCCTCTTGCCTATCCATGACCAGAACAACTCCCGCAAAGACCACGATGAATCCTGTTTTTCTAGTTCGTCGGGTGATGTCCTTCTTTCCCCTCTCGAGGCATTGAATCCACTGGAGAAGAGACCTTGTGACCCTCCAGTAGCAGCTTCGTCCGCCCTCATAGCCAACTCTTCTAAAATGTCATCCACCGAGCTATCAAACAGCCTCTCAAACTCAACCGACCGTAAATAGTACGGTCTCCGCGCAATATACGGTGCAAGGCCATTGTACTTCCGTACAAGAGAGTTGACCTCTTCAAGTGCCATGTTGTGATATTTCTCCTGGCGCTTCTCCCAGTCTCTGTCCCGGAAGGCTGTGATATCACCGCGGTTGAAGGTGTGTAAGAGACTGGGAGGAGTATTGGATGTGATTGACCGGACGGCTTGCTTGACCCAGGATTGTTTGAGGACATCTCTGAAGGTGTTCACTGCGATGTCCAACTCTGTAGATAGACCGCAAGATCAGCAAGATATCCGAGTATCAACTCAGATGAAACGTACCAGTCTGTAATTCAACCCAGGGAGGTGCAGCCCCATTCCTTTGCACAATTCTGTTCATGAGGTATTCTTCTCTAGGAAGAAACGGATTCGACTCCTCCACAGCTTTCTTCAGCGGTTGTCCCCTCCCCTTGATATTGTCGAACAGTCCAGCTTTTTGTGCCTTCCGAATCCGATCTTCGACCATGCTACCCCAACCTCTCATGCTAACAGGATTCGCCTGCCTTCTCACTACTCCTCCTTCAGCACTGCCGGGACCACCACCCTTAATCCCCAGCCGATAATCCAATGTCGACTCCTTCGCCCGAACCAACCTCCCACCAAGCATCAACTTCTTCCTTTCATCCCTCTCCCGCCTCCGCTCTTTATCATCCACAGGGAACGATTTTGCAGCATTCACTCCTGACCCTGACGCAGAAGCAGCAACAGAAGCTACGGACTCCAACGATGCATGTTTAATCGACGCAGTTGCATGCGAGGGCAACTTGAACTCCGTGTGCCAAGGTCTATGGGTCTCCGATGAAGGAAGTAGAGGTTCCGTTGCCCAAGACCCAGTGCTTGGCCGCATGTTAGGATTCACCACCACCTGGCTTACGCGAGGCGGGGTAGACCTGATCTTTTGTTCTGCAGTTTGGATAGAGCCTGTGCGAAGGGGCTTGTACTTGTCGACTAGCATGCGGAGAATAGCATCCTCCATCCGTTCGTCGCCATCCCAGTTCTCGTGTTGGTTCTCGAGTAGAGGTAGCCGAGAGGGTGAACGAGGATGTTGGGAGGATTCAAGTTCTGCTTCCTCTCTGGCAGCATCTTCGAAGAGTTTATCGCTGGCACTTCGAGAGCAGCAAGCAGAGGTACTGCTCAGGCCTCTGAAAGCACAAATACGAAGATTCTGCACATCAAAAGTTTGGGCAGCTTTAAGAGGTCTAATGAGTCTGTGAGGTTTCATCGAAAGATTCCAAATCGTGTTTGTTCATGTTAGAAACGGGGAACGCCTGGCGGTTCCGGGCATCCCGCTCATCTTTCAAAGGCACAAAATGTGCTGCAATAGTGGAATAAATTACAGACACAATTAAAGAGGTGATCTAAAGTACAACAGGCATAGGCATGAAGGGTCGTAAGTCGACGGTACCGAGGTTTTGTTGGGTTTTATTCAACAAACGAAGGGCAAATCAAGAATCGAACGAGGTATGAGTCGTGGGTGTACAAAGGAGGTCACCGTAGTGGGTATGGTATAGACGAAATGCTTCTGCTCTTGTTCAAGCTGTAAAGCAATTAAATTTGAGATAGACTGTTGATCAATCCCATACGAGCGACCCCACCTGCTCCTCCATCATTCGAATCCTGGTGGACAAGGGCGCCAGAACCGGACGCTTGACCCGCCAGTTGACCAACAACGTCACTCTGGAGTTGCATCGGGACGAAAATAACCTTGCTGCTGGAAGTCTTGGCCATGGTTTGCACTGAATTGAGATGAGGTGTATCAGAACCGGGTATGACGTAGAAATGAACAAAGTGAATACGCACAAGCTTCCAATTGACGAATCTGCATAGCTGCGGGAGATGCGAGGATGTCGGCAGCTTGGCGCATGAGCCTAGCGGCGTCGACTTCGGCACGGGCAGCAATGACCTTGGACTCTCCAATACGCTTCTGCTGAGCAGCCGAGGAGAGAGATGCCGCAACCTCGGGGCTGAAGATGATATCCTTGATGAGGATACCCTCGATGGAGACACCCCATTTGTCGGCTACGTCACCGACGATTTCAGCAATCTCGAATGCAATGGCTTCACGTTCCGTGACAACACTCTGAACGGCACGGGCACCAACGACATGTCGCAGGGTGGTCTGTGCACGCTCAATGAGGGCTTGTCGCAGATCGGTGATACCGAAGGCAGCACGATAGGGGTTCGTGATTTGGAAGTAAATAACGGAATCACTGTATCGTAGCAATTGAGGTTAGTATGTAGCCTAGGTTAAGCTTCAATAAATGATGAACTCACATCTCGACGTTGACGTTGTCGCGAGTACTGTGAATAAAAATAGAGTTAGATGGAAACGGGTGACGTTGGGAAGTTATGCCCACATGACTGTTTGCCTTCCAATGGGACTGATTTGAATCTTGACATCGACAGTGCGGAGAGATTCGGTGCAGACATTCACGTTCACAAGACCAGGATCGACAGCCTTGTAGAACTGTCCAAAGCGTGAAACCAAACCGACGGCACCTATTAAGCAATTCAGTCAGGTTTCACCAACGGAAATTCCATCAGAAAGCAACTGCTTACCTTGGTTGACCTCTCGGAAGGGGTTGGGTAGAGGGCAGCAAGGGAATGCACCAATCAAGCCGATGCAACTACCCAATCCCTGCAAGAGTGATCCATAGAGCCCATGCTGGACATCGCCGAGACCGAGATCTTGGGCATATGAAGGCTGCATTTCGCTCTTCTTCAAAGGCTGGACGACAATCATCCCATTAGTAGCAGCGCCTGCCCTTCTATAGGAAGGACCAGCAACGTCGTCCGTCACTATGATACTCTATGAGTTTCGGTTGTGAAATTCTGTGAACAACCAACCGTGAGCAGCATGGTGGTCAACGACGTTTCCGCGCGACGACGTAGACGAAGTTGGCGATGGGATCCTTGCCTTGGTATCGATCTGGGACATTGCTGAAGACTATGAGAACTAAACCGAGTCTAATTGGTCTTCTTTTAACAGAATTGAAATGCGCAGCAACAAGGGAACGAATGATGTAAATTCCCTTTCGGAGATAGCATCTCCACCCTCAATTGGTTCTCGGCAGCTCGGCCCTGGCACAGCCGCCCAACTGAATCTCCAAAAAGGAAATTACGCTGTGTGTGAAACGCAACTTCGAAAAGCCAAGACTCCAACCACATACATTGGAGGCGATATCTGACACTTTAGGCTCTTCTTTTGCACCGAAAAACGTCTATGGGAGCCATTGAACTTTATCATGAGAACTTTCAGTGCTTTGCGCAGATTAATCGGTCACAAGGTAAGGCTTCCCTTCTCAATTCACGGACCTTTGGTGTCAGCGGACCCTCTACATAGATTTGTGGCTCTCGTGCGCAGTCTCCTCCAGTGTGGAACTAGGTCCTGACTCGGCCATGAGCGCACTTGGAGAGGATCATCTCGGAATGCAGTCCCAGAGGTGTGCAGTATCAGTTGACACGGATCTAGCCCTCCATTGAGTTGCCGTTGAGTACCTTCTTGGTTGCTGATGTAAGGCATTTTTCAAGCCAACGCCCATCATGCCAGTGTCCGGCAAGTACTGGCTTTTGAAGGCTGAGCCAGATTCACGCGTCGTCAAAGGAAAGGATGTGAAGGTACGCGACGGCGCACGTTCTTTTCCTGTGGCCGGTGTTTCATCCCTGAATTCGCGCCACAGTTCAGTGTAGATGACTTTGAGTCCGTGAAGACCTCACCTTGGGAAGGCGTACGGAACTATGAAGCCAGAAATCTCATGAAGGAGATGAAAGTCGACGAACAAGTACGTGAGAGCTTCGAAATATGACAATATCTGACGGTTTCTAGGCTCTGTTCTATCATTCGAATTGCAAGAATCCAGGTAAAACTCATTTTGTCACTTCTCTTGGCAAACAATTTATATTGAGTGCTATCGTAATGCAGGCGTTGCAGGCTTTGCAAAGGTGTGTTGAAACCTGATTGACACTGATAACTTTCTGAGCTTTTTTTATGCGTTCTTCCTCAGGTATCGAAAGAAGCCTATCCAGACTGTAAGTGTACAATTGGCCCTGCACACTCTTTCGGCTCCTCACTTCCGTCCTTCTGTAGATACGGCATGGGACCCGTAAGTGTGGCACGTTCTACCGTATATTTTCTGGCCTGATTCTCAGTCCCCACTCACAGTTCTCATCCTTACTTTGACGCCGTAAGTTCCACTACTTCTCCGCCCATGCCCCTAATAAACCATATCCCACCAGAAAACAAAACAAGATGCCCCAAAATGGTTCATGGTCGACCTGACATTTGACAAACGAGCAGAACATTTCGTATCTCTCGCCCTCCTGCGATACATCACGGGCTCCTCCGAACTCCCTTCAGAGGTCGAATACATCGGTCAGGAAGGCTTTCAAGCCATCAAAAGTAGGTTCTTCTCGCCCAGAATCCTCCCTAAAATCCTGAAAACCTTTTTTTGCAGCGATGGATCTGGTTAGAAAAGGCCGACTGAGCGTCCAACGAGTGGACCCTGTAGCATGGGAAGCCATAACAAAAATGGCCTCAAAAGGCGGCTGGGAAGAGCTAGATCTAAAGAAGAAATCCGCCGCTGCTGGAAGCAAGAAATCTACGTCAAAAGCATCCCCAGCTGCTGGTAAAGCACCACCCAAAAGGAAAGCTTCGGCCAAGGCGAAGAAGGAAGAAATTAGGGAGGAGTCTCCACTAACTGAGCTCTCTGACGACAAGTCGGAAGGTGGTGATAAGGACAGTGAAAAGGTGCCAGAGAAGAAAGTGACTGGAGGTCGGCGGAAGAGGAAGGTCGAGGAGAAGGAGGAAGAAGGGGAAGCTACTGCACCAAGACGAAGCAAGAGGAAGATGTAGTCTCGTGGACTTAATTCCAGAGATACCTCCAGGTTTCTTGACATTTGCGCTATTTACAGCTCTGCATAATTGTACTTTGCTCAGTTTTGTTGTAATATCTACATGGGCCCTCTTTTTTGCGCTCTGGTGTTGATCAACGTCGGGGTTATACTCACCCCTGACCAAAGGGAAGAAAGTCCTCTGGCTTCACACCACTTTGAAAACCGCAGCAGATAACAAAGTTGCAATTTTTTTGATTTGGGGTCGGACAATGACCATGTCCTTGATGACCACACCATGTTGTCCACCCTCCCTCCTCAGGTCGCTGCGCAGTGATTCTGCATGTGCTCTCAGGTTAATCTTATCTCGTTAAATATAGCTTTCACGGGGGGAGCACTTTGCGACGAGACTCTGGCCTTTAGCCAAAATCGCTCAATTACGCCGAACCACGCTGCGGACGGCCACCCTCGTGGCGCAAGACCCGTATTGATCCATACTCGTTGTGTACGCACGTAAATCCATTCGTGGATCATGTCAATACCTGTCCACACCTCGATAGATAACGGGGTGGTTACAACACAAGCTCTTCTACTTGATACAGCCCGATCGCCATCCCAGCCTGCTCATGGAACCTCTTTCTTCTCTGTCTCCAATCACCAACAGGTTGTTTCGATTTGTCCCCATTCGCTTCCTTGATCGCCTTGACTTGGGCTCTGGAGTAGCTCTCCAAAGGGCCGCGCAACTGCTCTAGAGCCGTGTTGTTTGCTATTTGAGGGTCAATATGGGATTGAATGGACTGAAGGAGTCGGTGGGAAGGTGGGTGAGCGAGAAGCGTGAGGAATGTTGCGTCGAGAAGGGCCTGAAGGAAGTTGAGAATCTGGAAAGATATGTATTAGGACATGAACACTCCGAGGACAAACAGTCAAACGTTACCTTTTGAAGAGGAGGGAGCTCATTTTTGGTGGCGGTATCCTCTTGGATTATCGGCACTCCTTTGTCGTCTTTCGTTACTTGATCTTCGCTAGGCAACAGTTTCTCCTCCTCCTCTATCCATTGCTCAAGCCAACCGTCTAGGACTTCCAAAATAGCAAGCACATGGTCTGGGTCTGGGAACAACCTCCTCAACACAGTGCGTAGAGGGGCCGCTGACGTCGTATAATTAACACAGAGGGCGAGGAACGTCGGTAGAGAAGGGATGTCCGAGGCGCTGTCAACTTGCATGGCATTATCGTCAGTCGCGGCTGCTTGGCTGTGGCGAATGGCAATGATCCGTAAACAGTCGAGGATTTCAAGTTCGGACAAGTCAATGACGTTAGTCATGGCGAGGGAAATGGACGGCTAATGCAATGCGTCAGCTTTGATATGGTGCATAAACGCGCATATACTCACCCAATCGTCTTTGGCACGGAGTGCAATCAACAACCCGCCGTCTAACATAACAGAGCTGATGGCTTTTCTGTTTAACAGATACCGAGTCACCTCTGACGAATAAGGTGTATTGGCAGGTTTGGTTGGTTGGAGCACTGCTAGGAGAACATCCTTTACAAAAGCCTCCCCGAGGGTGACTTGCGGTGGAGGATCCTGGGTGAGCATAAAATTTGAGCCACAGTTCAGACAATAGAAGGAAAAGAAATTCCAACCTGGTCAGAAATACCAGCATTCTTAGCAGCTACTTTTGACTCCCGTGCCTCCCAATCGAAGAAAGCCTTATTGGCTGCTTGGGGAAGATTCTTGTCCATCGCCACCGACATTGCAAGAACGACTTTAGCTCGAGCAGCATCATACGGACGCTGCGCAGCTGCTCCATCAGCCGAACTTGTACCTTGGTCGATCCATCTCGCCGAAGCAGTGGCTTGACCCAGGGCATTGGCAATTGTCGATGTCGATGGGCATGTGAACGGAATGATCAAAACGCTCGAGCGGGGAGCTTTCTGGTCTGCGTCAACATTCGTTGGGGTTAAAGTGAGCACGGCTTGATTTTCAGTGGCTTCAATGAGATTCAAGCGAACGGGAGTATTCTTGGATTCGGCGAGGCTGGAAGGAAGCGAGACCGTTTGTGAAGCCAGCAGGACAGAGTACTGGAGGTCCCAAAGCTGGATTGCTACATCTGAGGTTGGGGCATCTGTGAGCGCAGATAGGAGGACGTGGGATGCAGTCAACGCAAGAATGGAAATGTTGTCTGAATTTGGTTTCTTCAAGAATGAGAGGTCCTTCAGGCGGAAAGGATCAGCAGCCGGCGTGAATGTGGGCTTGTCATCGTCAGATGTGTTTAACATGTATGTATGCCATATGCCAGATTTGCTCAGGACGGTAAGGCATCCTGATGCATTGAAGGAACAGTCGGCCACCTAGAACGTTGGTCATTAGAGAGATGCAGTAGCGAAGCTGAGAATGCTCACGTCTGTTTCGTTGGGTAATATTATGTTTGCCAATTCTGAGATAGCTGACTGCTCGTTGACTGAGAGTATTTGTGCACGAAGCGAATTTTCTAGTTCTGACTGAGCAAGGGTAACAATTATGGCTCCTCTTGACGGTGCGGATGACGGGAGGGGAAAGGCGCATGTTTGTCTGGAGAAGGCGAACACCCGCAGAACAGGGTCAGTGGATTCTTTTGGTTCCCAAACGCTCGTTGTTTTCAGCTCCTTGTTAATGGCGGTGACATCTCCTTTGGGGGACAGGACGAGGACAGTTGAGGGTAGTTCATCACATCTTCTCAAAGCAAATATCCGGTGTGTTACCTAAAGGCTTGCATGTCTAGTCGGCGAGACTATCAATCGAAATGTGGCAATGGACGTACCGAAACAGCTTTCTTTTTTTGGAATGATCGCTCTGAGAGCTGGCTCGAAAGACTTTCTCTCCACGTCCAGAGGGTTTTCCCTCGCTCCTCAGCAGATAGGTCAGGGTTTGACTCAATAGCCGCAAATGTCGTGCAGTATTGGTCGGCTCCGTCGGTTTCACAGAAACTGATTGCAGGGCAGCAGAAGGTCGTGGTTGGCCCTAAGGTATGTGAAAGGACTGGATGAAGATCGGATATCTTGAACAGGCATCAGCTTCGTTATTTCTTCGCAAGCAGATGTACTTACATCTAGAACATGTATTCCATCAGATTGAGCGGTCACCGTGGCATAACCGTCAGCGCTCCCGGGAGCGTTGGTGTGCGAAACAAAGACTGGTGCATAGTTTGCTTCTTTTTTGCTGCTGCTTGCCTTAGGAAACCTTGAGTTGTAGGCTGAAAGTGTAAATGGTTCCGCTATTGAAGCATTTGCAGGCATCCTCAATTGTCGAGTTCCCCGGAGGATCCTTGCAAAATTTCGATGGAGGCTGGTCGAGGTAAGGAGACCACAAAAACTTCAGGTTAGGGTTTAATCTTGCAATCACTGGTCATGTGATCACTTCGCGTCGACGCGTCGAAAACTTGAAAACGGCTTTCTGCTGAAGCAACGAGAAGAGATTAGCTGGGTTTGCTAGCTAAACTTAAATTTTATATTGATTCGACCTTTTAGCTCTACGATAGCCCAAAAGAGAGCAACTTCCCCTTCCAAGGCTTTGTCGGTCCACTGCTTACGTGATCACTGGCCTCTCAGACGTCAGCGACCAAATCTACTACTTGGCCTCGTAACTCAATGTCGTTATCTCGGGCTCTGCAGCCAGTAGCTAGGCTAAGGCTAACTCCAAATCTTCGAACGACCTGCTTGGTCCAGAGAGCATGCCTTGTCCCCCATCCACGGCGCTTCCATGCCAGCGCCAATCTTCGGGACAGGTCGTTTACCAATATCCTCGCCGACGAGACTCCTCCTGCGGTCCAAGTCAAGAACATCTCGGAAGAGGGGATACAGCTAATGGACGGGCTGATTATGCCCTCTGCTTGTATATTCTTGGAGGGCAAAGTCTTCCTTTGGGATGTACCAAGCAGCCTGTGGTCTGACTGGGGGAAGGAACATTTCGAAATCTTCGAAACCGTAGTGCCCCGACCAGGTGAGAGATAACCTGTTTTCTTTTTTGTCGGTCACTGAAACTCTGCTCAGAGATATTGGTACTGGGGACTGGTAAAACATTGGCACAGCTGCCACCATCTCTTCGGACGTATCTGAATCAATTGGGCATTCAAGTCGACACTATGGACACTGTATGTACTTGTCTCTCAGGAAATGGCAACAGTCATCTAATTCTACGTTCCAGAGAAATGCTTGTTCCACGTATAACATCCTAGCTGAAGAAGGACGACGGGTCGCTGCTGCATTGATGCCAATGTCTCCTCGAGGATGGAGCAAGTCGAAATGATTACGCAGGAAGAATCTTCAATAAAGTCCTAACGAGACTGCCACCTCAAATGTCATCATCGAAGTCTGCTTTCCTCTTCCCTTTGGCGACACTTGACATAGGAATATCAATGTCTGGCATGGATTGCACTTCCTCGTCGTCGACCGATGGTTGGGTTGCAGTTACAGGCAATAGTTCACCTTATTGTCAAGGGCAAATAAATGATTATATTCGGAGGGGCAATGATAGTAGAGGAAAATATAAGATGGCAATACATACCAGAATCGGGGTCCTTGAATTGAAAGTAGAGACTGTCATACGCGTAGAAGTTGTTTGCCTTCACTGTCGAGTTAGCTTCAAGCAGGGTATATTCGCCCGTTGGCCTGCCTCGTTCTTTGACCGCTTTGGATAGTTCGAAGTCATCAACGCTATTGACTTCCGGGAGGCCAAAGATGTGTTCAGCATGGGCTCGGAGGGCTGACAATCCCTCTTCTTTGAGTTCGCCAATGGTGGTTGTGGGTGGCACTGTGATGAACACAGATACTTTGTGGGTTCGGAGATGTAGATGGTGAACTTTTGGCGGTGCACGAGGAGGCTTTGAAGCAGTCCATTATTAGTTTCCTCTCTTCCCTAAAAATCCTTGAAGAAACTGTACCATTGCTGTAATCGATCCAACAACTGTGGTGTCGCGGTAAATCTTGGATTTCTGTCGACGAATTAGCGCGTTTTGATTTCCGCTCAGAAAATTCCCACCCACCTAGTTATCCCGACCAACCACCTCGTCCGACCATGAGCACAGTACAGCCTGGCTCGGTGAAAACTACGCCTTATGTCGACCCCACGCCTATGCCGGACAATGTTCCCAAGGTCCAGGAACTTGGTGTTTCCAGCGCACCGTTGAAGAGTGCTGCTTTCTTCATCGGAGCGTACTGCAAAGACTACAATGGTCGGAATTGGTTTTGGTTCATTGGAGATGGGTGCTGATGATGCTACTCGATTTTAGAGGACTTTATGCTTTGCAAGGCCGAGAATAGGGCTCCGGGACATTGCTTGAAGGAGGGCAGGAGAGTGACGCGGTGTGCAACCGACTTGTATGTGCAAAGCCTTCCTGCGGTCTTTCACCCAGCTGAATTAACGAATTTTCAGGATTGCCAAGATGCGGGAGAACTGCCTGGAGCAATTCCAAGCTCACTGGGGATGCCTAGAGAAGAACAACCAGGTATGGTGCATCAAGTCGTAGAGCCATCTCAGTAACCTCAACCCATCATTTGCTGCAGGAGTACTACCGGTGTCGCAAACCGGAACGAACATTGAACGCATGCATGTTCGAGAAGCTTGTGAGTTCTAATGCTTTTCAACCCCATTGCAGTCCGACTAACTTAATACAATTCTCTAGGGCCTGACGAAAACTATACCCGGTTCACCAGAAGGCGCCGTCCCTGTTCATGAGGTCAAGAACCCATACTACAAGCCCGTGCAAAAGTAGAGATTATGCGCCATAGCACTGGACCTTTCTACTAGATGTTGTACAAGCCTATAATTCAATTGACGGTTTAAACACACTTCGTGAATGAACGGAAGGGAAGGAGTAAGGGAGCTTGAACACCTTCGGACAGGTCGTCCTGCCCCTCCGACGCAATTTAAATGTATTATCCCGTATCTCAGCCAAGAAACACCCGTGAATCTGAATTCTTCGAGTGAGCCAATCAGCGCGAGACGTTTTGCAGACATCCCCAATCATGGTACTGTCAACTCAGGGTCCTTTCTGTTATTTACTGTCATGCAAAACTAGGCTCGCCATTTCTGCCACATTATAACCCATACAATGAGCTTTAGAATCTTTCAGCGCGCTTCTGGATGCCTCCGGGTGCTTAACTCGCGGTACTATACCGTTCCGAGCCCTCAGCACCCAATATACGTCTCAAGGTCGACAAATCCATATTTCAATCTCACTTTCGAGGACTGGTCAGCAATACTATCATAACTTGTAGAAAGCTCATTCTTATTGGTTTCAGGCTCTTCCGTCATAAAAATCCTGCCGAACCTTTGCTGCTGATATACCGAGATGATCCCTGTGTGATCATAGGCCGGAACCAGAACCCATGGAAGGAGGTCAACCTTAAAGCCATCCAGTCGCGACCTAATATACCCTGGATTAGAAGACGAAGTGGAGGAGGGACGGTCTACCACGTACGTAGACCACGAATTGAATCCCGTCAGAAACCTTTGACTCAATATTTTGCTTCCTCTCTCAGGACCTCGGGAACACGAACTTCTCTATTCACCTACCCCGGAAATCATTCGACCGACACGTCACTGCTCAGATTGTCCTACGTGCAGTTCGTTCTCTAGGAGTGGACGCATGCGTCAACGACAGAAATGACATTTGTGTTGGCGAAGAAAAGATAGGTTCTCCAGTGCCCATGAATCCGTCACGTACTTACCATTTGCTAAAAGATACGTCTCTGGATCTGCGTACAAGATTGTGAATACGCGAGCGTACCACCACGGAACTATGCTCATTTCTACTAAATTGGATACTCTCGGGGATTTACTGCGAGTGAACAAGGTAAGGATAGGAAGTCTTCCTCGATGTGTATTGATATTAAGAATGTGAATCGCCTAGGATACAATGATAACAAGAGGCGTTGCCTCTGTTCGGTCTCCGGTTTGCAATTTGCAGCAGTGGAAACCGGACTTTACACATGAATCCTTCACCCAAGCTGTTGTTGACGAATTCAAGAAGGAATACAATGTTGACGCTCCGGTAAATCTAGTCCTCGAAGGACGCCTACCCGATTTGACTCTCACCTCGACGTTTTACAGACCCAATATATTGAGGAAACGCCAGAGCTGAAGGAAATTGAATATATCCGGCATGGAATGGAGGAACTTCCAGTATGTCACTCTCAGTCCACTCTTCTTACATGCATCTCATGAAGCTGGCAGAGTTGGCAATGGGCTCATGGGCAAACTCCAGAATTCACATACACCATAGAAAATAAGTTCTTATGGGGCAACCTGGTACCATTTTTTCCCAGCTGTTGCGCGAAATATCACTGACTTTGTGCGGTAGGTGGCGGAAATAACTGCCAAGCACGGAAGCATAGTCGGCTGCACCTTACGTTCGGAGGCAGGAGGGGAAGGACTCTCTGAAGGCAGCTTGAGAGAAGTTGGGGAGTGGCTTGTGGGGAAGCGGTATGGATTCTTGGATGAGGAGAAACTGGTTGCTCGGGATAACTTCGAGCAGGACATTTTGGATTGGTTGAAGCGTGCAACCAGTGTATAGGCACTGTAACCATCAGGCGAATTGGGCCATGCCTATTAAGAGCATTCTTGGATGTAGTTATGCTGCATTCGAGCGTTTAAGTCGATGTGAGCACAGAATCAGATGTTGCAAATCGACATGTTGTAAACAGGGCTATAGCTCTAAGAGGCATGCGGCAATTTCGACTATGATGTCCGCTCCGTGTACCAAACACTGCTCGTCTCGAAGCCTTTTGGAGGTTCTGTTTCGTCCTGAATCCCAGGTCAGAAATTCAGGTGGTACTCGGAGAAGGCCGTGCACTTACCCGCTGTCCTCTCCGATGCCCTGTCAATCTCTCATCCCTCTTCATCATCATCTCGTCCCACTTATCAATATTGTACCGACCAGGCTGAACACAAAGATTGCATTAGAACCTAGTCAAGGCTGGCTGCAATTGACGCTGTAAACGGTACATACCTTCCCCTGGTTCTGTGCCCGTGTGGACGCACCGAGGAGGGTTCCGGCTGCCCCGAACATGACGGTGAGCAAACCTATATATAACACAACTTATGTCAGTGGTTACGCTCCATTCAGACAAGAAACTGCTGGACCGAAGGGAATCAAAGCCTCGAAAGGAATAGGCATGGTGATGGTGAATGTCGAGAAAGGTGTTTATACTTGTTATATTTGCAACCCCATTTCGGTTTGCTAGTTGTGATCGGAGGTATTGACAGAAATGGAAAACCACTTCGAATAGCAAGTGGACTTTTCACTGGGAGTGTCGAGCTATAGTGCAGAGTCGGGGAGGTTCAAAGCTGTTGGATTTTTTTATTCGGAAAAGTTCGTAGTTGTAGCTAAGGACGTTGGATTTGTTTAATGCCTGTTTACTGACACCAATAACCAGAAAGATGTCCGAGGCAAAACTGAGCAAAGCAAGCATAGCAATGGGGAAGAAATTATGTACTGGGTATCGGTAAATTATATCGACAGCGCAGAGAACTGAAACAAAAGCAAGTTAACATATAAAGATATCCGAACGTTATTGGTAAGGAGGTTTACTAGACCAATCCTCTACCCAGTTGTATACATGGGAGGAATCTCCCATTGTTACTTGAGCATTGACATCCGAAGTGGTGCCATCTTGCTGCTCAAATGTACCTATGAATGGCACATTGCTCTGAATAGAGACGATACCTTCCTCGTCAAATGGAGCTGGAATGGGATGAACAGCAGACGGGAGGGCTTGCCAGTGAGCATCAAAACTCGAGTACTCGTAAGGACTTAGGAGTGCGCCACCGTGAGCTGCATTAGAGTGATATAAAGGACTGGTGTCAAAGGTGGGGTAATATGAGTCGGGAGGCGATGACCCGGTATGAGAGCCGGGATGATAGGAACTGGAGCTAGAGGATTGTCTCCTGCTGGAAGAGGCGGAGGAGTAGTATACGCCAGAGGACGAGCCAGCACCGGTAGAACCCGAGTAGGAAGAACTTGTTCCACTCAAGTAAGTCGACGAATAGGAGCCATCAGTTTGTGACTGGAAGGCACTCCCTGAGTTAGGGACCATCTGCTGCGATGAAGCTGGGGCCGTGAGATGTGTTTGGTCGACGTGGAAGAATATCTCAGGAGATAACGAAGGGGAGATTGACCAGCTGCCGAGATCGTTACTGTATGGCTGCAGACGATCTTCGATGCCATTGCCGTACACCGTACCTGAACGGACGGGCATGTCCATAGTCGTTAGGGGTTGTACGGTTTCTTCGCCAGAGACATATGTACCAGAAGGGGGCCGACTTATGGTAGTCGACCAGGAATGTTGACCGATGTCGGTAACCGGGGTGGGGTTCTGGATGTTATTAGTCTGCAGCGAAGAGGTGGGTGGATACTGTTCCAAGCCCTGCGCAGAACTTGTATACGAATGATATTGAGGTACCGGGTTTAGGTACGGCGGTGAGTGCGCTGACGGGGGAGATTCATAGGGCAAGGTAGGTTCAGGAAAAGAGAACCCCATCATGGGTTGCCCGCCGGAGACAACAGATTGCGTAGTGTAGCTCGAGGCTGTATTAGATGTGGAGGAAAGGCTATAAGAGTCACTGCCGGAACCAACATTCGGTGCATCGAGAAAGCTAGACGATGGGGGCCCTGGTGCAATCTGACTTGAACTGTGCTCGGGAGCCATTCGTGTTAAGTGTTGTTGGTCCCCATAAGACCGCGAGAGCGAAGGTGATGGCGCAGGGACAGAATTTGAGCCACCCAAGGGCGAGGGAGCCAGCCACCAACCCTGATGAGAAGCCTCTGAAGAACGAAGCGTAGAGGAGTCTACGGAACGCAGATCATATTCCTGGCTCGAAGGATGACTTGATGGTTGTGGAGCAGAGGAAGGGACATCTTCGTTATCGTCAGCTCTTCCTCTATCTCTATTTTTTGAGAGTCGAAGGAAATTCGGAGGTACAGGGCTAGCCGAGGTTTTCTCGGCGTTCACTTTTTGCGTAGGCGGGGCGGCCCGTGGCCTTCGAACGGGCCTAGTCTGACGAGCAGAAGATTCGCGTCGGCATGCCGCTGACCTTTCCCTGGAAGAACGTTGTGGGCCAGAACTTGACTGGCGGGGCACTTTGGAGCCTTCGCATGATGGCTCTAATGGAGCACCTCTACCGCTCCTCCGACGCCTTTTAGCCTTGGATCCAGTCTGGTCAGACAGGTTATCAACGTGAATAGCCCATTGAGGAAATAGATACTAGATACACGGATAAATTAGTTGATCTGTGATAAACGTAGCGCACTCACATTCTCCATCCCTTCCGTTTTCTTAAACTCAAGAGGAAGTGACTTATTTTCACCATTCCTCCGCTTCCTCCTTCCATTCGAACGGCGTGGCGTCTTTGAATCGTTGTTTCTGGTAGATCCACTGTCGCCTTTAGACCCAGATTGATCATCTCCGCGGTCCTGATTGTCATCGTTGTCTGACGGTGGAGGGTGTTTCACCATGGCTCGTCAAGCGTTCGATGAGTTGTCCACGATCAGGCCCTTGGGTTTTTGTAGGAGAGGAAGGTAAAGACTCGTGGTAGCAGCGAGGCATGGAGAACGCATAGCCTCCCGCGTTGACAACCTGCGGGTGTTCAGGATGGAGGACGGGATTCCAGTACCATTACGGCTGGATGTTTTTGGCGAGCTCCAGAGCACAGAACCGAGCTGAACCGGGCTAGTAACTGAAGAAACTGGGGATAGATTGATAGGCACAGCAGAGCCGGAAGGGGAAGGGACGTGTAACCGCCAGACATTCTGTTAATTGTCCGTGGTTGAGGCCATCCACCGACTGACGCGTTGGACCGAACGCGTCTCTAAAAATTACTACTTTTGGAAATCATCCACACAACGGACACATCAGTGGATCCAAAAAAGGCAACTGATGCCATCATTCGTGCTTCTGTGTGGTTTTGCTGTGGCGCACGCTGCTCTTTTCTCACCGAACAGCCACCATGAACATTTACTTGCAGAGTACCTGATTTCATCAGTCATCGTGCCATTCGGTGCGATTATCCGACATTGCATCACCTTAGCCAGGCGAATCACGCATGTTCACGTCTCTTAGTCGCCGGCCATAGTAAATATCGATCTCAGTCTACTAGTACAAGTTCACATCGAGAGGAGCAAGTATTTAACTGTTCCATTGCCCAGTAGGATGATATTTAGGTAGGGGTTAATTTACCGGTAAAGATACCGTCTTGGGATCTCGAAAATTGCTCAGCACTGCCTCGATCTTTCAGGCCAGCGTCTGTCTGGCATCGAACAGCGTCTTTTCCGCGCAGTTCGTACTCGTGACAATCTAATCGGTAACCAATCTACGAGTCAAATCTCTTATGAAATGCTGTGAAGCTTTCTGTAGGGCTTGGATGACCTCAATTGGTGAGCGTCTAGTCGACTCATCTTATCAGAAGAGCTAATTTGACTCAGGCGGCTAACTTCATGATTCCTACCAATCTTTCTACCCAAATTTTCTGGATATCAGATGGCATCTGCAAACCAGGTTGGACTCGCGCCATTTTCAGACTTAACTTTTGGGCTAGAGGTCACGGAGGCGCGGAGGTGTTGGGCTGCGCAACCACACTCTCTCACTCCTGCCTCGTGTTGATCTAGTGTTGATCCATGCCTGTAGCGAGTGTACTGTGTGGATGTTTCCTAATATGGACTCGATGATGACACCGCCGATCCTCCTCCATGCCCTTGACCTTTCTCAAGGAACTCAACGAGCACTGCCAATCCATGATCATGTAGGCGCAAGGGCTCGTGGTATTGAAAGAATTACTACGCAATCGTACGATGCTGGTCTAAGGGTAAGAGGGGTCGGGAAAAGATGATAGATCCACGTTTTTTGAGCTGTGCAAAGGTCAAAAGGTAGGTCGATAGCGATAATTTACATGTCATGCAGGCAGGGAACAGTATCATAATGTGAAAATCTAAATAATAGCGATGCAAAATAGCGTGTATGATATCATAACGGTTCTTGTCCGGCGTCCTACCGGTTCGTAGCCTGACTAAGTGGAGTGTTCCTTCTTTGAGCTGTAGGTCGCGTCTTCTCGCCTCCATTTGACACAGCGGCACCGTTTAAGCTGCGCACTGAAGCGTCGGAAAGGGGTCTGGCGGGTTTACGAGTCGTAGGTTTTGCCGGTTGAGTCCTAGCCGTGGTAGTTGTGGGTTTTGTAGTCCTAGGTTGAATGGGCCGCGTAGCTTGACCGGGTCGTATGGTAGCTTTCACCGTGACCTTCTGCGGAGCTGGTTGGTTATCTTCCTCGTCTTCATCCGATTCTGCGTTGACATCGGACTGCTTCAGCATAGGGCCGGTTCTGAGAGCCTTCGGAATAGGCGCCCTGGAACGAGATTGTACCGATCGGCCACTATTGACGCTGCTACTCGAGGATTGTCGCCTTGTCATTCCAGGAGCAACCAGAGGCTCTGAGCCCGAGCCAGTCCTAGCGTGCAGAGAAGCAGCCGATGACTGAGGCTTCAGCCCACCCTTAGCTAGGATACTTCCAATAGATGACCTGTTGGATGATTGGCCAGAGGTAGACACGAGGTTCCGAGGTCGGGCCGGAGGAGGGGTTTTCAGTGTCGTGTTGAAAACGTCCTCGTCATCTTCGTCGTAATCACCTTCGCCAGACTCATCAGCCGACATCTCTTCTTCGGAGAAGAGACCTCGAGCGCCAGGCGAGCGCAAGAGGTCTTCGCTCATGCCACGCTCATAGCTAGGGCTCTCTGGTTCATCATCGGCCTGGGAATCATCGAATCCATGCTGTGTCGAATCTTCCAAAATACCCATTAGAGAGGGTTGGGGCATAGAGGGGTTGTTGGCGGGTAACTTCGTCCGTTGAACAAAGACAGGGGTTGCTGGGTATGCAGAGGGGAACGAAGGGTATTGGCGCCATTCATTGGCCTCCTTTGCTTCTTCTGTAAGGAATGTGACTTCTGTGGGAGCAGAGTCGTCATGCAGGGTTTCTTCACTGTCAGAATGAGTTGACTGGGGAGGATGCCATATTTCGTAACTTCGGGACTGCGGATTTGAGCCTGAGCTCTTGGTCGACTCGGAACTGACGGTGCGGGGCATCTGTGACCGAAGACTGGATGAACTTGCTCGAGTATGGAGGGTACCATTGGGTGTGACCCTACGGGCCTGATTAAGTCCGCTGCTGTTCGTGCGAACCGGGCCATTAGAAGGTTCAGAAATCCCTCTTTCACTGGTATCAGCTTCTGATGATTGTTCTGAGCCGGAACCAGAACCACGTAGGAGGCCTCCGATAGCCGAAAAAGGCCCAAAAATTGTTGCGAAAGCCATGTCTCCGAGCATGCGGAAGAAGTCGAGCAACAAATCCAAAGTGGCCGTATAGGGGCGAAGGAATGGTCGAATAATATGCAAGAAAATGGGTTCGCAACCCTGCCAACACGGATGTTAGTTTTCAAGTTGGTGTGTCAGAATCGAGGGGGATCTGCTTACCCTGGCACGCGTCATAATGAGGAAGAGCAGGAATATCGATTTCACTTCGTCATAGAATGGAACGACCAAGCTGACAAATCCCTCTGCAAAGCGCTCATATAGAGCGAGGCAGCACTAGAAAGGAGTTCAGATGTTGAAGACGCGACGTGGGAAGGTGACAATTACCCAGACTACCCAGACAGTGATAGTACCCTTCATGTCCCTCTTCCTTTGCATTAAAGCGCGTTGACTTGGGAGGCCATTGTTTCTTGAGGAGGGTGGAGGCAATTTAAGAACTTTATACGTGTCCCATACGTTGAGAAAAAGTGTGAACAAGCGGAGACCAAAGACAAAGAGAGGCATAGTGACGATCTAGGAGAAGTTGTATTCGTTGAGTGCTTGATGTATTTCTGTATGAGGTTTGTCGTGTCAGGCAGTTATTGGCGTTGTTCTTGAGGCAGAATGTACTGTTCGGGAGCGACCATGAAGGTGGCGGACGACGTGAACTGAAACTCGAACGGGGAGGACAATCTGGTCGTTATAACACGTGACGGGGACGAGTTGTCATTACCTCGATTACGTAACGAAACAGGACTTGTCCCCCCTCTGAACCTCCGACGTTGAGAGGGCACTTCTTCCTCCTTGACCACCTGCTGCTTGCCCGTAATATGCCGAGAATAAGGACGACGAGGACAAAGGCGCCTCCCGAAGGCTTCGAAGATATCGAATCCGTACGTGACCTCGTGTGGGAATTGAACAACACTATTGAAACTGATATCTGACCTACTTTCTACTAGATTTTGGATGAATACTCGAAGAAGATGAGGGACGCTGAGAATGAGTCTCATGAAGGAAAAAGAAAGGCCGAATCGTTGTGGCCAATAATGCGAATCTCACACACGCGGTCTCGGTACATTTACGAACTCTATTATAAGCGCGAGGCAATCTCGCGAGAGCTGTATGACTGGCTGCTCAAGGAGGGGTATGCAGACGCAAAGTATGTATTTTTCAATGCTTTACAAGCCTTCCTGCGATTTAAAATTATCTCTTAGTCTTATTGCCAAATGGAAGAAGGCTGGCTACGAGAAGCTTTGCTGCATCCGCTGTATTCAGACCAGAGTGAGTCCTTTATACTTCTACTTGAGCTTGGTTGCTGATCCACATCCAGGATATGAATTACCAAGGTTCAACGTGCATTTGTCGTGTCCCCAAGGCACAGGTACGAAGTGGCACCGTAGTTGAATGCGTACACTGTGGTATGTCCAAATGTATATTACTATTTAGGTATTCCTGCCACTAACTGCCTTCTTCTTGCAGGGTGCAGAGGTTGTAGCTCCGATTCGTAGGCTTGTCTAGGTCCTTGGCGAGTCTGTATTGTATCAGTCGATCGGCATTCGGGACGCGCCAAGGGCGTGAGTACCGTCACAGGCCAAGGAGGCCCTGGCGTCATTATATACAAAATCGACATCTTCTGATTCTGTTCCAAGGGCTATGCGGGCTCGCTCCATTAATGTCCTGTATTTCAAGCATTTTGTACAACAAATAGTTTTCTTGGCAAACATGAGAATAGTGGGTGCACTCTTCTAATCGTCGTTAATACCATAACTTCATGATTGAATCTGCATGCTTGTGGAGAAGCGGCTACACGACGCGGCTGGCCAACAGACTCCTGAGATACCGACGTAAGCCGCGCAGCCCAGACACGGCGCCGTCGCCGCCACATCATTTGTTTTGATCATGTTGCCAGGATCAGGAATAAACGATATTGGTGGTTATCTAAAAGGAGTACTCGGTGCCTGGGTCAGACATACATAAGGACCGAGCCCTTGGAATATGGTCAAGTGGGCTCAGTCTCTTCAGCCTTCCTACTATACATCATGGGCGAATTTTCGCGCCAGGTGACTGATTTTGCGAGCCTTGTTGTCAGAGCAGCCTCAGAACAGGTATGTTCTCAATTTCTAATTTCTAGGAGACCTGGTGTTGAGCGAGTCGATAGGGAGGCGTAATCTCTGGTGATAACCCAGTTACATATGTAGCTTCGGATCCCTTCCGACTATGGGTTATCCAGTTGGGTCAGTTAATTCTTCAGTTTCAAGTTGATTCCGCTGACAGCGCGCTTTAGTTGTTATTCTTGCGATGACAGAGTTTCTCGCTCTATTCTTTTCACGCATTCGTCAGCCACGAGTTATTGCTGAGGTCATTGGCGGTGTCCTCCTTGGACCGTCAGTTTTTGGACGCATCCCAAACTTCAAGGATTATATCTTTCCCGAGGCTTCACTTGCCGGTCTCACTCTTACAAGTACAATCGGCCTGATTCTCTTCCTCTTCCTCGTCGGCCTCGAAATCGACACCAAGGTATTCAAGCAGAAGCGCAACATCGCAGCTGCAACCTCCGTATCCATTGCTGGCCTTTTGGTACCCCTGGGCTTGGGTGCAGCCCTTGGAGTTGCCATCTACAAGGAATTCATCGCCGAGACAGTTAATTACGGTTATTTCCTGTTGTTCACCGCCGTGGCTATCGGCATTACAGCATTCCCCGTTCTGTGCCGTATCCTGACGGAACTCAAGCTTTTGGAGACCACTGTGGGCGTCGTCACCCTCGCCGCCGGTGTTGGCAATGATGTCGTTGGATGGATCCTACTCGCCCTTACCGTCGCCCTTGTTAACGCATCCAGTGGTCTCACGGCCCTATATGTTCTACTTGCCTCGGCAGGATATGTTGTTGTTTTGTTATATCCTGGCAGGTGGGCATATACCTGGCTAGTACGACGAACTGGTTGCCTTGAAAGAGGCACTCCAACTACGGGTATGATGACCCTCACACTCGTCATCGTATTCGCCAGTGCCTTCTTTACCGATATCATTGGTGTACATGCTATTTTCGGTGAGTTAGGCAAACCCGCCCTTCCACCTCTAATACTGAGTCGAACATAGGCGGTTTCTTGGCCGGTCTCATCGTACCTCACGACAACGGATATGCCATCTCCTTGGTTGAAAAACTCGAAGATCTGGTTGCTATCGTCTTCCTCCCCATCGTGAGTCCAGAATTGAATAGCGTAATCGCGCCATCATTAGCCCATCATCTAACGACAATCGCAGTACTTCACTCTCTCTGGTCTTAAAACTAACCTGGGATCGCTGAACTCCGGGAAGGACTGGGGTTATACCTTCCTTATCTGCCTTGTCGCCTTTGTGTCCAAGTTCTTCTCTTGCTTCTCGGCGGCCAAATTATATGGTTTTAACTGGCGCGAGGCCGGTGCTATCGGCTCTCTCATGAGTTGCAAAGGGTATGTATAGCAAACATGTTCTTGTGATCTTCTTTGTTCTGATTATATCCTTTTAGGTTGGTCGAACTTATCGTGCTTAACATCGGTCTGTCAGCCGGTATTCTCGACACACGAACATTCTCCATGTTCGTTGTGCACGCTATTATCCTGACGTTCATCACCACCCCCCTTACGCTCGCATTCTACCCTCCCCAACACCGTGGCAAACCCATTCAAGCACATGATGGATCTCTCGAAGGATTACCACATTTGGGACGTACATCCGCAACCAGGGAAGAGATCAAGTCTCGCTTCGCCCTTATCTTCGACAGGATTGAACAACTCCCTGCTGCAATGACTATCTCACAATTGTTGCAAGCCAACAAGAAGGTTTCAACTATTTCATCATCTACATCCAATGACGAGAAAATCCCTGCATCATCACCCAGTCAATCACGTTTCCCCACCTCGATCAATGCCCTTCGCTTGATTGAGCTGACAGGCCGTACCTCCGCTGTCCTCAAGTCACAATCTGCCGAACAATTGATCAGTAGCGACCCCGTGGTTTCTGTCTTCAGAACATTCGGATACCTGAACCGTCTCTTGGTATCAGCTGCCCTCTCTGTCATCCCTCAAGATGAATTCACGTCAGCCATCGACAACCATGTGCAAGAGACCGATTCCGAGATGGTCATCTTGCCATGGGCACGAAACCCAGCCATAGAAGGCGAACAACCCGGTCCCTTCGATGGTTTCTTCCGCAAGACCTCCACTCAGGACCAGGCCACCGCCATCCACTCCGAATTTGTTCGGAGGGTGTTTGCTTCGTCCAAGGTCCATGTTGCACTGTTTGTTGACCGTGGCCTAGCCAGCCCTTACGCCAGTGAGGCTACACAACACCTGTTCCTGCCGTTCTTTGGTGGTCCGGATGATCGACTTGCCCTTTCCTTTGTGGTGCAGCTCTGCCACAATTCATCCGTTCAGGCAACCGTTGTCCGAGTGCAAACCTTGGAAGACCTCACACCCACGACATCGGCTCAGAAGAAGGATGCCGATGTTGCACCTGGTACTCCAATCGCTGTGGCTCTTCCCCATACCATTGCCGCAGCCGACACCGTCTACGGGCAGCACAATACCGCTATGCGTCTGCAGTCCGAAACTGCAGACAACATTGCATGGACTCGATACACTGCAAACACGGAGTCGTTGGATGTCGATACAGCAGCAGCAGTTTCAAGGATCACTTTTGACAGCATATCCTCCACCAAGCCCCTTCACACCATCGTCAACCTGGTCGCACAAAAGATCTCGCAATCAACGCCAGTCATTGCTGTCATCGGCAGGTCAAGGAGGATGGCAGTCGATTCCCATGCCGCCGAGTTGAAGCTTATCATTGACGAGAGCAGCACACCGATCGGAACCTCTGTCACGAAGACCTTAGGACAGGTCGGAGCTGCTCTTGTGGCATCAAACAGCACTGCAAGCCTTTTAGTGCTCCAAGCCTCATCTGCTAGCAGTATTTAATTCGTTCTACTTTCTTCCGTTTTTGAGTTCTATTCATGCAATATACTACGCGGATCACCTGTATTAGTACGATATACACAATTTCAGAATTTCGTTGCACACGGGGAGCGACGAAATCTAGAACCTCGTCAAATTTTAGCACAGAATCCCTTCGCCAACAACGTTCAACGTTGTTTTATGGTTGGCAAATCAAGTCAAATGTTTAATCGTCCAACTCCGATTGCCGACTTCCCTCATTTGCCCCCTGCCACAAAGGCGATCTCGTCTGCTTTCGATAGACATGATTGTAAAGTCTTGCGAAGAGCTGCTAGCTCTAGTGGAGAAGAATCTCAATGAGTGCCCGTTTCCGGCCCCGCAGCCTTTGGAGGACAACGCATGGAAGTCCACGTTCATAATCCATCCCCAAGCTCGAAACGACCTTGAGGGCATACGCGAACAATTCACCAAACCACTCCTATCTCTGGATAAAGAGATTTCGGATCTCGAAAAGCAGCAATACGAGATTACTTTGTGCCTCGAATCACTCAAAGGGAAAAGATCACAACAAGTGGATCGCAAAATTGGATTCTGCAGCTGCACCTCACAAGACACTCCCAACGGAACTTCTCTCGCGCGTTTTTGAATTAGCGAATGAAGGGTCGACCTATTATATCTCCCGCACCCGGCCGGCGCACGACCTTCGCTACACAGGCAAGACAAGAGACAATATCCCCGAGCAGGTCTGCTCTTTTTAGAGGCAAGTCGCTCTGAAGACTCCGACCTTGTACCACCACGTGTGGGTCAACTATAGTTATTCCGTTGCACCGGTACAAGCGGACGAGGTCACCAAACTTGCCCAGGAGGTTATTGTTCGAGGAACACGGCACCTAACTGTCCATCTTGGGCGCTTACCGCTTTCAAAATGCCAGAGGTATCTTGCAGACCTAGTCTTGCCTCGCGGCCAGGTTTTAGAAAAACTATCAGCTTTTCATGCCAGTGCAGACCAGGAAATCATGGACTCGTATACTTCGCTTCTACCTTCACTTCCAAACCTCAAGGCATTCGAGGAATATTTCCGCAATGAGGGGTGGGCCGGGATGAATTTTCCTATAATCTGCCTAGTTCAGTATCTGGTTCGGCCCCACTACGCGAGAGAATTCAACTAATATTTATTTAGGAGATATTCCTAAAAATTTCTGGGACAAGCTTACTGAGTTTGATGGTGCAGGTCCATCCACCGATAGCTACATGACCGTTCAAACTGCCCACTACATGCTATCGCGATGCCCACAATTGGGGAAATGCAGCATTGGCACCCCCAACGATGAAGTCGGCGTCAATTCATCAACTCTCGAACATAACCAGATCAGGCTATCAAAATTGACTGTTTTCCAAATCTGCGTCCGCGAACTCGCAACACGGAACGTTGTGTCCCTATTTCTCCGCCTTTTCGTCCTTCCACTGCTGAAAAGACTTCGCATAAGCCCCGTGGGCTCGAACATTGTGCCCAGGGACGTATCAACTCTTTTCGAAAGGTCCAATTGCAAACCACTCTATTTCCGGTTGGAAGACCAAATACTCAGCGAGAGCGAATTAATGGCGCTTCTTCCAAGCCTCCACACCGTGCAGGAGCTATCGATGCGGAGGACTTACCGCTCCCCTACAATTTTCCAACGAATTGCCAATGGCGACTACCTACCGAACCTTCAAGGCCTTGAGGTGCAGGCTTTAATCACTCAATCCACCATCGACGACATTGCGACACTTGCAGAATCAAGATGGGATAACCAATTTGGCGCCGATATCATCTATCTACAGTGTTGGTATAATGGTTTATGGACGGAGAGATCGAACATCTTGTCACAGGAACTACGGGACAAATTCAAATCGCAAAACCGAGTTATCAGAATCTCACCAGAACCCTACGAGGATGATTATCAGCCCGTAATCGCCTAGCTAGACTGGGTGTAAATCTCGTATCCTACCCAAAATACCAATCCAGATGTAATAATTTTGTTGAAGTTGAGAAATTGGATTGACACCCTGTGTGGTGAATAAAGTTGCTCACTGGTCGGATTCAAACGGATAAAACAAGATATTGCAGGAGGGGTATCCACAAGTGTTCGTCACCGTCATAAACAGGTAGGTAGCTGTGTAAGTAAGTGTCGCAAAACGTCGAAGGTAATAAAGATACAAAATGTGCTACATTCCAAATTCATTTCTCAATTGAACAAACCAAGTAAACCGTCGTAAGAGGTTCGTAATCATACACCCCACTCGCCCCCACCACCCATACCACCCGCACCCCCAAATCCACTACCAACGCCCATGCCACCCCTCGTCAACCGGTCCTCCACCCGATCTTCGTATCTCCTCCCGTTGGCCCCAGTCGCGCTCGGGATACCCACGATCCAGTTCCACCATCTCAAACCCGCACTCGAGCTATCCGACGACGACCCATCACCCCTCGTCCTCGCTAGCCGCTGTTCCCTCCTCCTCCTCTGTCTCCTCCCTTCTCGTTGTTGTCTGAACCGCTCTGAGGATTCACCAGGCTGGCGCTTCGGTTTCTGTGGCGCAGCGGGCTTCTTAGCTTTCGCTTTTCCTTTGCCTTTCCCGCCGGCAACTTCTTCCTCTTCTTCTACGTCCTCGTCGGCGCCGCTGTTGTATGCCTCTGGCAACTCGGCAAAGGATATCCTCTTCGGAGTGCTTCGTCCTGAACCAGGTGTAGTCGGGGTCCTTGACCCGCTGGCTCCTTTGGTGAGGAACGCCCACGCAGCCAAACTTGCACTGGGTGGACCTGCAGGATTGAGAAACCCGCTTCCTCCACTGCCTCCAAGGGTGTTAGTTCCTCCAGAGGTAGAGGGGGCAGGTGTCAACCCAGGTGAAGGGGGGACACTCCCTGTAGGTGTGTTCACCTGGGAGTTTGCCCTGGAACCTTTCAATGCGCCTCGTCGAGGGGGACTGGTGCTCAACAAGGGAGGCGTGTCTGTACCCGCTCCCACTGCAGCTGAGCTAGGTCCGGCACCCGGCGTTGAGATCGAAGAGGACGGAGAATGCGTCGGAGGTCCACCAGCAGTGAGCAGGTGCTTGTTCCTTGTGAAAAGCCGGGAAACGCTGGCTGTAGTCGTGGAAGTACCTGCAGATGATGGTGTCCGAGCAGGTGTACGCGGTTGGAAAGCAGGTGCTTTCAGCTTCGATACCGTCATTGTCGACGCGTTGACCTGGGAAGCGGTGCATACTTGCGCATGGTCGTCCAGGATCTTTCTGAGGCATTGAACTGTCAACTTTGCCTTCGGCTGACGACCCTCTCCATCGGATCCAGAACCGGAGGAAGAGTTGGACGATTCCTCGACGGGTGGGGTCATTGGTCTTCGTGTCTGGAAAGTGGACGACGTAGACGAAGGGAGGCAGGCGAAACTGAGCTTGGGTGTCACTGATCGGGAGGGACGCTCCGGGGTTTGTGCACCATCGCTTCTGGAAGACCCAGTTACGGTGTCTCCACTCCCTGTTCTCGAGGCACCACGAGGAACGGAGGAAGAACTGCTTCTGCTTCTTGACTTGGCTAAGAAGGCTAGTTTGGAGGGCGTGAAAGGCGATGACGATAGTGTGAGGTTTGGAGGTGGCTGAGGAGAAGGCCGTGCAACAAAGGAAGCGAGCATGTTGTATGCCGGGGTTGAGGGTTCATGGTGTTTATCCGTAACTCGCGGTGAGGATATGGCAGAGTGTAATTTCATATTGCTCGATAGTTGCAGACTTCCTGCCGGTGGCTGTGGGGATAGAGGAAGGTGCGAGACGGAAGAGGAAGCGCGGAGGCCAAGCGTGGATGGCAGTGAGACGAGCTCATCAGTTCCGGGAAGGTGTGGAGTAGAAGACGAAGCAATGTACTGCGTCAATGCCCGAGGGGGAGGAGGGGGAGGAGCGACGAGTTGACTTTGGTCATGTTCCGTAAATGTGAGCTGAGGCTCGTGTCGCAGATCCAGGGAAGGTGGTAACCGTCGGTGTCTCGTTGAAAGCGCTGAAGGAGTTGGAAGGCTTGAAGATACGAGATTGGATGGCAGTGTCCTTGAAGACGAAGAAGGTCCTTCAAATAGATTGTCCACATCCATTGACAACTGAGCAATTTCGTCTGCCCATCGGCTTGTCTTATCCTTTCTTGACGTGGGACCCTCTGCCCCTGTCAGTCTAAGACTGAGTGTAGTACTAGGCGAAGAAGGAAACTCGTCAGCTGCAGCGACAGCATCGGATAGACTGGTCTGAGTAGCGATAGTCGACTGTAGCAACGTGTTTGACATCTCTAGTGCGTGTACCGAACGTGCAAGGAGAGCGTCGAGGTAAGGGTCTGTCGTGTCCTCGTCTTCGCTCTGAGATGGCGGCAATGGATGAGCCCAAGATTTCTTTCTCCTATGAGACTGGGCCGATACGATTCTCCTGCTGCTACTGGGTGGTGTCGCAATGCTTGAGCGCCTTGATAAGGATTTCCGGGCTATTAAAGAAGGCGAAGAAAGTGTCGGATATGGATCTCGTGTGCCGGAGTCTTCTGAATCTGCTTCTTCTGCACTGTCAGGATAATCTGGAGGTCTATCCGAGTCCTCTTGCGCTGATTGAACGGGAATATAGGCAGGAAGTGTCGCTGTGGTGTCTGATGATAACCGCAAAGCTGATATTCGTTTTCTATGTCTTCTGTGGTTTGAAGGAGGGGAAGTCGTAGGTAAAGGCATTATGAAAGACTGATATAAGTTATATTGGGGTTCGTATCTCTGGCTTGCGCAGCCGGAGACGTCGTTAGCAGTGGTGGTCGAGTCAGAGTGGAAATGAAGTCAAGTGGCCTTGCCGCTGACTGAGGATCAAACGACGACCACATGGCTCTGATATTTCTGTCATTGCTACCTCCATTCAGTGAACTTGACCCCGACGACGACGAACACGACATAATTGGTTATTAGCGTGTAATATTGACCGGGGAAGAGCCTCAAGGCAACGGACTTCATCGTGAAGCCGGCGGGCCACAATGCAAAGGCTCTTCCTCCGTACATACGACCCTGAATTGCTTTATTACCTTGTACTATCCGTCGTTGCTAAGATCCAACAAGAACCCCCTAAATTGCCATGAAATTCTATTTTACCGAGATTAGTGTTCGTTATACTCTGATGTTCACATTCGGCCTTGTTTGAACTTCACGTCTTCACCTTATAACGTTGACGACGACGACCAAATGGCCACTGTAAATCGAAAGAAACCTCACTGCCAGACTTGTCATCTTCCAATGGAAGGCCATCGCCGTCAAGCTCGAACTGTAATTTGTCCTTCGCCGGCATCGTCAAGTTCAACCACCAGCAGTCGGTCCTCGCTCCCCGACTCTGACCCAGGAATCACACCGCCTCAATCTCAGTCTTCGACACAAACGGACGCGTCGTCGAAATCCAGCCTCTTATCTTCACCACCACCGACGCCTCCTCGCATGTCGCGTCTTCACTCCGTCGCGTCCGTGTACGAAGTGGACCCACCAATATCAACCACAACACTCATCGACGACCATGGCCACTCCGCCCATGTCTCTCTTGCGCCCCCGCCTTCCGGATCCCAGCAAGGAATAAGCCCCCTCAGAGCCCAACGCGACATCAATAGAAACCCAAGTGTCCAGGCCTACACGCCACCCTTCCAAGTTCCCCCCTCAGGCCCCTGGCGCAGACGCAACCCCAACTGGGATTCGTTCAACGACCTTCCAGCCGCACCTCCTCAATGGACCGCGCCCAATCCCAACAACCGCCGCAACGGCCCAGGGACCTACCGTGCCACCGGCGTAGCAGAGAGTGTCATGTCGGACGAGACCCCCAGCGAGGTCCCCACTGTCCTAGTAGACGACGACGGAAACACCGTCTTGGGTAGTCTAGATGAAGATCCTGACGAACCACGGCAATACCACGTCTCGCGACGCAAAAAGGCACGCGTTCGAGGGATCAAGCAAGAGAGTGGAGAGGACACCGACATGGAGGACTACTACGACGATCAGGGAGACGACGCCGTCTCGCTTTCATCGTCCCTCTTTGACCGTATCGCGCGTACCAGCTCGGGCGTCATACGTGTCGTGCGCGGTAAACATCCTTCTCGGCCCTCTCCGAATGGTGCAGTGGCCCAGGTGGTCGAGCAAACCCAAGCACTGGAGATCGCAGAAGAAAGAGCGAGGAGGAGAGGCGTACACACCGGTCGTTTGCACCTTCAAAATGATCCACCCCCGTCGAGTGCCGCTGTGGCGTTGAAGAGGGCGAGCTCGTGGTGGATGGTTCTGGGGAGAGACAAGGGTGCCGTCGATGCTATCGTCCGTGCGCAGGGCAAGGGTCCAAGCAAGATGCCGGGCACGATGGACGATCTCGTCGTGCAGAACTATCCTGTCATGGCCAGCTTTATGCAGCTCGTCATCGCGGGTGTCGTTGGCGGCTGTATTGTAGTGTATGCACTTTCTGCCATGTCTTGACCTCTTTCCTCATCCTTTCATTAGTATTGGGTTATATCTCATCATGAAGACACGATGAATAACGACGACAATCCTTATTTTCTTTATTTCTCATTATCAGCACTCACCTGGTGGCATTATACATATTGCATGGACTGGATAAAAGTCACGAAGAACTGATCACGCTCATTTAGATATCATCTTTTTATATATATCCTAATGTATATATACCAAGAAACCAATAAACGAATACCATATTATATCAAGTACAGGAAATATTGAACACCAGTATCAGACTCGAACCCTGCTTACTTCTTCGTCTTGGCCTTCTTGCCACCAGCCTTTTCAGTATCGTCGCCTTTCCGCTTTTTGGCACCCTTTCCAGTGTCTTTCTTGCCTTTTTGCGGTGAAGGCTTCTCTTTCGGCTTGACGCTGAAGAAGCCGTCCAATCGCCCTTGTTGTTTGCTGTTGAGGAACTTTTGCAGTTTTTCAGCTCCTTTTCGCACTCGTTCCTCACTAATAGTACCCAGTGGTCAGCGACAAACTCTGATGAGAGTTAGACGACATACTTGAATCCTTTCTCAACAACCAGGAATTGTACCAGCCCGTCTACATCGGGGTTCTTCCACTCCAGCTACTCAAAATATCAGCAACAGTAACCTCAAGAGTACTTCGATAGACTCCTTACCTCAACCTCATCAGCAGGCAGTACGTCCGGCTTCATGAAAATCTTCTTTGCCTCCTCCCATGGCCATTCCTCAGGAATCACAACACCTCCTTTACCCTTGCCCTTTCCTGCCTTCTTCTTGGGTTTAGGCTTGGGCTTTTCCTCTACTTCAGGCTCGCCATCAGAATCTGGACGTTCAATGTCAGATGTGGGAGCAGGCTCTTCAGGCTCGGGCTCGTCATCAGAGGGCTCGTCCTTTGCTTGGGCAGCTTTTTCCGCCGCTCTGAAAAGACGAGTGAGTAAGCGTAAGGTTTGTAGCAAGGCGGGAGAAACGTACTTTGTCCGGAGGTGACTAACGACACCTGCGAGACCGTTGTGCTCTCGGATGAGCTTTAGAGCAGACTTGGGACCAACACCTTTGATAGGTTCAAGGTAGTCACAGCCCAGGAGGATACACAGATCTATGAACTATATATATTCATTTAGAACGCCAGTTAACTTGAGGGAAAAACTAACGTACCATGCTCATATCCATTTCTAGCCCGTCCAAAGCGGTTTGGAGGTTGATTTCACTTATAGGTTGCTTCTTGGCTTCCGAGAATGTCAGGTGGCGGTAGAGAATGGGCGCGTGGAAGGTGAGTGTGTCCATGTCTTCAGAGCCTGCGGCGTAGACTTTGCCGCCTCGGGCGAGCTCAGCGCATTGGGCTTCTGCTTCTGAAGGTGCCTATAGGGTAGACAAGTGAGTTTTATGGAGCAGAAGGGAAGCAAGTTCGACTTACAATAACCACGGGAATACCCATGAGCTTCAACAACCGCCGACATTCCTCATTATGCTCCCTGGTGACCTTGACCGTCCTCCTTGAGAACCTGTCCATTTCCTCCACCGTTCCAATCT
This sequence comes from Clitopilus passeckerianus, assembly GCA_944990035.1. Taxonomy (NCBI): domain Eukaryota; kingdom Fungi; phylum Basidiomycota; class Agaricomycetes; order Agaricales; family Entolomataceae; genus Clitopilus; species Clitopilus passeckerianus. The sequence goes on from CALYLX010000046.1 coordinate 53,342, forward strand.
CTTTTGCTTCCTCACCTTCCTCCTTTGCCTCTTCCCTCTTTTCAAAACGCTTCGCAAGCTACAAAAGACGCGTAAAATTCACATTCTCTTCTTAATACCAGGCGAAACACGACTTACCACACCCTTTTTCAGGTCTGGCGGTTTGCCATCAAACACATACGCAGGTTTAATGCCGTTCTCTACAATCCTGATCGTCCTGTAGAAGAACCCCATGAGATGACTCGTCGTCTCGCCAGCGTCGTTCGTCAACATTTCTCCGTCCTTCTGCCGCACGGCAATGAGGAACTGGTATATTGACATGGAGGCGTCAATCGCGACCTTCCGACCGAAGAGCGTCTTAATGTCGTGGTCTTTTATAGCCTTGGGAGCATGCTCGGAGATGAGCCCTGTTAGACCTTTGATACCCATGGTAGCCTGGGAGAGGAGTCGTTCGCGGTGAACTTGTGAATGAGCGCGTCAGAGACGGCACCGTTTCAGCTGCAAAGAGCACGTGATGCGACGCCAAAAGCGTGACGTGCGTGTCAATGATCGACCCATTTCCATGGACGCGTCCACGCGTTTCTGCTGAGAGAGCCAAAAAATCGAGTTACTTGAATTGTCAAGAGTGATTATTGGTAAGTCATTTACATGAGTATTACATACAGCAGATAGAGCAAGAATTATATACGGTGTGGTATCATGGACGACTAGGTAAGTTTGTATGGTCCATCACCTATTTGAGTTTGTATTTCTTTTTATACATCGCTACCAGTTTCGGAGCATCCTCCAGCAGGCTGCTCTCAGGCTCCCAAGTATCGTATTTCGGAGCATACCCCTCCCATATAACATAATACTCCCTCTGTCCTTTCGAGTCGGTTCTGTGTTTCTGTAGCTCTCGAACCACATATCGCTTTTCGATAATAGGACCCCTCGGCGAAATACGTATCCGCTTGCGATCGGGATGCTTCCACGCTTTGGGGAGTGTTGGTTTGGAGGGGTAAGGCCTATCGTGTGGAGTGTATTTTGCCTTGATTTCCGTGCGGTCGTTTCCTTTGATTCCCGGATGTCTCTTCCGAGAATATTTGTCTACTTCACAAAGCAGATGCTCTATGTCAGCCAGATCGAGGGGTAAGTGGTCTGGTCCCAGCCCATTGAACGTCAAGCCGAGTCGTTTGAATTCTGTGTCTTGATTCTCCTGAAACCAACGGATGATGGCCACATCAGCCTCTGGAATCGACTCTCTGGCGCGCCTGAGGACAGCCGGGCCAAAAATCTTCTGCATGCCAGAGATGGCACCAAGACCTGGAACAACAAAGTCGTTTCCGGAAAAGTTGAGCACTGGGCTATAGAGCAGATTCAGCATGAGCTGATAGGTGTTGAACTCTCCCATGCTTGCAAATGAGATTAGCCATTCGTAGACTTCAACGAGGTATTTGGCGTTGAGCAAGCGGTAGGCGAGCTCGTTTTCCATGAATGTTTCGAGCAGAATTAGATGGTTGGCATAACTCGGCTCCCGTCGATGGAAGGAGGGAAAAGGCTTCTGAAAAGCACCGGTGTAGATGGTCCCTCCACCCTCTTTGATTCCAGTGAGGACGCGCGCATACTTGTCGTGGTCGTAGTCTTTCCATGTCAGATGTGGAGTTCCGAGCTTACGAGTGAGAATTTCCCAGGTATCCATCTTCGTGTATAAGTTGAATAACACGACGCGGAACGTCATTTCAACCGGATGCTGGTCGCCTTTTTCGATGACTTCTCGTATGATGTATTGACTCGTCTTGTCGAGAATGCGGTAGGAGTTGCAAAAGGAATAATCCCGAAGAATTTTGTCTTCTGTCCATCTATAAGGATGCTTCGCATTAGCGTTTAAGCCCCAAATATACACAAGAAATCACTGACGGCCAAGGTTTCTGAGCCCGTCTCCGCTCGTCAATAGCATTCCGCTCAGCAGCAAAATACCAAAAGGTGTCCAGCACAACGGTCGTTTCCAACTCAACGCCTTGGATGCAGATAGTTCTGTCACTCTTCTTAGAGTTAGATTTCCTTCCTTTGGCGCTTTTGACTTGTTTAGGCGAGGCTTGTGTGATGTTCTTGAGAGGTTCACGCGTGGTAGCCTCGCCGAACTCGTCACCGGATGTCAGATCCGACCCCCAGTCAGCAGACTCATCATAGCTCTTGTTCGCTGAGGCCATGCGGACAGGCCAATTTTGGTTGCTGATGGGCGTCTGCCTGGGTGAGCGGCTACTTTTGCGGATGGCTGGCATGGAGAGGATGCTTGGTGGTCAATGGCCTTTTTGGTGCAGGCGAAGCTCAGCCTGGCTTTAGTCTTGCTGCAAGGAATTCAATATAAGTCAGGGAAACGTCAATACAGAGCCTAGCTTTGGCGCACCAGTTGATAGCCCACCGAAAAAACGCGTCAATAGCACGCAGAACGGCGAATTGCCCAGAAGGACGCGGTGGAATTGAAGAATGTGTGTTTCTTGTTAGGGTCGCCTCCTCTTCCAAGCAATATTCTCACGGCATTTTGGGGCCTATCAACGACTTTGAAGGCGAGGGTTTGAGTTTTCCGCCTTTTCAATGTAGTTTCAGTGCAAAAATCCTGTAAATTCTGTGTGTCTAGAAAGTATAATATTTTATTTCTACAGGAGAGCGCGATTGGAGAGACTGGCAAACAAGTCCTTTCAGAACTCAGGCTCCTCTTTCGCTGTATTGCCAATGTCAGAGAACGACTTACCAAAGCTTAATTCGAATCTGTATTCCAGCCGAGCTAAAATTGCGAGGTTGGGACCGACTCAATGAGAGGTCGTCAGTGCAGCCGGGCCGAATCGTCGTTGGGAGTTGTATTAGATCTGTCAGAGAGGGAGAGTGCAGACATCATTGACTCAAGAAATGACCGTTCTTATATCCTCGTAAGTTCCGAAATATGAAGAAAGGTGGTGAGGCGTTTGAGCTCAAGGTTAGGCGATATTACCACCCTGATGTTGGCTTATAAGGTTTTGGTGGTTAATTTGAGAAAAGGTAATCCATGCTTCCTTTCATACGAACTAAAACGTACATGATTGCTATATTTGACAAGTTATAAAGCCTGAAGTTCGCCGATCACGATAACGTCAACTTGAGAACCTGCTTCGAGGACATCCACCCCAGCCTCGCCCTTCAGCGGGAGAACCACTAGCCCGTTTGCCCCACTCAAGCTTGCAACGCGGCTGGACCTTTGTCCGCCAGTCGTGAAAGCCTTTATTCCACCATTTCCAACCTTCAGAATTACACGATGGAACTCCAAGCGAGGATCCAGCCTCGTAGGAGATTGCAGCTGGGGACGCTAGGATCAGAAACTTGTACAAGGATATACGTATATGCTTTACATACCTCTGCTTTCACCCGAGGCAGTTGTGCCTTCGACCATTCCCACCCAGCCATCAGTCTCAACGTAGGAAGTACGAAAGTATAAAATGTGACCAAAGCAGATGCGGGATTACCAGGGAGTGCGAAAACGGGCTTGGCTTTTACTCCATTCGCCGACTGACCCTCCACTGCTGGGACAGGTATGGTCGCGAATGTAGTAGGTTTGCCAGGCTTGATAGTGACTCTGCCAAAATGGACGGTCCCCCCGAAGTGTCTCTCGATTATAGGTTTGAGCAGGTCCGTGGGGCCCATAGACGTGCCTCCAGTTGTGAGGAGGATATCTGCTAGCTGAATCCCTTTCCGCATCGCTTCTACGTGGGCATCGATCCTACGCGAACTGTCAAACAAAGAAGAGAAAGATACCGTCGAAGACTCAACTTGTCCGGAACGATGCCAAGATCGAGTACGTCATATCCCATACTCTCAAGGGCTGCCCGAAGGGAAGGTCGGTTGGTATCAAAGACCCCGCCCCACCCGTTGCCTGATAATGAAGTGGGCTGCTGAAGATCAATAATTTCGTTTCCTGTACTGAGGATAGCGATAACGGGCTTTTTCACAACTTCGACCTACAATAGGTTGTGTGAGGCAGCCAAACCAAAGTTGATATTCATCCTACCTCCTTCCTGCCGACGAAAGCCAGAGTTCCGATCTCACCACCGACGCTGCCAAGTAGTTCTCCTTTATGCAGCACAAGGTCTCCTTTGAGGGCATCCGAGCCTGGAGCACGTATGTTTTCCCCAGCTGGAACTTGTGCTAGGGTCTCGATCTCCTTCTCCTCTCCATCCTCTCCCTCTTCTCCCGAGAATGTTGAAACAAGGCGCGTATCTTCGACCATGATCACTGCGTCCGCACCTGCTGGGATCGGACCGCCTGTGTTTACCCGATAGACTGAGCCTGCGGGAATAGGATCCAAAAGAGTGTGCGTTTGGGTCGTCAGCACTTTGTACGTTCCTGGTTGATCGGTAGCTAGCAGGGATTAGGATCTATAGTAGATGACACCTGGAAACACTCACATCTAATCGCATATCCATCGACGTTGGTGGTGCTAGTTGGTGGAGCATCCTGAGGAGCGTGAACATCGGAAGCAAGGATATGGCCTCGTAGGTCGGGTGTAACCTGGTGAAGAATCTCGGTATCATAGAAGCAGCTAGAAGCTAAAGCCCCGTACGGCTTTTTTCTCAACCGGAAGCACTTCGACATGCTTCTGTATCAGTTGGAGTGCATTCTCATACGAAATCAGTGGATAAGGAGAGTGCCTATGGCGAGCAGAAACTAAAGAACGAAGAAACATCAGCGAAATTTCTTCAGAAGTTGGAGTCAGAAACATACCAGGTGCAGAGGGATCATGAGAGACCGTTGACCTGGGCTGAGGTATGTTATGTCCATGGTTGTGTCCACCCGTAGCATGGTGATGGTGGTGGTGGTCATGGCCATGTGTATGCCCTTTTGCACTGTGCCCACCAGCAGCCAATTCGGCATGCACCTGTTTCCCGGAACCGCCTCTGATCAGTTCAACAGCGTGATCAACAAGTCCACCAGCAAACAAGGCCTCCAGGTTTTCCTTAACTGCCTTCACGCTCCCAGGAAGGGTGACCACAAGTGTGTTCCCGATGGTCCCTGCGATGGGCCTGGAGAGGGCCGCCAAAGGAGTATGTTTGAGAGAAGTCGAAAGGAGAACATGTACTAGGCCTGAGGCCTCACGCTCAAGTAGTGGTTTGATAGCCTAGTCATGTCACTCAGGATTGGCAGCCCTGCAGTTGCATGTACCGTGATAACACACCTCGGGTGTCATATCTCTAACTCCAAATCCGGTGCCTCCTGTGGTGATTATCCAGTCCACGTCGCCTGCACTTGCCCATTTAGAGACGACAGTTCTGATAGCCAGTAGATCATCTGGAACAATTGCATTGTGAGTGGATGTGAATCCACTACGAGTGTTCAGAATCTCCTTGATAGTCGGACCTGACTTGTCGGCGGCGGCATTAGTTGCAGCAGTATCGCTAACTAAGGACAATGAAGCCTGTGAAAGGATAGGATCAAGAGAGTGCTAACCGACCTGTGAGGACTGCAACGCGAATCGAGCTCATCGTTGTCGTCGATCAGAAAGTTCAAGTTCAGAACGAAATGCTCACGGGCCCAGGTATCTGGCGTCACTACGAACTGGATTTTCAAAGGTTGAATTCTACACTAATACATACATATACCGGTCAGTATACTATTGTTTTCACTGCTTCTCTTGATCGAGGCACATAGTGCGATAACAGGAATTCAACTTTCGAAGGTGTGGCATCAAGTCAATAAATGAGATACCTAGGGCGGTTCCTCTATTATCCTCATCATTTTCCTCTACGATATCCCAGATATCAAATTCGCAATCTGGTCCTGTTAATTCGGCCAGGTAGATGGCGATATCCGGGATGTCATCCTTATTTACGGTGAGGCCTACGGACAGTGATTTGAGCCTAGGAACCTGAGTAGGAATTAATCGGGCGGGTGGAATAGTCGGGTTGATTACAAGGCTGATGCATTCAAGCGCTGGGCAAGATTGCAGGAGGTCTGGTAGGACATCAACGGTGACTGAAACCTGATTTGAGCACGGAGCTGAGGATTTTGGAGACAGATAAAGCACTCTCAACAGGGGTAAAGCATGGGCGAGTCGATGAATGTCGTTGTTGGTCATTTCTATGATGCTGGGAAAGTCGAGATGTAGCCTACGAAGATGGTGGCAATTGAGGAGAGGTTCAATCTCTGTGAAAGGTAGGGGTTCTTTTACTTCGGCGCCTTTGGTACAATGCTTCTTGAAAGCATTTACAACCAGTTCTTCGATTGGAAGTGTGCAGTTTCCAATGGATTCGAATAACGCTTGTGAATGGTCGATAAAATCACTAGGCCCCAACTGGATATTGATAAATCGAAGACTTGGAGGAAATGCTACTAGCTGAAAGAACTTGATGATATCGGCAGATCGGGCATGGAAGTCGATAACCTTGAGCGAAGGATATCCATTGGGCTGGCCGAAGGGGCTATAGTCAATGACTGCAAGCGCGTCGGGGCGAAAACGCTGGAAATCGGCAATGCTCGAGGACCGTATTTCCCTCAAAGACGAGCATGTCGACAAAGCATCCAATGCTTCAGTTGAAAGAAGTTGATCTGCTAGGACCAAAGATTCTAGGCTAGAGATCTTGGGTAGAGATTTTGCAAGAGTCTGCTGGATGCGAGCGTCACGGTGTCTACAGCGAAACTTAATGGTCAATAGTCTAGGGCAGCGCGTTGAAAGCGCTGGAAAGAAGTTAATTATGTCATGGAGGCGATCGTCCGACACAGGTCCTTGTTCCGGAAGTTGGATTGATATGTATTCAAGTTTTGGGGAAAGTAGAGGGAGGCAATAGATGAGTTGCAGGGAGCAAAGCCAACGAATGTGGGTAAGATTTGGGAGAAGGTACGGTGTTGGATTAGATATCACGGCCGTAATAAGATCTCCAGAAAAGCTTATTTGCGAATCTCCAACAAGCAAGTCCTCAACCCGTTCGGCATAGAAACAAAAACGATCCCGACGAGTATAGGAAGGGAGAACCACCTTCGGCGAGTAAACTTATCAGCCTGCCGCATGACAAGAAGCAGAGATCCCAACCTTTTGTTTCTTGATCTCCAATAGCGAGAGCAAGGGCGTCAAATCGTGCAGTTCCCTCCAGAGGATGGCGGCCGTGATTCGGTGCCACTTCTGGCAGATACGAGCACAAACGACTCTGTCGTGCTTCTCAGAGAGTTCCAGGATCCGCCTTATGATCTGCAGGGAGTCGAGAGCTGCCTGTGTGTAGCTGCCAACAGTGGTATGCATGGCATTCGACTTGGAAGTTATCGATCAACGTGACAGCCAGAACCCTGATGATGATATGCTATTGGCGCTGTTTATTTGTTTCTCTGACTCTAACAGATAATCATGCTCAAAATAAATTGTTTATTACTTAGATATACACTGGTAATTGCTTGATATTGTCACGTAAACCCGTGGTGTTTGTCCAGCTCCCTCACATATGAAACAAGTTCGTGAACAAGAGGGGAGCAAGCACTTCCAGAAGCGCTAGGATTTAGCTCTGCGACGAATCTAGCATTGATCCCGCACTGTCGGGTCGTCATCCTAGCAATGAATATTGCCAGCTCGTAGGGGTCGTTTTCTGGCTTCAGGAAGCCCAATCTAAGGGATTGGAGGCAGGAAAGCCGCCACTTCGGGAATGTTCGCACAGGGGGAGGCGACCTGGATGGGTCAATAACAAGGTGCAGTCTTTGTATTTCGGGCCAAAATTGCGCTACCTTAGCAAGGCCCGTGGGGGAGGCCAACTGGCTGGTGACACCTCGAGGCAGATTCTTGAAGTTTGGGAATATACGAAGGTCTGTCATTTTGGGCCAGGCTTGAGCCAGATCAACGAGCTGATCATCGGTTGTCTCCACAAAACATGGTAGCAAGAGTGTAAACCGCTGCAGGCGCTTGCACTCCATCAAAGGCCTGAGGGTGCTAAAAGGGAGGGTCGTGGTTAGGTCGGGCGGTACTTCACCATACGATTCAATGGTGAGATTTTCTAGGGAAGGAAGGTTATATCCAATGGCTTGGAAAACAAAGTTTGCCTGGAGGAGAACGTCTGAAGGAGCTAGGCGGAAGCCCAAGCTCCGGAGGCTGGGGGGAAAAGCCTTTGTTTCTAACAATTTAACGATGGCATCCACTGTGGTGTTTACTTCCAGATGGTTAAGAGATTGAAAGGCGCCGTTGGTCTTAAATATGGTGTATTCCGTTACGTGGCTTTGGTTGAGATCTGGCCGATCGGCTAGGACCTCGCCCGATAAGCTGGATATTTTGATGGAATTCAACATAGAGCATGCAGCCAAGGAAGCGAGGATGCTGGCAGTCAGCAGTCGATCCGGCAAGTACACTCTCTTGAGAGAGTGCAATTTTGACAAGAAATCGGCAAGAGCGCGGTCCAAGATTACCTCGAAATGAGAGGATTCAACTTTCAGCTCCTCGAGGAAGGGGCAGATCCTCGAAACGATGGCTAGCAGACTCTCAAACGTCTCCCAATATGTGGTGCTAGACGCTTCTACGGCGGGGGGAACGATGCGAATGGAGAACGATGTGATTTTGGGCGAGAGAAAGGTGACAACGTGTGCAACAGGTAGTTGAGACTTCCATTCAAGGTGCGTGAGGTTGGGGAGCAGGTACTGCATAGGTTTCATAGAAAGAAGTTGGAACGTTGCCTCATTTGCCCATGCTCGAGCTGATGTCCCAACACTGAGCGATCTCACCCGCTTGGCATGGAACGACAGGCGACCCCAGCGATCTTCCGTTGCAAGGAGGTATCTTTGACGAGGCTGCGCTGGTTTAGGCAAAGTGATATGGAAAAGTAATTTAGACCGACCATATTATCTACACCCCACAACATTCTGAAGAGCACGACAGGCTCTTTCAGATGGCGCCACAACTCATCGATGGCTGCTTCATACCAATGCTTGGAAACGAGAGCACAAGCAGCACGACTTCTGATTGGTAAAAATCCAATAACCAGTCTCAAGACATGAGGGATTGTAAGGGCCAGGTAAGGACCTGGAATGGTTGGGATTTGTTCAATGCAATTGAGGTCGTTGGTGTTCATCGCTTTGCCTGGTGAAGATGCCAAGCGATTGAGCGAAACCCATCGAGTTCTAGTTCAGGGCAGGTTTATATGCAAGGAACAGTGACTAGACATTTACATGTTGCTTCAACTCAAAGACCAAGGTCCTCCATTCGTAATGTAAGACTAATATTTTCCTGCACTCCATCTACCAGCTCCTGGGCCATCGAAACATTGGATAATCTTGCTTGCAAGACAGGCAGGCAGGCCTTGAATAGGTTGATGGCCTGCGAGCGAGGCGTATGTGCTTCAGATGGGCCGCCATCAGCTTGAACCATTGCAATAAAGCCTAAGATACAGTCCTGCAAGTCTTTTCCTTTTTTCTCAAGTTCTTCTACGGAAAAGAGTCAGTCTAGGAGGGTGGCAAGACTGCCAGTTACCATACCAAGGGTATCAAGCATCTCACTATATACTTGCAATGGTTCCTCATCCTGGACAACATCATCGACGTCTCGTGATGCTAGCTGTAGAGCTTCATGTTCGGCATGAGAACATAGGTCTCCATGCACGACGAATGCCCTCATAAGGCTGGGAGCACTTGTCAGTGCCTGCAATGGGTTGAGGGCGTGGTCTTCCGTAGGGAAACAGGGGCACGTACACTGTCTTCACCCGAACGAACACCTGTCGCCTGTTCAGCATCTTCATGAGTATTGTCCGCTAAGAGGTCCAGTTCCTCCCGTAGTTTCGCGGTTAATGCATTAGCGTCTCCTTCAGACCCGAAGCAAGCTTCAAGGGTCGATGCAATGGCTAACCAAGAAGTCTTGGTAGGTTCGGAAGCATTACTCTTAGTCGAATGCTCATCCGAATTCGCAACCTCCTTAATCTGGTCCGGTGTTTCAATCGCTTGCTCAGAGGCGAGATCTGGCTGGCGGCCGGATGCGTTTTCGAACAGTTCGCCTTCGGATTGAAGGCCAGAATCATGTTTAATCGCCTCAGATAACTTAGGATTTTCCGATGGAGTTTTGGCCTCGAGAGCAGTACTGCCTTGCAAGGAGCTGGTGGCATCGGTGGCCGTTGAAGACGGTGGATCACTGGTGGTTAAAGGTTTTGTTGTGATAGTCCGTCCTGAACATATTCAGCTGGTATATCGTTGTTCTGCAGGAGTATCCGACTGTACCACGCGAAGCATCTGATTCTGAAGGCTCTTGTATTGTCGTTGACATGGTGGAAATCGTGGCGGCAGTCAGAGCAACCAGCGCGAGGCGACAAAGTATTTTCGAACTCCGCTCCCACCTTCCTTCCCCAAGCATTCTGCATCAAGCGACTCTGCTCGCTGTGCCGCCTGGCGAGCAAGCTTTGAGCACTGAAATTCTTGTTCTATCGGCTTCACATTCCCTGTAATCTACTGCCACCATCTACCTCTGGAATTATTTTTTCATAGACATTCTTCATCCTCAATTATGGCCATGGCATTCTTAGGCTCCATCATACGGCCAGTTGCCTACGTTTCCGTCCCATTCCTCCTCCTCCGTTCTTTCGCCTCGAAGTCTGCAGTAGGAAGATACTATATCAGACAAGGAATCTATGTGACCACAATGATGACAGTGGCTGCCTGCAGCGCGGTTATTGCTGCAGGCATGTGCGTAATTGGCAGTCGCTTTGACGTGAATTTCGTGGTCGCGCGAACTTTCTATTCCGTGGCAAGTCGGGCACTGGAACTAACGGTGGAGGTCGAGGGAGAGGAACACCTTGGCACACGACCTGCGGTCATGATGGCGAACCACCAGACAATGCTGGATATCCTCATTGTAGGAAGGTGAGCATTCAAATTCAGTCAAACCCTTTCTCCGTCTATGCATTACTCTGCCACACGTCCACCTGACTCCACCCTATTCATCTGCTCCATTCATCTTCCTCATTCTTCCCGTTCTCTTTCCGAATCTTTCAAACTCATGATATTGCTCGTTGGCTAGGTTGATGCCGAAACAGGCCTCGATAATGGCTAAAAAGTCGCTTCAATTCACACCACTAGGCCCATTCATGACTATGTCCGGCGCGATTTTTATCGATAGAGGCAACAATCACCGTGCTGTCCAATCTCTCTCAGCAGCCAGTGCGCTTATGCGGCGGCTCCGGTTATCCTTATGGATTTTCCCTGAAGGCACCAGGACAAGTCAAGAGGTACCTGACGTTCGCCCACTCAAGAAAGGAGGCTTCCATCTGGCGATCCAAGCGGGTATTCCAATAATACCCATCGTAACAGAGAACTACTGGAGACTCTACCACAAGGGTGTATTCGAGAGTGGAAATATCAAGGTTCGAGGTAAGTCGCCGATCAGACATGCATCTTCCGCCTTCTTTTGCTTTTGTGGTTCCTCATCCTGAGATCTAACTTTTTCATCCTTCCAGTTCTACCACCTGTCCCAACGGCGGGTCTCACCGTCGATGATATCCCGGATCTAATAGCGCGTGTGCACAATCAAATGTTGACCGCGCTACGCGAAATATCCGTCAATCCCACACCCGTGGTTGACAACGAGTCTGAAAAGCCCAAAACAGAGGAGAAGGAGCCGACGGCTCTGAAGCCATTGCTCGCACCCTCTACCCCGCAGGAAGGCGAACAGGGATCTGACAGTACTCCCAGCTCGCCTGCGACCGGCCCGAAGGATTCACCGTCAATACCTGCTAGAGGCGACGTCACCGCTTCATCGTCCTCTTCGCTGGCCTCTTCGTTCTCTGGGTCAACGCTCTCCGGCCTTTCGGATGTAGGCGAGGTAGGTGTTGATACGGAGGAGGACGAAGGAATGATAATGGTTGGGAGACCCTCATAGAGACCCAATATTTATCTCTGTTAACAAAAGGATGATAAATGGATGTCAGTACTTACTTCCTTATGCATTAGGTTTTCAAAGAGGATGTTAGATGTTTGAGCTTTATCTGTAAGCTCCGAAACCCTGGTTTCTCTCGGATGTTATGGTATACCCCCTTTCACCTAGGTATACTTCCTCCCTGGGCCAGAGCAATGGTCGCAATTTTCTGCCTTACGATCGCCGTTCCTACAAAGCTACTCCAACGCATGTGCGATGACGAGGCTGACGGCCAAGACCCATGTGCGATGCCTCATTCGTCCTTGCGCGGCGCATGCCAACTCCCGGTAGATACCCTTAGAGCGGGGTTGAACTGCTTTGACCAATAGCAAAGGACAGCGCATACAATGATTTCGGGACACCCAGAAGGATTGGTGAAGCAACCACGGATGATCTCGGATGAGTAGTTGTGGCTGAGAAACCTCCTTTGTGTATAAGGAGGAATGGACGCACGTTTGTTCTAAATTGGACTGGACTAGGCTTAAAGGCATACGAAAGCAACAATGACTCCTCAGATGTTTTTTACTTGCAATTTTGAGGATTTTTGTTTAAAATTGATTTTAAATGCCATTTCTATTACCCCGGCTTATACTGCCAGCAGGTGACCGAAGCGACGGATCAGCCTATTTTGCAGGGTAAATAAGGTTTTAGGGCCGAGAAGACATGGGGGTTCCTTAAAATTTCAGAAATGGCTAAGCCCGCAAGCGAACGTTGGATCCTATTTGAGCGCTCGGGGGAGTGGTAGACACATACTCGATTTGGCCATGTTTCCATTTCTTATAAAATCCAGTCTGACTTACGCTAGACTGGCACTCCTCCGTACCCCGCTTTCGACCCGTACTCCCTCTCGTAATCTCTCTTTCGCAATGAATAACTTCTTCAAGTCCAAGGCCGCAAAGCAACCCAAGGTGTTACCCGGTATGTAGTCTGTCTCGTCACTACAGGGAGTTGCTTAAACATTGCGCTTACACAGACTGCTGGGGTCACCGCGGGGTATGTTCATTCCCTTATCACTCATGTTCTACAGCTCATAACGCTTCTACAAGGCATCCGCCGCTTTCCCGGAGAACACACTTGCAAGTTTTGAAGCCGCAATGCGAGATGGCGCCGAGGGAATCGAGAGCGGTATTGTTTTTAAATGAGGTTGTTGCGCCTGACGCATTCTCGTAACCTCGAATATACCGCAGACGTACACGTGTCGGCGGACGACGTTGTCGTTATGTTCCACGACCCAGGTATGGATTCTCATACAAGCCACGTCGAAGTATTCTGGTCTGACAACGGGGCTTCCAGTTCTCGGCCGCACTACGGATTCAACAGGTGAAAAATCAATGTCACCGTTTCTGGAAGGGGTTACCTAACTACTACCCTCGTTTCTCTTCCTCCTTGATACCGAACAGGCGAAATCAAAGAACGCAACTGGTATGGCGAGAACGGCATGGAGCACATTCGGACTATCAAGGAGCCAAAACAAGCTATTCCGACATTTGCAGAAACCATTGAACTGCTCATGAAGGTACGTGATCTCGCGTCTCGACACTCTGGGCGCTAATCAAGTTCTTTCTGAATTGCCTTATATTGATTGCTTCCTTTCCAATTGACATCTTATAGCCCGAAAACCATCATGTCAAGTTCAACGTGGATGTCAAAGTCCAGAACAACCCCGATAGGCTGTTCAATTTGATGCACAAGACCATCTCTTCATACGAAGGGTGGGAGCAGCTCCTTGCGCCTCGACTTCTGCTCGGTCTCTGGCATCCGGCATTCTTGCCTCATGCTAAGGCGAGCCTCCCATACTGCCGCCGCTCCTACATCGGTGATAGCCCAGAGATTGCTCGTAAATACTTCTGGAAGGATTGCGATGCGTTCTCCATGGCGTTCAACGCCCTCACGACTTCGGACGGCCAGAAGTAAGTCTTCAGCCACTTTGGCGTCACCGAGGTTGGAGCTCATGTCCTTCTAGATTCCGAGACGAGTGCAAGGCTGCCGATAAGCGCCTCATGGTCTGGACTGTCAACAAACCCGTCCATATGATGGAGGTCAGTGATGACTCGTTATACATAGAGCATGGTCTCACGGCTTCTCAGGCTGTTCGTTGGGAGGTCGACGCAATCATCACTGATGTTACGAAGACCTGGCTTGATCTGCGTACACAACTTCAGGGTGAGATAAATTCAGTTACGGAATGTGGTAACGAACTAACATATAAGACCAGCCGACTACGAGAAGACCGGTTCGAAGTACAGCCGGTTCTTCCTGTGGACTTCGCCCAAGTTCTACACTCCCTATCTCGCCTTCGGCAGCAGAACGTCTCGCTCACACCTTGAAAGTGTTGCTGGTCCCTTCGACGCTGTCTTTAAAGTTACCACCCTTCCTGCTGCCATCTCTGTGAAAGCTTAATTGCACCAGGACCTCCGTCTTAATACCGAGCCTCAGACGGTTGGATACCCCATTTCGACCTTTTCCCCGCCTGTATACCTACATGGCCAATTTTGGATAGGCGGCGGTGTTTTGTTCTCATGTAGATCCTTCCGAGCACTCATAAGACCCTCCATTCAGTTCTGTTCCTGTACATTATTCATCATCTTTATCGGGTTTACTGTCGTTATCTGCATACACAATTGTCTCGCTTCTTTCACGTATCACCATAGACTAGTCACCGAAATTAGAACCATAATGGACCCCTTTTTTGTTTCCGAACCAATGCAAGGGGACCTCCACAGACTTTTGAATGCAGATAGCTGGCCTCGACGCGACGCGTAGCGTGACATTACGCGTCAAGTAAGTAACGAGCAGACGTGACACTGACAAATTCGTTCATCGTTCCTGTTCGCCAGCAGCATGTCGGCCTTCGCAAGTCAGAGAGCCTCTGGTGCTTTCAGGCAAGTTCAAATGCTGCTTTCGCGGCCTGCAATCGCAAGGAATGGCTCAACTACCTTGATCCATGCCCAGAAAATTCTTACTTCGACCGTGGCTCAGAGAGCTTGGGCCAGTACAGCTCCTGTAACAGCAGCTAAACCTGCACAGCAAGCAACCCGGCCATACCAGAGAGCCTGGGTCAGTACAGCCCCTGCAACATCATCAAAGCCTGCAGAGCAAACGCCCCAGCCATCTCAGTCAACTCCAACAGGAATTGAGGGCGAAAACAACGGTGGTGCCAGCCTTGATATAGAAAATGGCAACGGTAATGGACCCACCGACTGGTCAAAGAGCTATCATGGACTTTCAACTCAGGCCTTCTCGAAGGAGATCGCTGAGGTCCTGTTGGCACCTATTGATCCAGAAGACATTGAATGCAAGCCAGGTAAGCCTTTTTAGATTCCTTCTATATTCACGTTCTGAAATTGTGTACCTCCTCAGATGGGCTTATTTACTTGCCTGAAATCAAATACCGACGTATCCTCAATAAGGCATTTGGTCCCGGCGCATGGGGTCTTGCTCCTCGTAGCGAGACCAATGTTGGGCCTAAGATTGTCAGCAGAGAGTATGCGCTCGTCTGCCAGGGCAGGCTAGTTGCCATTGCTCGCGGTGAGCAGGAATACTTCGACCCGTCAGGTATTCCCACTGCTACGGAAGCATGCAAGAGTAATGCTCTCATGCGATGCAGTAAAGACTTGGGAATTGCGAGCGAGCTTTGGTTCGTCATTTCCTTAGGCTTCCGAGTTGCACGAACTTTGTTATTGACATTTCCACCCCAGGGACCCTCGGTTTATTCGCCAGTTCAAGAGCAAGTATTGCATGGAAGTGTTTGCTGAGCACCTTCCTACCAAGCGAAAGTACATCAATGGTTTCTATATATGTCATACTATACTGACCAGACCACCCCCGTTTCTAGGAAGAAGTTGTGGCGCCGCAAAGATTCGCCCAAGTTCGAATATCCATACCAAGAGTAATTTATGCTTAATACATAGTTACATTAGTACCAGACGTAATAGACCACCTCTTCTCATTAATAAAGTGACCATAATTGCTCTACTCGTTTTTGCTTGCAAGCATTGAGCCCCGTGAATGTTACCAGTTGGCGAGGCTTCGCAGCTCTGATCACACCTCTCTGGTGTTTGCAATGGTACACCCATCATCAACCAATACTGGGCTACGTCCACCCTCAAGTCTCTCAGTGGGAAGACCACCATCCAGCGCATCTGCACGACCACTGTCACGAATATCGCATCACCGACCAAATTCACGAAGCCATGCACGTTTCAAACTGACACCACTGGCTCAGTCTCTAGTCAAGCAAGTGACTGGCTTCGATGACCATCAGGACGTCGACGACGCTGCCGCGTACCATGAATCAGTTGAATTCGTCGTCAAGAATCTTGAAGCGACAACGATAAATAAAGTGGCAGCTCGAATGGACATGGATTTCATCGAGAAAACGGTTCAGGGGTATGTTGGCTAGATCGTGGTTCGCGTTCGTTTCACAAAACGCTCAGTAAACAGCTAGTCATGCCCTCAAATCGCGCATTGGCCTGAAGGATGAATTGGGAAAGGCTCTCGAGACATGTATGAAGGATATTCGACATCATATGGAAACTCGCGAGAGTGACCTCGACGACGAAATACAGGTATGAGCCATATGCGTGTTCTTTGGACATATGCTGACTTGGTGAACAGATTTCTCGCATACCAGATCATCTTCAGCTACTGGTAAGGTTGTCTTCTCATCTAGCACTGCCCAACTCAATATTCTACTAGCTTGCCTTATCAAACGCTCCTTCAAGGACGACGGAGGCCCACGCATCCCTCTATCTCCATAATCGCTCAAATCCCTCGGCACCAGCAGACAAGCTGACATGGGCATCCATTGTTGCTGAAGAGCCATTTGAGGGAGAGCATTGGGAAGGCGTCTATGGCCTGCCCCCAGGCTTTGTCCGTCGAGCCGAGCCTGAAGACAGCAAATGGTTCTACGACAAGGAAAAGGAACGCGACCGGATAGACTTCGACAGTCGATGGAGCACACCGTCTCTGTCACCATTGAACTCTGATGACCTGGAGTTAGACGAGGATCAGGAACGTGAGTTGGCTGAACAAGGCAGAGCATTGTACGACGCCACGCTGGAGGAAGAGGTTGAGCAGGTCAATCTCGATGCACTGGAACGATCCCGGCTTGAACAGCAGGCTATGATCGAAGAGGAGGTGGGATTGAACAGGCATCCACCGGCTGATTGGACATATCGAATGGAGTTCGAGGAACTGCAGAAGAAACAGTATTGGATCGAGGGACACCAAGAGACTGTTGCCAGTGTGGAGAAAGTCTTTAACATTGGAAATCCTTCAACACTTGGTAAATTCCTCTTGCGGGTTACCAGACTAGATACAAACTCAACTATTGTTCCAGCTCCCGCCCTCAACGCCCTTCAGCTATCCGAAAACAGTGCGCGAGGAGCATCCAAGAACCTCGAGGTATGCATTCCTGGTCGGGAATAATACAATTCGACTTACTCTACCCTGTAGTTTTACATTGACGAGGATGATGCAGTGCGCGAAGTCTTAATGGCCTTACAGGGTCGCAAGAATGTGATACTTGAATGGAAAGAGGCCAATAGCAATGCCCAATACATCGTAAGTACCGTCTATGTGTGTTTTCAATCGTTGTATCCGAACCTCCATCAGGCTATAACCCCTATGCCACGCCTTCGCCATCTTTCTCCAGGTGCCCAATTGTCGATAATCAGCTCCCTGGCTGGAACAGCTACCGCTGTAGAACACCTTCGGCATTTCGTCAAGAGCGTAGTTGATCGGGCAAACTCGAGCCATGACATAGACCATAGTCATGGAGCTGAATTGGCGCAACTAATTCTGGGCAAGGCAGGCAAGACTACACAGACGATAGAAGCCTTTGCCGATGCGGTGCAAGATGAGATCATCCTATTCGACAAGTATTGCGCCTCCAGAGAAGAGGCCATTTGCAGAGCGTGGGGTGGCGGGGGTAGTCTCCCTGGGCTACTTTGCGACTTCAGTGATGGGAGAGGAGGTCTTGTCGTCAGCCTCCTCTCCACAGAAAGGGATATCCGGGACCGTTTTGAACGTATATTCCGCATTCTTCTCGATGTCGTTCGGGACGTCCTTCCAGAGTATCTCGCCTTCGGTGATCCCCCCACTCGCCGCAATGGTTCAGCAATAAATTTTTCCGCCGCAACTAGCGCAAATTTACTGGACGAGCTTCTGATGAATGCTCAGAATCTTGGCGAGCAAGAGGAAGTCGAAAACAGTAAAGCCCTCACGCGGGTATTCGTCCACACGGCGGAGCCTCTCTGGGCGTCCACTATAAAGTGGCTTAGAGATGGGATGGCCATACATTCCGTACCCAGCGCTGATAACCACCCAGAGCTGGAGGAAGAATTCTTCATCGAGAGCAACGGAGTTGGACTTGGGATGATGGGAATGGGTTTGCTTGACCCAGAATTTTGGAAGGAAGGATATGCTATACGTGACGAAGCGCTATTCCTGGAACCAGGCGGAAACGACCCGAAGAAAGGGGACAAGCAGAGGCAGAGGAAACAGAAATGCGTCGCACGTTTCTTGGAATCGATGGCTGAGCCTATCCTGAGGGCAGGGAAAGCCATTGGTCTGCTCCGCGTCCTAGGGGTAGCGATGACATCTTCAGATATCCCTGAACTTGATTGTTTCTTTGGCGACCTATTACAAGGCGGCGAACACATCGAAGCCATTGATAGCGAGGGGGCAACTTGGTCAAGGCTCTCCGTTGAATCTCTTTCCAGGGTGGTGGATGATACAGTGTCGCCGCGGTGCACCGCTGCGGACGCCTTATTGATGGAGATTTTGGTCGGGGAATGTGGAATCCGGGATCACCTTCAGAACCTTGAGGATCTGCTGTTGATGCGTAGGTGGGATATCATCGGCCATTTTGCTGATGTGGTGTTCACTAAGGTATGCTCCATTCCATATACTCATTGCAAGTGACTTATACACCTTCTTCGTTCTAGATAGATTCGCAACAACCTTGGACGGATTTTCACACCTTGAACACCGCTTTCAGAGATGTCATTGAAGCAAATGCGAGCTCAGCGGAATCAGGCTCTATCCAGACGTCTCTGATCCGACTTTCGTATCGCAGCCCATCAAGGAATCGGTCAGACAACCTCAGCGTCACGATTCTGGATGGCCTGGCTGTTGAATATGCCGTCCCGTTTCCCCTTACCTATGTTTTTCAACCAACTACACTCCAGGCCTACAGCGATACCTTCGTCTTTCTGCTGAAAATTCGAAGAGCTAAATACATGTTGGAAATGGTGTCGATGAAGGCCAACAGGGACCATGGGCAGTTTCGGCCATTTTACGCTATGAGGGGCCGCCTTACGTGGTTCACAAAGTGCGCCCCCTTTGAATATGCACTGTTACATTCGGGCTCAGACACGCCATTTACAGCACTTTCTTGGATTTCTTGACAGCCAACGTAGGTTTTATGAATTTGGTTTAATCGATTGAAATGACAATTAACTGCCTGTAGGTCATTCAAACTCTTGTTACCGACTTCCATGAGATCTTCAAGACGGCCTCTTCACTAGACGATATGGAACGCCTTCATAGCGCACAGTGAGTGATGTACTTTCTCGACATTTATCGGATATTCTGATGGCCTTCACAGCTCGGAGAAAATTCGAATTTACTGCTTGCTCCGACCTCAGGTTAGTTTGTCAATCCAGACGACCGCAAGCTACAGTACTCAGTACTCACATTGTGCCAGGAAGCATCCCTTCGTCGAGCTTTGCTCTCCATTTTAGACCTGGCTCTTTATTTCATGGATTCATTCATCGCGTTCGCTGGCAGCAATGCCACGACACACGGGTTATCGACATCAGTCTACATCAAGCAGCATCGAAGCCGACGCCAGCGTAGGCACGCCAGGAATATTGTGGGCTTCTCAGCTTCCCTTCTCATCGAATCCGACAGTGATGATGAGGATGAGGCCGAGAATGCTGTAGAGCCCTCCTTCTCGTATGGGGCGTCGGTCTCTTATGAAGACGAAGACTTTCATGCACGGATGGAAAGGATGTCGTCCGAACTTGATGGCCTTGTTAAATTCTTCCGACGGGGTGTTGAGAACCTCGCCTCTTTGACAGATACTGCATTATTCAGCATTTTAGTTTTCGCACTAGACGACTGGGATAGCTGATGGGTCAAGGACTCCTCATCTGTGGCGATAAAGCTTCACCGATCACGTTACAAAGCTGTAATTCTATAGAAGCATTTAATGAATGACTATTATTTACGTTGATTTCGGCGGCCAGTGGAGTGTGGATTAGACTCCTTGTCCCATCGTCTGTTAATTCCACCCAAAAGGCCCTTGATCAAGAAATCACCGGTCAATTTGCCTTGGTACGGGGTTGTGTCAACCATGTCCTGTGGTTGAATTTTTTAATTAACGTCGACCGGCGGGAACTGCGGAGAGAAATCACCCTGATCTTGTGCGTGTTCTTGAGCTCGTCGTCGAGAGAGATCAAAGCCTGAGTTGCGCCAGGATCATCCCCAATCTGGATGAACTGAATGCCCACCTGTTTCGTATGTCAGCGTTCCAGAGAGATGAAAAAACGGATCTGTGAATGACTGGCCTGTGCAAGAGGGCAGTGAAGCTCATCCAACCAGCGGGCTGCCTGGCTGATCTCCTCAGCAGGGTAGTCAGCTAATTGTATTTATTAGTGATAATCATTTGGACAAAACTGAGAATCCTGACATGGCCTACCGTCAGTTATGACGATATAATTGACAGGTTTGACTTCTTGCGACGCCTGTGGCCCTTGCGCACGAGCGTTTCTAAGCTCTTGTACGTATGTGGCGAGGAGCTCTCCAATTCTCTTTCCGGTTGGAGTCGATCCTCTCAACCTGACTTGCCCGAAGATCTCGCGGACTTGGTCAGGTTCCTATATCTTGCTTGAGCATTTATGAAACATAAAGGAATGAAGCTCCCACCCTGATATGTTTGTAGATCTTGGTCGAGTTGAGGAAGGTGACTTCAATGCCATCCTCGTCATACTTGGCGGCTACTTCGACAAGGTCCTGGAGAGCCCGGTTCGCCTCTGCCCATCTGTTGCCTCGCATGGATGTTGAATCATCGAGTACAAAGACAGTGTCGTACGCCGCCAATAGATAGAAGTCATCTTCAGGTTCGGATGAGCTGGCGCCACCAAGGTAACTACTGGTAGCTTGTAACTGGTGGGTCCAGTGAAGGGGCTTCTTCCACCACGGTTTTTTGGCTATAGACTCATACGCAGGAGGCGGGTCTTCGTAGTCGGTTTGTGTCGGTTGGTAGGCCGAAGATTTCTTGGAAGATCCGTCCATGAGTGGTGGTGGTCCTGGTAGGGTTGAGAGTGAAAGGCTTCGAGTGGCAGCCCTTGGACCGACACCTTTTAATAGTGGGATAGAAGGAACCCACGTGTAGTCGACAAAGTGTTTCTAACGAAACAGCTTTATGCATGGTGTGTTTGCGAGGCCGGCATTAGAAAGCATGGTAAGCTGTCCTATTTTGGAGAAGAGAGGTACGATTGAGCTGGGTCTGACAGTATTGCAGTGCCTACGCGAATGCAACCCTCCTGCTGAGAGTAATCGCCTGGCAAGCGCTTCATCCCTATCGCGTCCATGGCTGTGGCGCGATCATTATCCTTTCTTGTGGCTATGTACCAGCCTTCTTGGACTATCTGTGGATTGTGGATTGTGGATACAGCATTTCCCAGTTTATTTTATAAATAATACAAGCTAGAACTGAACAAAATAATGAGTAAAATAAATAAGAGTAATGGGCGGCTGCGTGTTTACCATATTCACCTGAAGGTGAATAAAAGATAGCGACACAAAGAAAGCCATCAATCTCAATCCCTTGAGTTCATCTCTTTGACAGCAGCGATTACTGTGATTCGTGCAGTGCTACGACGTCGGATATTTTTGGATAAACTCTGACATGTGAGCGCCCAGTTAACGCTTGAGCAACTCCAGCTCCTGTCAAGTCAGATGAATTTAGTAGCGGCCGACGGTTGCTCAATATAAATGATGTACCAGAGCATGCACTTCAGATTCCAGTGCATTTGCCTCATCCTCAAGGCGCTCACGTTGCTTCGTGAGTGTTTGGAGACGGCGTGCTTGTAATTTCTGTGTGCCTGCTAAGGCTGATTGTGTACGGGCCGAATCTACCTGGGAAATAAAATAAAATTGGCATTGAATTCCGCAAGCGGTGCATCCATGCGTACCTTAGTCTTCAGAAGGGTCTCCTTCTTGGTCAAGACATTTAATCCTTGCTCAGCGCGTTCGACAAGTTCATTAATGGCGGGCTCGATTTCATCGATGAGATCAGACTTGTACCGCTTCACCGTTGATTCGTTGACTAGTAGAAACACCTATGATCGAGAAGCCTGAGTTTCATCTGGTTGAAATGAAGGCAAGACTGGCATTACTCTCTGGCTCTCTAGTATTCGGGTCATTCTCGGCATGTCGCGAGTCCCATTTCGAAGTAGTTGCTGTGTCTCAAAGGCCTAGCATAAATGATCAACATCTCTCAGCTTCAGCGTCGTCAAGCCCGGTGTAATCACCTCTTCACAGCAATCCTCCATTGCAGCCACACATTCGGCAAGATTTGGCGGGCAAATGGCTTGGATATCGCCGCGATAAAGATCCGGTCCTCCCGCAAATACAGACTCTCTAGCTTTGAGATTGGCGCGTGATATGCGCGACATGGCGCTCTACGTTCATAAAGAAGTGAATTGGAATGAACATTGCTCACAACAGTGCAGTGCAACGTCGGATCTCGGCGAAGCCTGCCGATTAAAGTCACGTGTATATTAGTTCAAACTCCGATGAGTAGTCAATATAAGACCGAATTTTTCGTGTTTGTATTCTTCAAGTGTCCGTTCAACTTTCCGAACCGCTAGCACCTCGCGCAGACGTTAACTCGTCTGAGGGCGTCTTCAAGTTGACGGAGCGAGGCGTCCTTCGGGATGCTCACCAGAACAAGTCTCTTTGCAGCTCGCTCTCTCTGGGGGTTCGATGTAGTGAAGGGACAATGTCATATTCCTGTACTTGCCGTACCCCCTTCTTTCGGGAAGTGTGCTACTATGTAGCTTGGACGGTTTAGTGAAACCATGTCATGAACATATCTATTCAATATGAATTTATTCTGCAATAAAGTCTTTAATTCAACATAGTTGTAATCAGAGGAATGGACGTGAATGGACGACCCTGTTATTACAACTGTTAGATACCTCTCGTGCTGCTACGATCTACAGGAGAGTTACTCTGCCACTTTGAATATTTTTCAACGCGACCATGACGTGAACGCGAAGAATTTGGAAATCTTTCTTACGGTTGTTCTCGTGGGAACAAATTCCTCGATTGCGACCTTGCTTACCTTCACGGCTTGACACAGTGAGGACCACTCAAGTCAAGCCAGAAAATGTCAGAAAGCCAAAATTTCGCCCAGTATGTCAACAGGAAGGCCGCCAGCCACTCTTACAGGCCAAATAGTGGCGTAAGTTCTCTGTACAGCTCCATTTTGCGTCACCTAACTCAAGTCCATCCAGCTGATGTCCCCTGGGCTGAAGCGTGCCCGCGAACCATACCGAGTTCGGAATGCCATTACAGGAGTTGCTCTCGGAGCGTTCGCAGTTGGAGTCTGGGCCTATTCAATCAGTGCAGTCAAGCAGGACGTGTTCGATGATGTAGACGAAGAGGTTGAGGCAATGAGGAGGTCAACTCAGGCAGCAGAGGAAGCAGCGGCAACGGCAGCGGCAGCAACAGCACTACCTTCTACTACGCCTACGACGGCAGCAAATCCGACACTTGCTATTACGACTACTACGATGTCAACGCCTGCAACCACTACACAACCTGCATTAGAAACAAGGCTGGTTATACCAAGACGTGGACTACTTCAGCATTTGGACAATCGACTCCCTTGGCTTTTGCAGCCCCAGCAGAAGACCATCGTCTGGAATGCGCCACCCGTCGATAATATTGGCAAGATGGGCCGACCTTAATAACTTTGGGTATATCGGACGCTTGACAGAACACTGGCATAGCACGGAATGTAGTGTGTATGATAGTATCTAATTGATATAATATCCTGACCCCTCTCAGAAACATCTGGAGACCCCATTCCAACCACTTAACTTGACCGAACGCCGACTCTCTTTCGAACCTCCCCCTAGCATTGACCTCCATTTCTTTATTTGGTTATAAACACATCACAGCTCCTCCTTGATCCAAGGCCTATCTTATCTGCCTTCCTACCACCTTGACCGCTATCCCTGAAATGTCAGCACGCGCCTGGACACTATCTGTAAATGAGAGGGAGAAGTTGATCAAAGGCGCTTTTGAAGGTTCGGATGGCAGAGTGGTCAATCACCCACAAACTGACTCCGGCTTCCTCAGGCAAGAAGGGCACTTACAGCCCATATTCAAAGTTTCCCGTTGGTGCCGCATTACTGGCAACCGATGGAACTCTTATTCTCGGTGCAAACATCGAGAATGCATCCTATGGTAAATAACCTGGAGTTGGAGATAACAGCAATCGTTGATTAACTTCTCTCAAAAGGCGGAACCATCTGTGCCGAACGAACTGCAATCGTGAAGGCAGTCGTACGTGCCATCCTGTCTTGGAAACAGTTTCGCACTATATCTAACTCATCCAACAGAGTGAAGGAAAACGCTCCTTCGTCGGACTCGCCGTCACGACGGATCTTGCAGAGCCATGCTCCCCTTGTGGAATGTGTCGTCAGGTGATTCGTGAATTCTGTGCACTCGACATGCCGATCCTTCTTGTCCCGGGAGATTACCCGCAGAAGCCAACAGAAGAACACGAGAAAGACCCTGGAATCACAGAGGGCGGCGTCAGAGAGACCACTGTCGGTGGCCTTCTACCTTACAGCTTTGGCCCTGAACATCTGGAGCTTCCAAGGAAGTCGTAAAACCATGTCCGTTCGTTAAATACATTAGGGGCATATCGTCGTCTAGTGAATTACAGGTTATAAATGCAAGCGGTTGTACAGTTGTACAGTTACAACAGTCGAGGACACACCCTATGGCATGCCTTTCCCCACAACGATCCATGATATTCCTCAACCCAAACCCCAAATACCAGCCTTTCGTACGCCATCCACAAGTGCATCGACATTTCCAAGCATCGTTCCCAGTAACTGCTTCTTCTCTTCAGTCGTTCGGATCTTCATGTCGGGATGACTTTGAACCTCCTTTCTGGTTGGTTTTGCCGGGGTGTCTTCTAGATCTCGACTAATTGAGGGAGATCCCCTACTAGGATGTCCCAGGAAACGACAGTCGTCTTCAGAACCGGTTTCATAGAGCTTCGAGATGCTTTTGTTAGGGGCATGCCTTGATCCAGACGGTATAACTGGTCGGGGAGGCGTCGAAACCTTCTTGGGGCTAAGAGGGACATAGTCCACTTCCTTACGAAGCATCATGAGGGAACGAGGTTGCAGGGGCTGAGGTATCTGTTTGGTAGACTTCCGTGGACTTGCGGGGGAGGTTTCATCGGACAGGACGAGTGAGATTCTCTTGTTTGGTGTGGAAGAAACGGACGTTGGGGCTGTGGATACAGATGCGAAGGAGCTTGAGGTTGAGTTGGATGATTGGGTGGAGTTTCCGGATGTTGAGCGTGAAGATGTTGATGTCGAGTTGATCGAAAAGTCCGAGGAGCCATATCTTGAGGATGGACGTAGAGGTCTGCTATTAATATAAGGCTTCGTGGGCTTTCTAGGAGTGGCAGGTTTTGTTGGAGTACTCGGTGCCGTAGGTGAAACTGGTATGTTCTCCTTTGCAAGTTTTGCGATATCGGGAGTTTGACTAGATGGCGTCTCATCTAGTAGATAAAAATACAGGAATTCAAGACATTTCATCCTAGCCTTCCGTCAGTATATTCCTTGGGGGGACACGATGGATCCACGGCTTACCTGACTTCTCTGGGTGTTCCCGCTCTCTTCAGGATCTTGACAACTGACTGTATACCACTTGAGCGTTCGAATGCGCGGAGGGCATTCGGGGAGTCAACCAGAATACATAACAGTGTATCAAGAACAAAAGAGGAAAGAGGGGAGGAAGCGGAGTCCGAGGAGTCTGAGGGAGCGGGCAGGTGTCTTGAAGCTAGAAGAAGATCCAGCAGCACTTCAAGAGGATATCTTCGACCAAGATATGCTTTACTAGCGGCGTGTTTCATGGCGAGACCTTGCATCAAGAAGAGTGAAGCAGAAAGTTGATTTGACAGAACTGTTGCCTGTGCTTCCCTGCTTTCTGTAATCTGGTCAGCTCGAGGAATGGCTAAAACGGGAGCGTTTACTCACTGTCAGACGCTCCCTTAAGTATATGGCCCTCAAGTACAGGGATTGAGGCCTGGATCCAGCCGATGAGCCTAAGAGGAACTATCGTCCGTTGAGGTTGGAATGTTTGCGCAGCAATAACACCACTTACTATTGCATTCAAAGGTATATTGCAAGGCCAACAGGTCTTCTGTCTCTTTTGTCGATTGGCCTGGTATGAGAGCTAGTGCGACGCTCCTCTCCAGTATTTTTAGTGCTTTGGTCTTGCAGTCCGCACTCGTCCTGGGAGAGGAAAGCTAGAAAACACGAGGGGAGTTCAATTTCTCCTCCTAATTCGTTGGTCCAGCCTACTTACGTCGTCCAGTGCATCTTGCAGAGTATTCATGAGCTTTGAAGTCGACATCCTCAGCAATGTGGACGATGTCTTCGTCTCTCCTCGTGGTCAGGGTCCCGAAGTTGAACTTGCAACGATGCGATTTCGGTTAGCAACTTCAGGCCCATGCCGTTATGGGATCCAGCGTTTGGACGTGTTTGGCCACGACGCGGTCAGCGTTTTTGGACGTGGGAACACGTGATCGCTCGTTAACGTCGCTATGGCTTGGGGCGGACCGACAAGTCCGGTGCGGGGATACACTCAGCAACTTGAGCAATGCGTTCTCAGGCTATCTTTGTAGAAAACCAGCGTGAACATGGCACCAATCCGTACAGTTAGTCGAGGAATAACTGTTTTTTCCAATTATTAATTGTTTGTTATAGAACTGGACCCGCTTGATACGTTTCGTGGCAAAAGAAACTTCAAGAGTCCACTACGGAGAACCTGTTGACTCAAGCCAGGATGGTATGGCTTCCACCCTCACGTTATTCGCATGCTAACATGCCCAAAGTTGGACTAGCTGCTCATGAGGGTAAAGAGATTAAAGCATACGAAATCTCTGGCTCTCCCTTAGATGCTGGAGCGCAGGTCACCTCGAGCATTCTGACGGTCCAGACCTTGCTCACACCCCTTGCAAACGAAGACGTTAAGATTGTTCGTTGCCTTGGGCTAAACTACTCTGACCATGCTGTATGTATGCCACGACCATCACCTTCACGTTTTCGCCGTCAATTATCCGCTCACCTGATCTTCCCTAGGCTGAAGCAAACATGACCCAGCCTGCGTATGTTCCCCCAAACGTCTGACCTTCTAATCATTGAGTTCCCGGCCTAGTTTCCCCATCCTCTTCTACAAGCCACTGTCGTCTCTTATTGGACCTTTGGCTACAGTTGTGATTCCTAAAGTCGCTCAGCCACCTCAAGAACACCTACCTGACTATGAGGTCGAGCTTGTGATCGTCATTGGCAAGGCAGCAAAGAACGTATCCCAAGCTGATGCTTTGGACTACGTTCTAGGCTACACAGGAGCAAATGATGTATGCTTTATCCTGATTTTTTTGTAGTTTTCTAATAATAACCTCCCTCAGGTATCTTTCCGGAAACATCAGTTGGCTGTCTCTCAATGGGGATTCTCCAAAGGATTTGGTTTGTTCTCCTTGTAGCTGCATGACCGTTTATTAAACCCTTTGAATGTAGACAACACAAATCCTCTTGGACCTTGCCTCGTATCGTCTACTGCTATTCCTGACCCCCAAAGGATAAACCTCAAGACTGTCGTGAACGGCCAGGTTCTTCAGGATGGAACAACAGCGTACGTTTCTACCTCTTCTCATTGACTTTCGTTTCTCACACTTTCTACAGAGATCAAATCTTCAACGTTCGAGAAACAATCGCCTTCTTGTCCCAAGGCACGACACTTGAACCTGGATCAATCATCCTCACTGGAACACCTAAAGGCGTTGGCTTTGTGAGAAAACCAGCTGTCTATCTCAAAGACGGGGACAAGATGTCGGTCTGGCTTGGGAACGGCATCGGCACATTGGTCAACGATGTCAAGGAGGAACGGTCATCAGTCAAAGCTAAGCTGTAACACATGTACAACCTCAATGTACGTTCTTTTCAAATACAAGATTTCAATTGAATATGTCAACGGATAAACTATACACCGAAATGGCATTGTGGACCATCTCATTTCTCACTGGGAAACAGCACTTGTCACTGGCACTTGGTGTCAATGCCCTATCATGCTCTGGCTTACCTTGGTTTCTGCCACTCCAACACAGAGTATTCAGGGGCCTCGAGATCAGATATGCATACCCTGTAGCGATAAAAGGTCCAATAATTCTCTGCTTTTCCTCTCATTAATCTGCCCTTCCTTCGTCCAGTCCTACCATGCTTCTCAGATCATTTGTATCTCTCCTTGCTGCTTCTTTTGTACCTCAAGTCATCGCAGTCGTAGGCGAAGGTGGCATCTGCAAATATTCCAAGGCAGCCTCTGGGCCTCTTCTGTCAATAGTGAGTGTTGAGTGAATGTCAGTATCAAAGTACAGGACTAACCGGGAAGTGGGTGTTTAGACTTGTGCAAGCGGCCTGCAGTGTTGCTCTGTCTCTTTTGAAGGAGATACTAGGGGTGATTATGGATTTGGATATTTGTGAGTCAAACCATTCCACGGCCTTAAAGCAGTCGCTGACGAACTCCTGGAAGATGCCTTACCGCGTGTCCTTGAAAGTCTACCAAAGTGAGAGACATTTGCTTGCATGATGCTTCAGATGAACGCGTCCTCAAGGAGTCCAAACTAGAAAATGGCCACGAATTACAGGACTTCAAAAATATACTGATCTGTAGATCTAGGCGCACCCGCATACTATGTAGTAGTAGTACATCCCTTCATATCATCTACAAATAATATATATATCAAAACTTTTGAAACTGTGAAATGTTCACGAGGAAACCTGCAAACAAGCGACAAAACTGGACACGAACTGTCACATGGCGGAGATCCTGTGATCATATAACGCCCAATGGTTTGCCGTTGGGATGAAGGGGAGGACGATTGTAGACGTCGAGCTACGCTACGTACTGACGCCAAACGCGCACAGGCAGCACTGAAAACTTGACTCCGTAATCAGTGCAGAAACGGTAGCGTAACATGCTTGTCAGGCCGATCCTCCACCGGGAATGGCAGATTACGTTCACCTCTCTTAGGGGAGTGAGATTAGCGAAGCCTGAACGTTTGAAGCGGGAGTCCAGGATATCAACTAGTTGATCCACCCAGAGTTTGCTGTGACACGATAGAACCTGGAGTCCCGGAAAGTACTCCAAAGACAAGATTTGACGCATCGTCGAAGTATCGAGGAGGTCCTCGGTATCTATCGCCTCAATCGCGGGGGCTACCTTCGAAATTGCATCAAGGAAGCCAGGATTCATATTAGAGTGCGTCGTGTCGGTATCTCCTATTATTCTGGAGAATTCGGCCGTCTTCAAGTGCTTTAAAGGAGATCGCGAGCGGCGAAGTACTCCTATAACGCTACCTTCGGAGGATTTGAAGGGTCCCCTATGCAAAATCTCCAACTTTTCAAGGGAAGGGAGATGTAACAAGTCGAGAAGCTCGGGGGAGGTGCCACGCAGGCACAGCGACTGTAAATGTGGCATAGTCTTAATATCCCTGTACTCGTCCAGGCCAAAACCCAATTGGAGTGTGCAATCGACCAAATTGTTGCATCTCCAAACCAATTCGAGGGGGGTCAAGGTCACCATACAGCCCAGGGTCGCGGTCTTCGTCGCTGAGGTTCAAGACTTGTAACTGTGTCCAAGGGATATGCAAGCGCGCAATTCTGCTGAGAAGCATAGGAGTGTTGGCAGCAAGAGAAGTTAGAGATCCAAACATCTCAGGGATTGCAATCGGTTCTGGCGCCATTCCATCTTCCCATTCCGAACCGCCATGGATTGACCTTCCATGACAATTAACCTTCAGGGCTTGGAGAGGGGGTGAGACTTTTGGTAAGATCTTGAGAAGATCTGTTAGGATATGCGGAGATTCGCACACAACCTCTAAGCCCGTTAGACGTGGTAAAAGTGGCCATGGAAGGAAGAATTGCATGGCATTGCAAATAGCAGGGTGGGTAGAACGACCGTAAGTGCACTCATTCCTGAGCAAGGCAACGTGAACCGAGGAGTTCTGAGACGGGAGGACCAGTTCTGCGAGGCGCTGCGCCCTTTCAAGCCATTGGCGATCGGGGTCCTCTGGCAACTCGAAAGCAATCTGGTAGTGATCCCGATGATGGCTCATTACCACCTGCCTCCATAACGAAGAGGCTTCGCGTAGAATCCATGGTGTGTACCCTGAACGGGTAAAAGATGGGATGGAAATGGTATTTGTTGGCTCTTGAGATATGACGAAGGTCAAGATGCGGTCGAGGATCTCGGGAAAGAGATGTTGAGCCGGCGGTGGGTTTGATTTCACCGTGCTCGTCGTTTCCTCAGCGCCCGAGGACGACATAGTGGCCGGGAACAAAGATGTTTAGGCGCCCAAAGATAAGATAACCACGTGGGAGGTGTTGAATGATTGGAGCCGTGTTGGTCCTTCTTTCCAATTGCACGCGTCTCCCGGCTTCACAAGTACTTCAAAGCCGGAAATGCGTTCCCCAATATATCTGCGTCTTGCTCCCGTACTTGCTGCAAGAAAGTCACCTTTACTTACCCCTAAAATCGCGATATTCGTCCGAATGGCCAGTTCTCAGGCTTCAGTGGTATGTTGTGGGCTTGCTTACATGACGTACATTGCTTGAACTGAGCATTGCATTATAGTTTGGGCTCAAAGACCCTTCCTTGGTGAAATTCCAAGGTTTTATCGACGGTAAATGGGTCGACGCAGCCAATGGAGAGACCATATCGGTTTCAAGTAGGTGCTGCTAAAGGCCCCAACTGACATCCTCGACTGACCCCGGGTCCTAAAACTAGATCCTGCAACTCGTGAAGAACTTGGAAAGGTTCCAGACATGGGTCTCGAAGAAACAAAGCAGGCCATAGATGCTGCATCTAAAGCATTTCCTGAATGGAGTAGAACTACAGCCAAGGTATGTTCCCGCTCGCCCATACTGCTTTGGCCTCCTTCATAGTACCTTACAGCACCGACACGACGTCCTCATGAAATTTTATAACCTCATGCAAGAGCATCATGAAGATCTCAGTCGGATTATCGTGAGCCCAACCCAAAGTCCACAACTATGAGCATAGAATGACGAAACTGGTTTACTTATAGACTCTGGAGAACGGCAAGCCATTGGCAGAAGCAAAGGTACCAATTCAATTGGCACATGATGACGGCAGGTTCTGATCACACCTTTTGGTTTAGGGAGAAAATACCTATAGCTCCTCCTTCCTCGAGGTACGTCCGGTCTTGTTTCTATATTGGCGACCATTACTCACAAACTCACAATTGTTCATCTGCAGTGGTATGGTATGTCTGCTGCTTCAAATCCGACTGAAGTCCTCTTCTCACACCTCTATAGCTGAAGAAGCTGTCCGTACCTATGGTGGTGAGTACATGGGCCAAATCTTCACTTTCCCGCCGTGAGCTCAAACCTTGGTAGAACATATCCCTTGCCCTCTCCCCGGTTCCCGTAATGTCGTCATCAAGCAACCTATTGGTCAGTGTGACTCTTGAGATGGCGAACTGAGCTAACCGTGACAATTGCAGGTGTCGTGTAAGCTGACTCTGGCTCGGCATCTCAAACAGAGGCTGATATCACAAATAGTTCTATCCTTACACCATGGAACTTCCCTTCTGCTATGATCACACGGAAACTAGGGGCTGCTCTCGCTGCTGGCTGCACAGCTGTCATCAAGCCCCCACCAGAGACTCCCTTCTCAGCTCTCGCACTGGCAGAGGTGAACTTCTCTTGAGTTAGGTCCACGTGAATTTGTTTTAATAGAAGCTTACATCGCAGCTGGGTCAACGAGCAGGCATCCCTGATGGAGTCATCAATATTATTCCCACTCAGAAGAATGTCATGGAAGTTGGGAAGGAGATGTGCGAGAGCAAGACTGTTCGTAAGGTCACATTCACCGGCTCTACTCCTGTCGCAAAACACCTTTACAAGATGGCCGCCTCCACTCTTAAGAAGTACAGGTCTTTTATCTTCCTGGGAAAGGTCCGACTTCTAACGACCATTATACAGAGTGTCACTTGAAGCAGGAGGAAATGCACCCTTCATTGTCTTCGATGATGCCAATATGGACGAAGCCGTTGCTGCTGCTGTCATGTGCAAGTTCCGTGGCTCTGGACAGACTTGCATCTGCGCAAACAGGATCTACGTCCAATCGGGTGTCTACGCTGAGTTTGCATCCCGCCTTGCCGAGAAGGTTGCAGCCTTCAAGGTTGGCAATGGTCTCGAAGAGGGAACGTGAGTAGCCCCACCTCTTTTTATGTATATTTGTGCTTATCCCCTCTGAAGGACACATGGACCTCTAATCCATGACAAAGCTATTGAAAAGGTTACTCGTCACATTGACGACGCTATCGCCAAAGGTGCACAAGTCCTGGTTGGCGGCAAGAGCATCCTAGGCACATCCTTCTTCATGCCCACCGTCCTCAGCGACGTCCCCGCCGACGCCGAGCTCACGACCGAAGAAACCTTTGGTCCCCTCGCTGCCCTTGTCAAGTTTGAAACTGAAGAGGAGGTCATCAAGCTTGCAAACAACGCTGATGTTGGGCTTGCTGGGTACTTCTTCTCGAGAGATGTTGGCCGTGTTTGGAGGGTTGCGGAGAAGCTTGAGGTGGGTATGGTTGGCGCCAACACGGGTGCACTGAGTCAGGCTGTTATTCCGTTCGGTGGGGTCAAGGAGAGCGGGCTTGGAAGGGAGGGTGGACATGGTATTACTGAGTATATGAACGATAAGTTGATTGTCTTTGGCGGGCTTGGCGTTTGATTCTTTGGTGTTTGGAAAAAATGTATATGTGTACAATATGTATTCTCATTAGGTGTCTTGAAACAAATTAACTCAAGTCATGAATCCGAATGAGATGCAAGGTACATGTGCAGGTGTACAGGTTCCTCCCCCTCTTACTTCCGACCTCGCCCAGTTTTCTTCGCGTCTGGCGCGTCGAGGAATCCTCCAACATCAAGAGCGTTGCGAGCTGCTTGGTTGATGTGCTTGAACCGATCTGGGCCAAGATGAATTCCTCCGAAATACCGTGTCACGACAACCAGTACATTGTTGACCTCCTGTGAATCAAATAAATCATCAAAACCCTGGAAAGGTGAGAGGAGCTGAGCGCACCAGTATCTGGAGTAGATGGGCCAGTCGACCGCCAGCAGCCGTCTCCCCGTCATCGTCGTTGTCCTGATGCAAAACCGCATCCACTTGACATCGCCATGCGTTGATGATTGGGTGGGCTGCTTTAGCTATCCGTCTGTCGGACATGAGATGTGATAGAATCAATGGAACCTGAATGGCATTTTAAGTTCCGGAAATGTCGTATCTGCTGTGGAGAGAAAACGTACCTGGGAAGGATGTGAAATATAACAAGCACGGCCGATGAAGGAGCTCTTTCGGTCTGTAATAGGCTCTGCAACAAACAACTTGACACCGTCTGGTAGATCTTTGAGTGCATTTACATCTGCACCTGACTCGGGCTGATACGTATTTCGCGGGTTCTCTTGAAGAGGGGTATTTTGTCCACTGGTCTGAAGGCGATGTTCTTTCGCGTCCTCTCGTAAAAGTTCGCCTGCTTTTTCAGCGCTGAGATGATCCTCGTACCAGGCGGTACAACGATCGGTGACACTTTGTAGTCCATCAAAGACACAGACAGAGTCTGGGCTGAATTCAACACCGTTTACGGAGATGAAAGTCCGCAGGACAGACCCGAAGAGATTTGAATCGGCACCAAAGGCTCCTATATACCGAGATAGAAGTTGCAGTTGAGGGGGTGAAGCGGAAGGGTAACTTGGTGGCAAAGATACCAAGACACGTATTGATATGGCTTCATGAGGAGATGGCAGGCTAAATTGATTCTTGAAGAAAAAGCAAGGTAGAGAAGCAAGAAAAACCAACCTGACTTCGACTTCATATCTGATAGATTCTGTATCATGTTCATTCCTGCCACGAGGCAGCTTTGTCCCCTGTTCACTTGGGGGATGCCATAGCCGGATTGCATTATCGCCATAGATTGACTGGAGCACTATTTCCGACGAAGTATTCTGCTGAGATTTTTCCTGGCTTTATAGCAGCACATGGACAACCACACCTGCTATCTCTGAGACCACAGGTTCCTTTTCAAGCTGCATTGACAGCCCAGATATGAAGTTTGCCAACTCTCCTTGATAATCATGGTCGGCGTTGAGCTGAGAGGATGAGGGAGAGGACGACATGCGGAACTCCGGGCCGGTGCTGAAATCGCCAAATGAAGTCACACCAAGCTGTTGTTAGTCACACACTCTCCTCCATGGCTGCCAATCCCAACGTCCGTGTCGTGGTCAGGCTGCCATGGGACAGGCCTGACAATGCACCTCCTGATCCACCACGAGTATGTTGTCTTACAGGAAACGTGCAAGTTGAATGGACTGACCCCCATTGTTAGATTGAATGGAACCAAGAGAAGGCGGATATATTATGGAGAGTCATAGAGAAATCCAGGTCTAGTGATAGCGCAGGTCCAGATTGTGAGTAGAAGAAATTAATGGAATCTCGTGTCTACATGTTGTGTTGAATGAAGGACAGGGAAAGGACTTGCCGCACACCTAGAGGTTCCTCTCCCATACTTGCTGTATCGGGTCAATGCCCGCTTCCAAGAAGACATTCGTGGTTTGAGAGACTTGCAAGGCGCTTTAAGCCATCAAAGTACCCAACCGCCTATGACAGATGCCCAGAAGTGGCCAAGCAAACCTGCCCCGATAGACCGCAGTTCGAGCCGGCTCCCAGGCAGCTCTTCACTGACGGCGTCCGGGCGCCTGTCAAACCCTCTTGACGTACGAGCTCGCTTGAACTCAATCGGAAACCGTGCAAGCCCATTGCGTCCTACCATTTCGTCGTCAACGCTCACCATCCAAGGAAATGGTGTACAAAGAAGAACCTTTGAACCCCTCCGACCGACCTCTCCGTCTTCCTCTGAAGGCACTGACTCTGACGAGGAGCTAGCAAGGAAAGAAGAGGATGCTGAACGTGATGCTGAAGAGCAGGAGACCCTAGAACGGAAACTGCAACAACTACAAAACATAATAACAAGCGATGCCTTGGGACTTGTGCGGACGGGACTACCCAGGAGCTTCAACAAAGGCAAGGAGCCAGCCCGTGGAAGGGCGGAACCCGACTCTCCCCTTTCTCCTGCAGACAGCTATCGTCGAGATGCGCTCTCAAATAGTACAAGCAGGAGTACCAGCCAGAGTGTATCAAGCGTCAACTCTCCTCAAGGTTCAATACCTGACATCCCTTCACCCCCAACAGAGCCATCGGCTCAACAGGCTCGACTACAACGACGTTTTTCACTTGGGAAGTCGACAAGTCCGCCTACACTGTCACCTCGTAGTGCTCTAGGCCAGCGATATCGGCCGCTAGTTGATAGAGCCGCAAGTGAACGGAGCAGTAGCCATGGGTCCGAGGCCTCGAGTTTCAGCGACCTTAGCGGTCAGTGTTCTGGTACATTATCGCCTGTTATCTTTGTTTCTAACTGCGGCTTCCCGTCCAGATGCAAGCTTGTCAGCGTCCGCTCTTGAAAGCGCTCTTATGTCGAATATCAAAGGGACAAGTTCACGATTGTTAGTCGCTTGGTTTTCTTCCTGCATTCAGTTTCTGATATGCCTCGTTGATAGCTCCCAGTTCGGCAGGAGTCGAACGGTGAACCGCAACAACTGATTCAAATCTACCGATTTTGGCTTTGTATTGATAATATTATGACATGACGCGTCGAGGACGCGTAATATACCTTAGAAACTAGGCTTGTCAACTTTCTAGCACTTTCTCTTCTGCGCAGGCGATGTATATCAACAGTCTTTGTATAAATACCAACTTTGTCGCTCGGCCTTTGAGCTGTGCCACCCTCGTGATCCGACGACCAGGTCTTTCGAGGTAGCGATCAGTCCAAACAGCTTTCTTACTTGGCGACAGCCACCCGCTCAAACCACACGATAACGATACGATAACGACATGAAGTTGACTTTCCTAACTGACGTGGGCGATACCTTTGTCGTCGAGATTGATCCTAGTATGGAGCTCGAAAATGTTATGGCGCTGTTGGAGGCAGAGGTGTGTTCATCGACATCAATGGTGGGCTCATGAGATCTTATCAGGGCTTCAGTCAAGCATACCAATCGCAGAACAGAGCATACACTTCCAGGCTCGAGAGCTTACTTCTTTGAAAGAATCCCTGCAAGATCAAGGGGTTGATGGAGAGGAGGCATTGCTCTTGCTCAGGAGAAAGGTACCAGTGACAAACACTGCAGGCGGCGCAAGGTGAGTAGTGCGAGATCGTCCCCTAGTCCACCGTGACTGATAGCAATATTTTAACTTGAACAGGACAGTAGAGCAGGATTCAGAGACGATGCGACTGCAGGTGCTGGGTAATCCCACTTTGATGCGTCAGCTTCAAGAAGTACGAAAGCAATCCTCCTTACCTACCAATATATCTAACGAGCCTGATTCTTTAGTCGGACCCCGAATTTGCACAAGCTGCTCTCTCAGACCCTGAAAAGTTTGCGCACCTGCTTCGTCAAACGAAGAGGAAACAACAAGAAGCTGAGCTCTCGCGACAAAGGGAGATCGAGCGGCTCAACGCGGATCCTTACGATATCGAGGCTCAGAGAAAGATTGAGGAAATAATTAGGCAAGAAGCTGTCCTCGAAAATCTAGAGCATGCCATAGAATTCACCCCGGAGAGCTTCGGACGAGTGACGATGCTCTAGTGAGTTTATTGGCCGAACTTGTGCCCCAATTCTTTGCTAACCCCTCGATCAGCATTCCTGTAGAGGTGAACGGAGTGCCAATCAAGGCCTTCGTCGACAGTGGTGCCCAGCAGACAATCAGTACAGTTTCTCGGATATTGTATCTTAATTCAATCCTTGCTGACTTCTTAACAGTGAGCCCTGAGTGTGCAGAGTCCTGCAAGTAAGGAAAACTTAATATCTTCGGAAAACATCTGTATGACTTCCATTTTCCAGCATTATGCGTCTACTTGATCGAAGATATGCTGGGATTGCCATGGGTGTAGGCACAGCAAAGATCTTTGGCAGAGTCCATAGTGCCCAGCTGAAAGTATCAGACCTGCATCTCCCATGTTCGTTTACAATTATGGAGGTCAGCATTTTGTTTTGAGTATATATCACTAGGGTTTAACCACCTTCAACAGGGACGCGATGTCGATCTCTTATTCGGCCTTGACATGCTCAAAGCCCATCAGGCGACTATCGACCTGGAGAAGAACGTTCTACGCATCAAAGGCCGAGAGATTGAATTCCTTCCGGAACATGAGCTCCCAGAAAAGGCCCGTAATCCTAAAATACCTCCAGGCACTGCATTGGACACTGCAATGGACACTACTCCTGACGCGACAGCAACGCCGGGACCCTCAGCACCTGTGCCTTCGGCATCCAGCTTCCCCGGTGGAGGTCAGGCTCTTGGTGCCGCCCCGTCAGGTTCAGTACCTGCATCTGGCTCTCAACAGGCACCCAAAAAATCATCTAGGTCGAAACATCCAGAGGAGAAGATAAAGATTCTAATGGACCTCGGTGCGACAAAGTCGATTGCGATAGAACTACTAGATGCAGCAGGCGGCAACGTTGATATTGCTGCTTCAATGATGTTCTAGAGTCACATAAAAGCTTTAAAGCTTGTAACAGTAGAAAGTGCAAAAATGTATTGATAAGATGTACAAATGGTGTATAAAATGTTGTTACAGCGAGTCTAAATGATACACAGGGATAGCTATGTCCGACAAGAAAACAGAAACGAAATTTAGATGAGACTAATACGAGTCCTGACAAGCCCTCCTCTCCAGTTATGCATACCAGCAGATCTGTGATGTGCCCAGTCACCTTGCATCCTAGAGAATGCATCCTGAATATGCTCAGGTCGAAGAGCCGTCCTGGATTCTGGGGGTTGCGTAAACAAGGAGTTGGCTGGTAGGGTGTATTCAGCATCATCGTCTGGAGTGCCTTCCCTTCGTCGTTTCTCTGAGAGACCGCCATGACTTGAAGCCTTTCGTTTCCCCATGACTGGCGAAGCATAGTCATCTCTCAGGAAGAAATCCTCAAGAGATTGCTTCACGCTGAGCCCAGCTAGGGTCAAAGAGCGGACCATCTCGAAAGCCAGGAACCCAACAATATCAACGGTATCGTCGTTTGCTCGCAGGTCCAAGTGAGAAGGGAGATTCAAGAATTCTCTGAACCGTTTGCCTTTGCGGTACGTGAAGGTGGCTTGCCGACAGTCTGAGTAGTGTTGGTACTCCTCTCTCGTCATTTGTCGAGTGGCATCGTCAGCTTCTTTGAGGCGCTGTGTCGAGGCTTCATGGGCTTCTATGTCGTCCTCGTCCTCTTCTTCGTCGTCATCATGCCCGCTTTGTCGAAGGACTTCTGAATATATGGTGGTGATTTCCCAGGGGAGTTTAATGGTGATCTTTTGGGCCTTCGCGGTGAGCTTGTCTGGACTTTATATTAGCATATAGTCAGTTTAAAGCTATGTTTGGCTGACCGTCTGCACCGTCCTCCAAGTTCTCAACTTCGACGCCAGCGCCTGCGTCTCCACCTGAGTCCTTGGCGTGTTTACGCACATCCTTCCAGGAGAGGTATGTTCGTAGTCGGTTGACCTTTTCTCGGTCATGCCTAATGAGGAATATGAGGTCTTCTGCAGAGAGATATCGTGCTCCACGACGGTTGGCCAATGCACGAGCTTGTATTATCTAGAGCGTACAGTTAGCCAAACGTGAAGAATAATCCAAAGGTTGCTCACCAGCTCAATCAACTGACTCCGTACGATATCTTCGACAAGGTTGACCGTCTGTGGATCAGGCTCCTGCACCTCACCGAAGACGAACATCTAGAAATATGCAGGTGTCCAGCAGACCATTTGAGAGCCATCTGAATGAGACTGTCTTTACCATTTGAGAGATCTCCTGGGTATACTTGTATTCTCGGGTTGCATTGCTGAGATTCATGTCAGGAGCCCCTGCCTTCTTCAATGCCGCCGCCATTGGAACACCGGGACGTTCAACGCGCCAGTTATGCAGTTTCGTCAAGTAGGTATGGTGTGGGGAAAGCCAAGCTTGACGGCGCTGCCAAATAGGGTACCGGTTCATACATGCGTGTGCGAACCACCCAAGCTCAAAATAATGGCTTTCTACTGGATGTTCCTATATAAAAGTAGCCTTTTTAACGTATTATGCTAATTTTCAAGCCTATTGCAGTCGAGAAACTCAAAGATGAACTCGATTTGTGAACTCTTTGCTTGGACTGTGGCTGTGTAGCACACTAATAGAGTTGTCGGCTAGAATTCTCAACCGACACTCGACACTGAAGGTGTTCCCTCTCTTGTACCCGCCCATATCGTCCAGAACGCCGACCGTATGACCAAAGGCTTCTTGACGACGTTCGCCGCAACCTACTCAAAGATCTACGCAGACCACACGTGATGACATAACGGGGATGATCACCGTGGCGATGCATTGGATGCCTAGAGCCCAGCACCTACGGCACATACGCTCGTTTACTACAACTGCCTGAACGATCACCATGTCTGGGGAATATATCGAACAAGATGCGGGACCTCCGGCTGACTCTAATGGGCTACCGTCGTACGATGACCTTGTAGCTCAGAACGGACCGAATTCAAGGCAGGCAGCCTTGTTGAGTCCAGATTGCGATGCCACTAACTCACTATTCGGTTTAGATTTGGGAGATGGAGAGGGTGGATTGAGAAAAGGTCAGTGGCTTGAGCTATATACAAGGAGCCTCTTTGACATTCTTTGAAGGGCTGCTGAACGATACAATGACCTTACGCCAGATGAATTTACACGCAGGAGGCAACGAGGCTGGGATCTCAACGAACAGGTACATGATTTTGCCCAAGAATACCAATGGAACATGTGCTTATATGCGCTTTTAATTTAGTCTCCTCCACTTCCTGACCCACAGCAGGTTGATACTTCCAGGATCGAGCAGTCCCTGGCTGGACTCCACATACAGACGAAAGATCTTTCTCGAGAGTCATCAACTGGATCTCTGAACGATTCTTCCACGTCTCTTCCTCCGATTCCTTCTGTCAGCCAAAGGGTAGCACCTTCCAGGCTCCGAATCAATCACTTTGGGTCCCGCTTTCTACCACATTCGACTGCGCCGATTCGATGTCTTCTGCCTCTAGATTCAGGCAGGATGCTACTCATAGGCCATGATGAAGGACTATCCGTCCTGGACATGTTTCCCCAAGAGTGGGCTAGCGACGGCTCAATAATCAACAAAGGACCAAATGAAGCACATGCTTATCCTATCTGGCATGGCGAAAGGT
Source organism: Clitopilus passeckerianus (assembly GCA_944990035.1). Classification (NCBI taxonomy): domain Eukaryota; kingdom Fungi; phylum Basidiomycota; class Agaricomycetes; order Agaricales; family Entolomataceae; genus Clitopilus; species Clitopilus passeckerianus. The sequence continues at coordinate 93,834 of CALYLX010000046.1, forward strand.
ATTTACATTTATTCGAGGCTCCTTCGATGTCACAGAACTCACAAAGTCATTCTCAGCGTCTATCAAATGTCCCTTTTGGAATCCGAGTGTGGCGCAGATGGATCACTGCAAGGAGTGGTGCTATTTCTTGTCGGTCCGGAGTCCGATTCGTCCAGAGATATGGACTCTATGCGCTCTCTTCGAATGTACAATCTCGCCAGTTTAATGAGCCTCGGACGATGGGCCATATCCCACAAGGTACTTACCATGACTTCCTGATACGCTGCTTGAGGATTCATTATGCGCAGGGAGAGCATCCATTAGACCTGCACCGGCCCGCAAATTGGACCGTACAACAATCGCCCAAAAGGAAGTCTCGAGGCATAGCTGGAGGGTTAAGGTCTTTCATAGACGCACAGTCAACAACGCAGCACCAGGATAGTGCCTTTCCTACACGTGAACCTGCATCTGCTGTGAGCTCTCCTTCCTCGACCAGTTCGAGACGACGCCCGTTCTCGATTAGGCCTCCACCACCGAAAACGTCGCCTGCACGAAGCGATACTATTGACACCTGGGATGTCGTCGATGATGTCCAGTTGCGTTGGGCAACTGACTTTGTTCCCCTCGCCACCAATGGGTCGAGGTTGATGAACACATCAGTGCTCTCATATGCTCTGTGGAGTGAGGAAGCCAAGAAGGGTAGGGGCGGCCAGCTCCTTGCAGTTGCGACGAAAACGAATATTTTGCTTTACGAGACACCAAAAGGGGAACGTGCTTTCCGATTTGTCAAGGTGCATATAGTCACGGTTTTCTATTGCCTGTTGCTGATGAACATATTTCTCAGGACTTCTATACACCTATGCAAGTCAAGAAGATATCATTCTTCCACCAGTCTATCCAAGACATTGGTCCCAGCTTCGCTGATCCCAACGCCTCCGGCGGACATCGACGGACATCAAGCAGTAGTACCATTCGAGAAAATGCCCACTTCTCCACAAATTCTCAGTCTTTCGGCACCCAACTCAGCCTCTTCATCGTCTTTGACAAGAAAGCCGGCTGGATACGCTTGGCTGATTCTGCTGTCGGCGAAATGGAACTCCATGATGCCGGACATGGTGGACTACACCATCATTCCCGTTCGGCGGATATCCACAATAGCATCTCTGCTGGATCTCTCCTGAGGGGACGAATGTCCCTCGAGGCGGTGTTGTCAACACTCACGACCAAGTGGACATTACCAACGAGATGTCTGGTTCCCTATCCTGACCATGGAGGAGCGCAAGAGGTGTTGCTTGTGACACGCGCGACAGTTACACATATATTACCATATCCACTCCCTGTCGGTTCCTCTCCCTCTCGAAAGCCTCTCACTGTCATTCAATGGAAGTCGAAACCCGTTTTCATCTCTGCTCGAGTTCTTCTGGGGACGGAATCACCCCCTTTCCTCCAACTCATTGCATTCAATGAGAATGGCATTGAGGTCCAGGAAATCGGCCTATCGTTCCTAGGCAAAGGCAAGGGCAAGGCCCGTCAACTACAGGAGCCCATCTGGGCTGAAGAAGACCTGGGTGGTGAGACGGGATGGTTGTGTACGGGTGGTCACTGGGACCGGTCCAATCATACCGCATATCTAGGTGATTATTCGCCTACCAGTTCGGTATCCGGGGAGTCATTTACTAGTCTCGAGTCTGATGCGTTGCTGGAGCGGATTTCGAGGGAGGAGGGAATTTACGGTTGGTGCAGGAAAGGACCTGCGGATTGGAGGGTGTTCTGGCTCGGAGGATCAGCTGATATCGGTGAGGATAATGAGGATTAGTAGCGCCAGCGATCTAGTCTCGGAGTAAGGATCGGACTTTGTAAGAATACCATCTATTATAATGATTAGTAAAAACAGGATTTCATGACAATGGACAAGCATGCTGGTTGAATATAGCAATACAAATGTAACTAGCAAACCAAGTAAAAAGCGTAATAGTTCGTGTACAGGGCGGGAGAGAAGGAAGGGGTAATTCCGACCCAAGAACGTGAAGACCTATACGGGAGTCCGAGTCCATTCTCAATGTGAGAGTCCGTGCAAGAAGATTGAATACGTTAAAATGTCTAATTTGTAGCATGAAGGTTTCCTGTACTGCTTGGTCCAGATTGCCCTTCCCGGCTGGGCAGAGATTGCGGTTTGCGAATGACCACGAATGACCGTTGAGGCTGAGGAGCAGCGCTTCCTAGCCCACCCATTTCCTCGTCTACCGGAAGTGTGGCTGGTTCATCAGGGGTACTTGCAGCGGGCCCATCGCTGCTATGCAGCTTTCTTCGGATATGGTACCAAGGTGTCTTCTTTTTTGGTGCCTCAATCGAATCAGTGTCATCGTCGGGAGGTGGTGGAGCATTCGCAGGTACCCGCAAGAATCCTGGCGTAATGGGAGTAGTCGTTTGGCTTTGCATTGGCGGCGCGGGACTGGTTCTTTGCATAGCAGCCAAGACCGCAGGATCTTCAACAATCGCTGTCTGCGACTTCGTGCGTGAATGTGTGTGTGTGGGTTGCATGGCACCTGGGGGAAGGGCACTGACATCATAAGCGTTGCCTACGAATGAAAGTGAAGGTGGTGGGGAGGCATCTGCATTGCCGTATGGGTGTTGTGGCGTACTTGGCTGGCCAAGACCGACAGATGACGGGAACGCCTGCGTTGAACCCCCTGAAATTGCATATGGTGAATCAATATGGGCCCTTCCACCGCCAACCCTGGAGAATCCAGTGCTCGGTTTTGACGGCGCTGCAGCTTGAGGTCGTTCATCAGCCATGGGAGAGTATCCTTGCTTCTGCCAGGCTCCCATAATGAATCCTTCATCTTCGCTATCTTCCCTGTAAGGCTGGTTCGCATGCTCTGGTCGCAAGACAGACGCTGGTGGACCTGAGTTGGTGGACCCTTTTCGAGATCCCGCTCCGCCCAGGAATCGAGGTGGCGTCCCGTCAACTGGTGTGTTTATTGGCGAATCGGCCATGAAGGGCGACATGCCGGATTTATGATATTCGTGAGGTAGCATTGGCAGAGGAGTAGCTTGATATGAATGACCATCGTCTCGAGGTCTTCGCTTCTTGGGACGCCTTCCAGAGCCGCAGCAGCCAAGCAATCCACAAGCTCCCAACAAGCCGCTGTGGACGACATGCTTACTGTGGTTGAAGGGGATGCCGCCGAAGATACGAGTGAGTGCTTCAATGATCTTCACAATCAACATAAGGAGCAATGCCAGGTATACCAAAGCGAGGATGATAAGGATGCCGTATGCAACCCAACCTCCTGCCCCTTCATCAATGGAAATCTAAAATTCCGATATTTAGTAAAGTATCTGAATCCTGGGAAGGGGTCAATCTCACCGTGGGGCTCAGAATGACTAGCAAAACCGCTACGACAATCCTGGCAACACAGAACAGGAAGCTGATCAGGCCCATACTCGCACCACTACCCCATGGTAGCCATATGCTGGTGACTAGCGCAGAGGCAACCTCTACAACAAGGATAACAATTGCTTGAGCTGTTCCGCTTGCTTGTCCTGCCCCAATAGTGACACCAAATACAAGGTTTGAAGCGAAGAATAAAACAGCGAATAGCTGTGACCCATGTCGATAATGGTTATACAGAGGTCCAAGGGAGAGCAGAGTTCTTGTCTCATCGTACAATTTGTTCGTGGTGGTGAAGGTAACACGAATGACGAGATGTGCGGGGATGATTATAGAGAAGATGGCGAATGATAGACCGGCAAGCGCCTTGGAAGTCATCGAGACAACCGACGTTGACTGGGTCATCTGGTAGGCAGAGAAGATGGTGATAGGTAGGTGAAACAGCAGAAGAATGCGAACAAGGTTTCCGTGGAGGACGCTCCCGTGGAATGATCCAAGCTCAGAGCGGATACGCCACCAAGGCCTATGCATCGCTCTTTCGCTCCCACCAGCTGCCAGTGGCAATCCAAAGCGCGAGGACGGTCGAAAAATACTGGCCCCGCTGGTGCCGTGCCCATTCAGAGATTTGCTCTCTTCTGCAGCGGCTGGTATCGGGTCTGTCACTTCCTTGATGCTCGTGAATGCTGGGCTGCGAGCACCAAGACGGCCAATGGTCCCTGGTCCCATGTTGTTGTCGCCTTTGAAGGCGCCCCCCACCAAACATGCAAGGTAGTCAACTAGCCATACTATGAAAGCAACAACAATGGCTGCTGCAACGATGGCAAGGAAGAGGACAAGACATATAGGGAACAAGTCTTGTGGTCTAACTCCCACAGTATAAGCGAACGACGTAATACCATGCTTGGCCTCGTCGGGAAGTGTGTAGAGGTAGTTTGGTCGGGATGGATCAATGTATAATGGTGACTGCGGATCGTTAAGCTGGTCGGCGAAATTGGAAGGCGGAGAGTATGCAGGCGTATAGAGAGGGTCCCAATGGTGGTCGGCTGCTGAAGGTATCACGGTGATATCTAACCGGATGTTAGAGGATGATCTCGCTGTTAAAGAGGCTGGCAACTCACTGAAAGATAAGGTGGACCAAGCAGCTTGAGTGAGCAGAGGATCTGGGAGAAGATGTGAGCAAAAGAAACACGCGACTATCGGTATCCTTACATGCAAAGGCCGGCCATTCCACGGCTACCATAGCTAGAACAGCGCACCATTGGGTATGGAAGATGATATCTCTCATGGATGGTGTGCCTGTTGCAGAGAATGAGGAATGCAACTGGCATGATGGAACAAAAATGCTCACAGAATCTCAATAAAGCGGGTTGGGAAGCCAGGCGTTCGCCACTGATTGCACTCGCGAGAATGTAACCTGCACTCTGCGCGCGCGACCAAATTCCTGCATGGCGGGAGATGCCTCTGCCCCAGGCAGAAACTATCCGTGCGAAGCCCACACTCACCCAGTATGCTATCACAAGCCCAACAGTGAACCAGAAGATAATCTTCGCCTTTCCATATGGAGCGTCAGGTTGGGGATCCAGCGGTGTCGTCTCGATATCAACACACAAAAGCTCGTTAATCGAAGGATCCACAGCTCTTAGGCGTGTTGTAAGGGTCGTCAGGGCTCGTTGGTCACCCCATGGTATTGATGACGACAGGGCGAATGGTCCGGCTGGTATAGGGCAATAGGTTTCGTTGGAGAATTCCAACGGCTGAATGGGTGATGGTGGTCGAAGTGTCTCGCAGAAATATGAGCTATTTGACCATGCAGTCAGCGTAAGGATGTTTGTGGTCGTGAAAAGTGTGGCTGAGGCAGTTCAACATGAGCGGGTTGAGGTTACCAATACAAGGACCCGAACGCACCTAAGCTTCCGCTATTAGTTGTAGACCCTTCAATTTCCTGGGGGCTATTCCCCAGTAGTGTGAGATTTAGATATGTCCCCAGGGCGTCATTATGAAGCACTTGGGCATAAACAGTGTCGATATTAAGCTTGTGAGCCGGGTCGCCAGCATGTGAGTTGAAGCAATCGGAGAACTTGACGACCGCAGGGTCTGCGAAGATCCTTGTAACGAAAGAAAGGTAGAGTAGAGTCTTAACTGGGCTCTGCCAGAAGCTGAACATCGTGCCCGACGATGCGGGCGACCTTTTGCTGAATTATGAGGGTATTGTGGAGGGTATTGTGGAGTTCTGCTACGCCAGGCCTGTACTTGCCATTGTATAGTCAATTGACGGGCACGTGCTCCCCTCCGTCACTGCGCTAATCCGTTTTCGGGCCATTGCCCTTCAACCGAACTCTTGTTCTTTGCTTTTCTGCTGAGGGTTCATGCTGCGTTTGTTGCAGCAATGCCGAGCCAGGAACTACCGACAATACAGGCTTTTTCATGACATTCGTGTGTTTGAAGAAGACAAACGCTGGCCGGGCTGGCAAGTCATCATCGGCATTGAAACTCATGCTCAAATAAAGTCGCGCCGGAAGCTCTTTTCTGGTACGCGTCTCCCTGGTCGCCGTATTGCTAGCACTCAAGATTCTTGCAGACTCTCTGACTTCTGACTTGGGAGAAACCCCAAACACCCATGTTTCTCTGTTTGATGCAGCTTTTCCCGGAACATTACCCGTGAGCTCTTTTCAAGGCAAACAATCTAGGAAAACATATTCAGTAAACTGCTGACTAGATTGTCAACCAGAAATGCGTGGATTTGGCTCTACGAGCAGCCATAGCTCTCCAATCAAACGTTCAAATGCAGTCATCATTTGACAGGAAACACTACTTCTATCCGGATTTACCATCGGGCTACCAAATTACCCAACAGTATGGTGGGTTTTACTGTCTTATGGCATTATTGGAGGCTTACACATGCAATCAAGAGCCCATTGCTCGTGGTGGTAAACTGAGCTTAGTTTCGCCGACGGGGACGCCATTCGACGTACGAATCAAACAAATACAACTAGAGCAAGTACGTTATAAACGTGTTTTAAACGGAGAGAGGTTGCCTCATATTCAATGTCTTCTCAGGATACAGCCAAGTCCACTTTTATGCCGCGAACCCGAACATCCCATATCGACCTCAACAGAGCCGGAACAGGTCTGATGGAAATCGTGTCTGAGCCTGACATTCGGTATGTCCTTTCGTCTGTGTACCCCCGACTGTGCTTTTCTGAATGCTTCTCCCGCGACAGCTCTCCAGAGGAAGCCGGAGCTTATGTCCGTGCCTTGCAAGCTGTCCTCCGTACCGTAGGGGCAAGTGATGGGAATATGGAGCAAGTATGAAACTTTATTCGATCCAAGCATGATGGCACGGCTCATGCGTTGCAAATAAGGGGTCATTACGCTGCGACGTCAATGTTTCCGTCAACAGAATTGGCCGACCACCGGGCACACGCTGTGAAATCAAGAATTTGAACAGTGTCCGGTTCATGATGGCTGCCATCAGTACGTCCACGCCCCTTTCAGAATTCTTCTAGATCAGCTGCTCATATTTTCCAGCCAGCGAAGTAAAGCGCCAACGTGCGATTATCGAGTCTGCTGAAGATCCAGACACTGCTTCTGTTCCCCAAGAAACCCGAGGGTTTGATGAGCACAGGTTTGAAACCTTCAAACTGCGCTCCAAGGAGGACGCTCCTGATTATCGCTACATGCCGGACCCAAATTTAGGCATGCTCATCCTCTCACAGGTGAAAAAGCATGGCGTCGAATGGTCACAGAATTTTCTGACATTTTTCTATCACAGGAACGGTTACTTGGAGTAAGGGACCAGCTTCCGGAGCTCCCTTGGGAAACCAGGAAGCGCCTGAAAGATTCATATGGTCTCTCCGACAGGGATGTGGAGGTGCTTCTCAATGTGGACAGTGCATGTGAAGTTCAACACGACGGCGAACCTGCCAACACAGCAGTAGCCTACTTTGACAAATTGTGTGCAGGTTATGGCGCTAAGGGGGCCCGAAGACGTGACCCCAAGGTGGTTGTGAACTGGTAAATATTTTTTCCTGACGCCACCATCGGTTTCAACATGGCTGAGCAAGGGGGTCCTTACCTTATTCTCCAGGTTGACGCATGAACTCCTTGGACAACTCGCTTCCCGTCGGGAGACTTTCAACGAGAACCATCTATCAATCGAGCAATTCGGCGGACTGATCGATCTTGTTCAAGACAAAGTGCTCACCGGTCCGTACCAACCCTATCGCCCCTTGTTGCTCATGAGCTAAACTTCTTCTCCACCCCGTAGGCACTGCAGGGAAGATGTTGCTACGCCACATGCTAGCAAACCCATCACGGAACTCTGCCAAGGAGCTCGCAGAGAAGATGCAACTGGTGGCATCAACCTCGAGCAGTGCGGCATCCGAACTGCAGAATATCTGCGCTAGTACTATCGCAGCCATGCCCGAAGAAGTTGCCGCGTTTAGACAGGGCAACACGAATGTCTTGAATAAGATCATCGGGCAGGTGATGAAGGCGAGCAGAGGCAGGGCCGATGCGAAGGCTGCCAGAACTTTGGTCGAGGAGATGATCAGGAGCCAGTCATGATGCATAGTACACCGCTCTTTGTAACCCCGGTGGGCTCCTGGACTTGAGTGTCACAGGATGGGATGGTCACTTCCTTCATCAAGGAAGATTGTTGGACAGCAGGGTGGATGTAATAGAATGGGTTTTGGAGATAATCATATCAATAGATTCCGGTTAATGCTTCCATCCCCTCGACCAGCTGACCTTTGAGAATTGATCCAAGCCATACCAGCAGCAGCGACATCGGTTGCGCGTCTAAAGTTCGGGTTGGAAATCCAAAACAGATGTATTACTTGAAGAACACATGGAAAGGCATAACGTAACATATGTGCTACATGCTGGCGACTTTGGGAGAGAAACATAGGGGCATTCAAAAATATCAAGTGAAAGCTAACGTTGCAAAGGTTCCAATGGCACCAAAAACGACACCCTTTGCAAGAGTACGAAACCTACTCGGTCCAGGCTTCTGACGTTCCGCTTCGACCTTTGCCACCAGCTGCTCGACGGCTGCCTCTTCCTTCCCGAGAATTAGGAGAGCCTGATCATCGGAGCCATCCTTGCCTGCGACTACGCGAACAAAGAAGTTCATCCTGATTGCTGAGGCCTTCAATGAAAGAACATCAGCAATGGGGACGGCATAGACTGTGGCATCCGAGTACTTCGTTAAGGCTGCCGTGAACATGTCGCGTTCTTCTGCACTCAAGGATCTCGTGAGTGGTTGTGCTCGTGGCGGGCTGTTATGTGGGCCCGACGAGGTGTGAGATATGACTGCTTGGGATGCTGGAAGGGATGCTGGGAGAGCTGCCGGATCAGTGGCAAAGGAGCTGTAGGGGGATGGGGCGTCCAAAGCTCCTGGCATTTTGATCCTGGGTTTCATGACCTTTGTCGGTGTGGTCAACCCCTGGCTCCATTTTTTGATCCAGTCTTCGCCCTCCTCCGCTCTTTTGCCGTCTAAGAGCTTGTCCACAAGTCCCGCCTCCTCACTGGTCAACGACTGCACAGTCGCATTCATTTGCGGCTGAAGGGAAGACCTTCGACGGTAGGTGATGACTGGCTTCGTATCTTGAAGGGAAGAAGGGGGTTCGAGAACCATAGAACCAATTGCATCTACAAGATTGTTCGATGCAGGTTGGGTGAGCTCGGGCGTGTGCTCTCGCTGATCAATGAATGGACAACCAGAACGGGGGTGACCTGCCCTTGGGCGTTTACATTTGGAACAAGTAGGCGCCTTTCGGGATGGCGTAGAAAGAGCAGAGTCACCCGCCGTGGAATTCTTGGATGGGGTATTCTGTGCAGACCGAAGTGTGGGTGCCATGGTTGAAGGTCGTTATCGAGAGTGGGGAGGTCTATCTTCGCATTTAAAGCTGTTACTACCTGCCACAATTATGTTTGTCGTCGTCACAGTGAAGACAGAGAGCTTTCAGCCGTCTTTTGTATTGGTTGTGATTGTGGCCATGAACAATGAAAGGCGGAGTCAGGTGGCTGTGATTGGCTACAGCACTGTCGTCGGATCCGACCTCTTTGCCATTCACCTTTGTGTTCAAAATAATGCCACCCAGGCTTGCAGAGAATCGAGACCTGAACGCTTGAAAGCCTATGCGGATCTGTATGGCGCCATCTCCGCAGAAGGGCCTCCCAGACGGACTACTCTATTCTGGACGGTATGAATAATGGCGGCGATGGCGCAATGATTGCTCTGGGCACCCTTCTCTTGGTAATACCTGCGGGAGGATTGGTCGGCGTTCATGACTCCTTGATATACTTACGATGACACATGACCAGGGTTACCACACAGTCTATTCTCTCAGTCCCTGCGGCATTTTGGAAGTAACCTTTGTAGACTATTGCAGAATCTCAGCTTTATTCTTTGTATCATACTGGCTATTAGGCCATTGGTCAATATAACTCCAAGCCTTGACATGTCTTTGGAGGCTTAAGCTTGATATCTCTCCGACAAGAACTTTTCTTACTCCGGCATGGGAAATTCTAACACCACTGGGATCTTGAATGGCGACAATGGTTGAGATCGACCAGTTTACAAAGGTAGTGTCGGTCTTCATAAGCAGCTTAACAAATACCCCTGACCTCCAACACAATGCTTCTCCTATATAAAACCCACCTCTCGAGGTCTCTTCGACTTCACCAAGCACCTTTCCGTTCTACCTTCCAGTAATCTGAGTCTACCCTGCGCGTCACTGAAACAACAATGGCAACAGCAGCAGTCCTACCTCCTCGCGACATCCCTACAACTCTCAACTACTATGCGCCTGGAAAAGAAGCTCCCTACAACTACGTCTATGAACCGCCTGCTGGCGTCCCTAGGACCAACATTGTCGTGGACCCTCGCCCTGCAGTAATCCACAATGCTCGTGGCCAGGAGGACAAGTTTGGACTCGACAAGACTGGTTTCCAGTTCATCCGGCATGTCAGCGAGGAGAAGGAGTTTGTAGACGAAGAGGCGATTCAGAACAAGTATTACAAAGAAGTCGAAGAGTTGCTGAAGAAGGAGACCGGAGCCAAGCGCATCTTCATCTTTGACCACACCATTCGCAGGAATTACGATACAGAAGTTACTACACCCAGCAACCGTGGCCCTGTTGTAAGTATTCCAGAATCTCTTCTGAATTTCCAGTTGCTGAGGAATTACCCAGCAACGCGTTCACATAGACCAGACCTATACCGCCAGCCAAGCTCGCGTGCGCCACCACCTCCCAGATGAGGCCGACCGCCTCTTGAAGTCTAGAGTGCGACTCATCAACGTCTGGCGACCCATTGGAAACCCAGTTGCCCACCACCCTTTGGCCGTTGCGGACTTCTTCTCACTCAAGCAAGACGAAGACCTCGTCTCGACTAGGCATATCTACCCGGACCGTGAAGGCGCCACCTTCTCTGTACGTTCTCAGTTACCGTTCTTATCTACCACCGGAAAGCTGAACTTTGACTCTCAGGTGAAATACAATCCCGGCCACAAATGGTACTATCTCGCAGACCAAACGCCCGAAGAAGTCATCCTCATCAAGTGCTTCGACTCTGACGAGGACAAAGCTAGGCTTACCCCGCACACTGCATTCCTTGACTCTACCAGCCCCAAGGAGGCCCCAAATCGACAGTCCATTGAAGTTAGGGCTTTGGTTTTCGACGCAGAGTAAACCTGTATTTTTATGCTGTGTAATCTAGCTGTATCTGTATGCATTCTTTTTTTTTTGAGTTGTCTGTGTGATTTTCTGTAGATCTGCGGCAGCCGGGGCCGTCCAGCTTCGCAAGATGCCATTCGCTAATATGTCTCGCTTGAAAGTACATGGGAGATAGTATGTGAACCACGGAGCTTCCTTTGAACATTACCTCGCCCCGGGTTTTCTACAATTGCTTTCTATTTGCCCTGACACCGGGAGTCCTCGACACTGGCAGGGAAATGGCCGGTTGACAGCACCCAATCCCCACGAGTCACTCGTGGGGCACAACGTGTGGCAGCGTGGACAGACCGCCACACGTTCGCTGAGTTATTCCTCATACCCGATGAGAAGACAGCCCGCCCGTTGCAAAACGTTTCAAGGGGATCAATAGTCGAAATTCGAGCATCCATTACTTCGGCGCGCTCCAATTAATTTTAACGTGCCAGCTGGATGCATCCATCCGTATGTCGAGATGTTCCATGTTGATCGACTCTCAGACTGTAGCGAGGTAGTTGACACCGCCGATAAGCAGCACGTCAATGAAGAGCAGATTGCTTCCGGCTATACGTTTAATTCTCGGACTTACGGCCTTAAGGCCCTAAGGACTCGATCGTGATCAGCAGGCAATATCTGCTGAAGTCGATGGAGAAACCACCTATATGTAAATCTTCTATGATTATGAGACGCTCCCTCAATTCGATAATCACCGCGAGTGTCAATGCGTGTATCAGCGTTTACTAATGTTGAACTCTGATGTGAATCCAGTGTGCAGCTGATTATGGGGTCAAATGCAAAATAATCATAACATAATCTAATAAGATACAGTTTGCTGGCTATTGAAAGTACATGATTATGACGGTAAAGTTGTATATTCTGGATAGCAAGCCAAAGAATTCCATGATCATCTCTACGGAACAAACCGTGGCGAAGCACATCGGAGAGGCGTTCCTTGCTGTTTGAACCAGGTTCCTGTGAATCAGAAGGCGGAGGGATGAATAGAACAGATAGCGGAGAAAACAAGTCCTCTTTCTTCGTGGCAACGGCAGTTGGCCACCAATCCTAGCGAAGCGAGGAGCAGTCCATTGACATCCTTACTATGATGCACTGACAGTAGCCAAGTTCTCGCCGATGGGCAATTGAGGTGACTTGATCACCGCTGCTTCTTGGGGGACATACAAACCCGAACCTTCTGATACGGGGGGCAATGCAGGCGTCGCTGCGGGCTTCGCAATCCCTTCAGACACGCCATTGGAAGACCTGATTGCTCAAAGTTTCAGTTCCGCCAATAATACTGTTGTGCTGAGATAGAACAGACCTAGGTTTCTTCGCAGGTTTGTGAGGTGATGCATCATTCGACTTGCCGGGTGCCTTGGAAGGGTAGAAGACGAAAAAGAGTGAGCAAGATTGGATAAGCTGGAAGGAGTGCCATACAACTCACTTTCACACG
>CALYLX010000047.1:0-89431 GCA_944990035.1 Clitopilus passeckerianus
TAATGCATTCTCTCTTGTTAACCTTGTTCTCCCACAGACGAATCAAGACCTGTTGATTGCATCGGGCTCCATATCTCTTTCGGGTGACGCTGCATCCAATGTTGTTCAATACAGCTTTTCCAATTCTACTTGGACACCTTTAGGCGGATCAAGTGACCTCCCAGGCCCAGTCACTGCCCTCGAAGTCAATGACCGTAATCAAAGCAGCATTTTTGTCGCTGGCAGGTTAGTTGTCTACGACTCCTCATAACCAATGCGGTGTCAAACCTATAATCCGCAGGTCTTCTGGCGACTCCGCACCCTTCCTTGCGTTCTGGAACGGCGCTACTTGGTCAAAACTAGGTACTTGCCGCCCACTTTTCTAAATCCGGGAGCTGATCATAGCTTTGTCAGATACTGTTCTGCATGGAAACACCAGTGTTACACAACTCACAATGGTTCCGCTCCGAGATACACATTCTGGCAACGATATAATTCAATCAGATCGCATGCTTCTTGTCTCCGGCTTCCTATCAGACCCAACATTTGGGACCGCGTCTTCAGCACTCTTCGATGGATCGACTCTGATTCCTTACATTCGCACAACCGATGTATCGGGTGCAAGCGGCACGATCGCTTCCTCTTCCGCTCTTTAGCGACCTTCAGTTTCAATAAACACCGTGAGCACCCCTTTCTTGGAGTCTCAATCACAGCTAACATATTCTCTTAGATTTCTTGGCCACTGGCATCGTCATTCTAATTTCCATTGCTATCGCTGCCGGCGTTGTCTTTCTTATAGCATTAATTGGCATCTTATCTTCACTTTTCTCTTACCGCGACGAAAAACTCAACAAGCTATTGGCTGCTCCAGAAGAGGACGACGACGTTTCTTCCATTCGGCCTTCGTCCCTATTGGAGCATATCAACGCGGCTACCCGGACGACCATCCTTGGTGCGGGAGCTTTTGGGGCTGCAGACAGGGAGGAAGATCGCATAGAGGGCGAGAAGCAGGATGCTTGTGGCCCTGACGAGAGCAATTACCTGAGAGCGGAGACTCCTCTCGATGCCGCTGGGGGTTTAATGGCGGAGGAGATGAGCCGACCAGCTCATGCACGATACTCTTTTGACGGTGCTGGGGAAGGTGAACTACCAATCTCTGCAGGAGCCGAGTTAGAAGTCCTAGACGACCGAGATCCTGCGTACGTTTTATGGTTATCTCATTTGATCGAATTTCGTCTGACTCAATTCCTCCAGCTGGTGGTATGCCCGAGATCTTCGAACAGGCCAAGAAGGAGTTGTTCCTGCAGCTTATTTGTACTAGACTGGTTTCTATTCCTCTTGACTTTTAACTTTCGCATGATACCCTATTAGTATTCACATTTCGCTCGCACTTGCTGTCTATATTTCCGTTGCGTAGATTACAATTAATTGAAAAGAACAATTGCCTCCTGAAATTGCCCATGCAACCATCCACATTGTTGAATCATTGCAATACTGTAGAGATATTGGTCAGTCAGCTGTTGAAAGGTGAGGCAGTGAGGAAACCCACAAGGGTCACGGAAATGCTTCTGGGAATTCGCAATGAAGCCAACCTTTGTTTTGAAATCTTCTCTGCGTTTCTGGTCTCTGAATTCCTTGACATGTCGACCTGCCTCGCGGGCTTCACCGCGATTTCTTGCCTTTATCACATCTGTACCCTGTCCGTAGGCACCATACCCTCCTTTCCGGGGAACCAGGGCAGAATTCTTGTCTGATAGTAGTCGTCGCACAAGAGCTCTCCCTGAATTGGGATCCTCATCGACATCCGCAGATGCAATTGGTCGGAAGGATTGTGCGTAGTATCTTCTCATGGTTCGGTGGCCAATTCGAGCTCCCGATGGGAGAACCAATTCGTAAGGCGAATCGCCATATGTCAACTGTCCATCCTCCTCCAGAGAATCATCGCTGTCGGAAGCTTCTTCATCTACGATTTCATCTGCATCTTGGCCATCATCGTCATCTGCATCCTCCCATTCTTCGTCTGCTGCCTTTTTCGGCTGCCTTCGTCCCATAACAGGGTAGGACGTCGAGAAGTCGTAGTAATCAGATACCTCGAGTCGATCTGATTGGCTGGAGTAGGCGATTTTGCAATGGCTCTTGTCGGTCATATGCTTCCTCACAGCCTCCACAGACCTAAACTCCTTGCCTCGTTCATTGCAGAAGACGCAGACGTTTCCGACCGCAATCTTTTCACCCAAGTAGGTGATGAGCCCTTCGATGTTGATTAGATAGTCGGCATCGGGGATGAAGAACGAATGTGCTGAAGACATGTGAGAGAGATTGTCTTCTAAGGATGAGGATTCCGTGGGACAGAACAAGCAGTGTTGTGGAGATAGTTGCTCTTTCGCAGCGGCAATTTTCTGGTCGATGATGGCCTCCATAGATTCTGGTGTCTCTTCTTCCAGGACGACATTCTTGATACCAGCTGTTACCTCGTCAGAAGAACCGACTTTAGGTGCTTCCTTCGCCGCTCGTGGTTTCACTGAATCGTCAGTTCCAGCTGATTTTGCCTCGGATTCTTTGTGTTTCTTCGAGTTGAGATGCGACTGGTATGCTCCTTGGGATGAAAAGGATTTGCTGAAAGTTGTGATCAGTTAGCATGTAATCGAGTAAACCAAGAGTAGTATCTAACCTGCAAGTCTGGCACACAAGATCCTTTGCAGCGTCCGGTGCTCTAGCTTCACCTGTTCGCTCGGACATCTTCTGCTCAAATATAGAGAGAGAAACAGGTGGAAGAGCGGCCACTCGACGCTTCATATTATACCGGTGAAAGTCCGAGCGATAATGGACTCCTGCCATTTTTTCTGAGGTGAAAATGGAGTTGGGATGTGAGAATTGAGGTTACTTACTCTGCTCATCGGCAGATGTGAATGCAATAGAGCATGAAAGGCAAGTAAAGAGGGTTTGGCCATTATTGACGGGAGCCATGGTGGTAGCAGCGAAAGATTAGATATTGACAGCTTATGAATCAGAAAAGTTGAAGGCTGCAGCATTTGCGGTCCCTAATGATCTTAACTCCTTTTAGCACCATCCCTCCTATCACTGTGGTAACATTTCTTTCTTTCAGCTGTAGAATTCAAAGTACGGGTATACATCGTATTGGGCTCGAATGTTGCGAAGGTTTAGACAGCGGGAGCGACAACAGGCAGAAAGCTTCTAAACATCGTGGCAAATGCATTAGAATACTTTTGCGGAAAACACTTTCACGCTTTGCTGCCCTGTTGAAAGCTGGTTCAGTCGAGACCTTGCAATATATGCAACACAATCAGCTCACCGCAGACATTCCAAAACGCTCTGCGCGTTTCCTTCTCTTTTCAGCCTCTTCGGGATCAAGCTCTGCTTCCGCTGCGCGTTTCTGACTGGCAGACTCTTGAACTGTAACACCAAACCGCTGCGCGCGAGATTTCAGCTTATCAGAGTCCTACAGAGTCGACCAGAATCAGCTGAAGCGCTTGTATACGGGACTCGAGATTAACACCGTACCTCTGGTGGTGGTGTAGCGACACTCTTAGTTTTCGTTTTGGCGGGTTTCGGTTCAACCAGTGGTATACCAAATCGAGCAGCCCTTCTCTTGCGTTTCTCTTCTTCGGTTTCTTCGGCGTTCATCTGGGAAGCGGGGGTTTCTGAGCCATTCTTTTGGGACTGGTTACAATAGCTGTTGTGGGAACCTCTACTTCTTCAACAATCTGTGACGCGTCATTACTAGTTGCTTCAGGTCTGGAAGACTGAGTAAGCACTATAAACAGTTTTCAGCAAGTTGTGAATACATACGCGGTTGTGGTAGCAGCTGCATTTGCCTCCGGCGCGTGATAAATCGCGTTATATGCGTCAATGGCAGGTTGTGAAGCAATAATCTTTGCTATCAAGTCCGCCTTGTTAGCCTTTGCGGGTGCTGGCTGGCCCGCTTTCGTCAGAATGGCTCTGAGGTCGGCAACCTTCAATGCTTTGAGTTTGGCCTCCATTGAAGAACGGTACAGACGGTGTGACTGTGACTGTGACCAGGTTGGCGCACAACCAATCGCAATCCATCCTCGTCGTCTGAGGCGATGGAACTGTTTCCACCTGCCTATCAGCTTAACTTTGACCGACAACAACCTTCGTTTCAGCAACCTATCTTCCATCCTCCTGAAGAACAACCAATTGACGATGAACCTCTATATGTCAATGCAAAGCAATATTTTCGTATCCTCAAACGTCGAGTTGCAAGGGCACGTCTGGAGGAAGTTCACCGCTTGTCTCGTCAACGAAAGGTACGTCTCTTTGTCGCGTCCATTCCGTGTAGAATAATGTCTGAAACAAATGGTTACGCAGCCATACCTTCATGAATCACGCCACAAACACGCCATGCGCCGCCCGCGAGGTCCTGGCGGTCGCTTTCTCACAGCAGAAGAAATAGCGGCTCAAAAGGCTACCAACAACAACCAAAATGAATCTCCCAATGCTGAGCATGACGCCGATGAAGAGGCTCCTATGGACATCTCAACCTCCCCCATTGTTCCCACCAACAATCACGAGGGTTTCCAAGACCCCATGGAGAGCATGTACAATCTTGACAACACCCAACAAACTACCCTCGTACCACCTTCGCACCAGCCAACTCCAGACATTACTACGTCCGGGAATGCAAACACAAACCCCGTTCCTGACGGAACATTTACTCGCCAGCCAGTGACACTCACCGCCCCGTATACTGCAGCACAAATGCATCATGTTCCGCATCCACATGCGCACGCTCGCCACCACTACTACGGTCGACACCTATATAATAACACCTCAGAATCGATGGCGAACGCTGCCATGCAAAGGCCAGAATGATGAAGACTGCGCAAACATGTGTTATTTGTATGATAGCAAGACTTTGGCTTCACGCCTGTATCTACTGAGTCCCCAGTGCTACCCTCATCTTGGAAATGGAAGCTTGATTAGAACTGTTTATTTATTATAATGAATTATTTCTATGGTTCTATATCCATGGCATCATCATCTGCAGGAACAGTTTCCGCTGTCTTGCGGGTTTGTTCGACTTCCACCTTCCTCTCTGGAAGTGTAGGTGCACCTGTAATAGGTAGAGGTTTGTACAGCACAAGCGCTTGGCTTGGACCACTTTCAGGGAGGTATCGTGCCCGAGATCGGGTGGTCAGTTCATGTAGGAGTGCAGGCGATATCTGTAGGGAGGATTTATCCTGACTTTCTTCCGTCTCTTCGTCCGAAGAGGAATCCAAGTCGGTAATCACAATACCTAAGTCATTATAAGCAATACATTCTGTGGAACATATTCAGAGGTAACTTACGATCCGGCTCAGGCTCATACCACGTTGAAGTTTTCATCTTGATTTCCGGTATTGGCGGTTCCTCGTCGACATCTATAGCGGCAGGGCGAGCACTGGCAGACGGTGAATACGAGCCATACGGAGAAGGTGCCGTAATAAGCGAAGAATAAGGCTCAGAATGTTGCAGAGATAGATTTGAAAAGTTGGTCTCAAGAGCCGTTTGCTTACGCCGTTTAGTAGGCGGAGGTGACGTGCTTTCCGAGGAGCGTCGACTGGTTGAGGAGCTCGGAGGGCTGGGCGGACTGGACAGCTTCCGCTTCATCGAAGGCGTCGCGAACCACGGATGGTTCAGATGGTTATGGTGATATGAGGGCGCCCAAGTTGTCATTGGTATGAGGAACGGCTGCAAACGCGGTTCAAAAGTTGGAAACGCTCGAGTCGCGAACTTTCCAGACACGTCTCGTCACGTGTCGAACGTTTATCATAAGAGGGGCATAATGCATATCGAAAATTACAGCGTATAGTGCATGTGGAAAATTCGACAAGCATGTAAGTAGAGAAGTACAAAGAATATGTTTAACCGCGCTTCTTCGACACACCGACAGTCTTGCCACGACGACCTGTTGATAAGAGAAAATTAGGCTTCTCTCAAAAAGCGAGTTCGAAGGGAGAAACGAACCGGTGGTTTTTGTGTGTTGACCCCTGACACGGAGGCCCCAGTAGTGCCTCAGACCACGGTGAGCACGAATCTTCTTTAGCCTCTCAAGATCGTCACGGAGCTTGGAGTCGACACCATTGGACAAGATCTGCGAGTTCTTGCCATCGATGATATCCTTTTGCCTGTTCAGGAACCATGTGGGAATCTTGAACTGAGTGGGGTTTTGGATGATGGTGACAATGCGTTCGAGTTCATCAGAGTTGAGTTCTCCAGCACTGGGTAGAGATGAGTGGGCAAAATTCAAGTCAGGATATAAGACCATACCGTTTGTTGAGGTCGACATCAGCCTTCTTGCAGACCAAATTTGAGTAGCGACGACCAACACCCTTGATCTCGGTCAAGGCGTACATGACTTTGCGTTTTCCGTCAACATTGGTGTTGAGGAGACGGAGAATGTGCTAGACATTGGAGATCAGTAACGTTGTTTCTTCTTGTTCAAATCGAAGGGACGCGGACCTGGAATTGCTGGTGTTGCTCTGGGAGGACGAGAGACATGTTGGTGAAGCCTGTTGAAGGAAGAAGAGCTGATCAGTTTTCTGACCATCCTGTGTCATCCAGATCGCCATTCAAGCATCCAACAAAAAACTGTCCCATCCACCATTCCTTCATCCCAGTATTCCATCCTTGGTCTCTATTCTGCGTTCTGGAGTGTCATAAAGTCGTCCTTACCTTAGCCAACGTCTTGCAGAGCTTCTTCTTGGTGACTTTAGGAGGTGTGGACGACCCTTCGTGCGCAACAATCGGCAACGCCCGTCGCCTTGCCCAATTTGTCGAATTCTTTCTCACGCATGCCAAGTTACCAGAATCCCAATTGCATTGAAAGTACAGCATGAATGAATGCCTACAGGTTATTAAATCTAGAGTGATGATAGTTATATGTTTCAGGCTTTAAGTATAGTAGTGATATAATTCTCCGCGGCGACGACTGCTTCATTAACTCTTCCAACCTCAACCCCAACACCCTGTGCACTGTCTTCCTTGCCACCAGCCTGAGGAAAGGAGGATCAGTAGCGGTTCGCAAATATAGCGTCGGATACACACCTTTCCACCTATGATATCGCTTATCTGTGTGGCCCATGTCCTGGCATCTACTCCTTTCTCCTTCAAGCTCGGAGGAACGTAATTGACGTGGGCAACTTTACCACCTTCCTCGTCTACACTCAGCACATAGATAGCCTTGCCAATCTTCTTCGCTTGAGAAGCCAGGCTTTGTAGAATCTGCGACAATGATTGTAACAGGATGTTCAGGAAAGCGTAAAGGTAAATAGAGTGCTGAGCGTACTTTTGAACTGCCACCGACATCAATGTTGGCAATGAAGGCCTCTGATTTAGTGTTCTCTTCGAAGTGTTTCTGCAGCCGCTCCAGAGCCTATGATGATCCAGGTTAGTTGGTTTAACAACTTCAGTACGATTTGACATTACCTCTTTGTTAGCAACTGCCTCCTTCTCCTTCGCTTGCTTGTCGTAGGCTTTTCGCATGACAGCTAGTCGATCTTTCAACTCCGACTTCTTAATTACAGAGATATCGGCTTGGTTAAGTTCCTTGGGTTGGGAATTATTATCAATGAGTAGGCCGGCCAGAGATAATTTGCATACGACAGTGAGCGCCTTCAGCCCCGCATCCTTGGCTTTGCCCTCTGCCTTCTCAAGTAGATCGAGTTTAAACTTGAGGGCCTCAGCGACGCGAGTAACGTCATGGGCTTCGTGCCCAGTAACAGCGATGATTCGGCGAATACCCTTCGCGATTCCAGACTCTTCGGTGACTACGAAGTCTCTTATGTCACCAGTCTTCGCAACATGGCTAAGGAATATATATCAGCTAGGGCCCTTTTAATTATTCAGAAGCAACTCACGTTCCACCGCAGAACTCAACACTGGTATTCCGCCAAAGAGGGTTCTCGACGTTTTTGGCGATGTCTTGGACGTCAAACTCCAGTGAAACAACGCGGACGGGGTCCGGATAAGTCTCTCCGAACACGGCACGCAACCCTGGAATCTTGCGAGCGGTGGGCAGATCCAACTCTTTGCTGAACACGGGCACATTCTTCTTGATCCAGTCCAGGCTCATGCTCTCGATCTTAGACAGATCTGGGAGGGCGATTTGTGCTTTATGTGAAAAGTCGAAGCGAAGCTTTGTAGGAGCGACCAAGGAACCTTTTTGATCGATGTGATCACCAAGGATTTCCCTGAGGGCATAGTTGAGAATGTGCGTCGCAGTATGGTTGTTTCGGAGCGGCCAGCGACGTAACTATGTCGCCATCGTCAGTAAATGATATGGTCGTGTGCAAGCTCACGTACCTCGTCATAAGATGCAACGACTTCATCTCCAACTTTGAGGATACCATATTTCAGGTTTCCTGTATGCAGAACATAGCCATTGTAGACCTGAACATTGGTAACGTCGAAATCTGCAACACCGTCGACGACGATATTCCCCGTATCGTACTCTTGACCGCCAGACTCTGCGTAGAAGCAAGTCTTGTCAAGCAGTATACCAAACGTCGCACCCTGAGCCACGTCGCTGGTTGATGCGACAAAGGACTTGTCGTGGAAGATCGCTTTGACGCTTGCAACAATATTGCCGGATCCTATAACATTTTCAGTACCTACGTCTTATTCAAACCCAAACGCTATCAGACTCACCGAACTTAGAGGAATCGTTTGTCTTGGGCACGTCGACGTTCTTCTCGAGAGCAGCAATATCGTGCACATCCAACTTCACCAGATCACTAGCGCCTTTCTTTCCGGCTCCTTTACTTGCTTCCTTGGACGCGGCTTGAGCAGCCTCGAACTCGACGTCGTTGATCTGGAGACCCAATTCCTCCGCCATGATCGTTGTAAGGTCAACAGGGAAGCCAAAGGTGTCGTATAACCTCCACACGTCGCTCCCGTTTAACACCGTAGACCCTCGTTCCTTCGTAGCTTTTGCGTATTCATCAAACAATTTTTCACCTCGATCGAGGGTGCGCGAGAAAGATTCCTCCTCTTCATCCAGAATCTCCTTGATTTCATCCAGTCTCTTGGTGATTTCGGGGAATGTGTCTCCCTGTAGTCTGTGAGCGATACGATAGCATACAAATAAGGGGCACTCACCATCGTCTCAACGACAACCGGCATGAGAGAAGAGAAGAAGCTTCCGATCGGAACTCCAAGCTTTTTGCGAGCATAGCGAGAACCTCTCCTTAGGATACGTCTCAGTACATACCCTCGCCCATCCTTGTTGGGGACACCACCATCACTGAGGGCAAATGTCAAAGTCCTAACGTGGTCGGCGACAACCCGGTATGCAGTATCGATGCCATCCTTATCGTCAACCCCGAAAAGACCTTGGTACGGCCGGACCCCGGTGAGCTGGTGTATTCTCTCGAATATAGGCGTAAATACGTCGGTATCATAGTTCGAGTGCTTGTCTTGGATCGCAGAGACCAAGCGTTCGAAGCCCATTCCAGTATCGACGTGTTTTGCAGGCAGGGATTTCAACGTGCCATTGTCTTCACGGTTAAACTGAATGAAGACATTGTTCCAAATTTCCAGAACAAGAGGGTCGTCCTGGTTAACCAAGTGCGCGGCATTTCTGCCTCCAATCCGGTCATAGTGAATCTCACTAAATAGAAGTCAGCTGGAACTGGTCGCCAATGTAAAATTCAGAGCCGTACCTGCAAGGTCCACAAGGCCCGGTAGCACCCATTTCTAAGACGCTTCATGAGATGCAGTATAGATACTTGAGATGTAAGGACTTACCCCAGAAATTGTCCTTAGCGTTTCCAGGAAGAATGTGGTCTTCCGCAACACCTTGCTCAAGCCAGTATTGCTTTGCCTCAAGGTCGGGTTCCAATCCATTCTTGGGGTCGCCTTCGAAATAGGTTACGTAGAGGTTCTCTTTCTTCAAGCCGTAGACTTCAGTGAGGAGCTCCCACGAGTAGGCAATTGCTTCTTTCTAGAGGATCGGGTTTATGAACATCCTTACCAAGTAGGCAGAGTATGCTCACCTTGAAGTAGTCACCAAAGGACCAATTCCCAAGCATTTCGAAGAAAGTGTGATGGTAGGAATCTTTGCCGACATCATCCAAGTCTGGTAAGAAGTGGTCAGTCTATGAAATGTTGCAGAACTACTCGTTAGGCTCACCATTATGTTTCCCTCCAGCTCTAATACATTTCTGAGAATTGAAGGCACGTTTGAGCTTTGCCAGGTCAGAGTTGGGATCTACAGTGCCCAGGAATATTGATTTGTACTGAATTCGATTGGTCATTGTAATCAGCTGGGATAGTCGGAACACATCGCATTGCTACTCACCTGGTTCATGCCAGCATTGGCGAAGAGAAGTGTGGGATCATCATAGGGAATAGTGGGTGAAGAAGGGACGAATGTATGGCCTTTGGAGCGAAAGAAGTCGAAAAACTGTTGTCGAACTTTCTGGGCGGTCCAAGGCCCTGTGTAAGGCTTGTTTTCCATAGCAGAGAAAGACCGCTTGAAGGTAGTCCTAAAGCCAATCGATGGTGGTCGAAATACAAGCCTGGATATCAGTAACATCCGGCTGATTTCCCAATCTTTCACTTCTAATCTGGACAATTTCTGACTCGTGACGGATGTTGCCGCGTTCACGTGTCACACTCTCGAAAATAGCAGTCCTCCTCGAAATTAGCCGAGTTTACTCACAGTTCCAATGCCTCGCATACCGCTGGCTCTCGTCCAGCTCCTCAAGAAAGCACCAGTTTCTTTGTCTTTTGCACAGAATGTCTCGCGCAACATCATGACTTTTGCTACAAGCCAACCACAACGGCTGTTCCCCGTTCATCGACCAACCGCGTTTTCACCACTTGCCATGGCTTCTCCTCTACACACACGTCGCCAATCCTCAGCGCCCTAGGCCAGCTCCGTTTTAGGACATTCGGCGCAGAATATCAACCATCACAAAGAAAGCGCAAGAGGAAACACGGCTTCCTTGCCCGCAAAAGGACCCTTGGTGGAAAGAACATCCTGAAGAGACGGCTCATCAAGGGAAGGAAATATCTGAGCCATTAGCAGGGCCTCCGCAATTAATTGGGAATTGTACGTGTTGTTTTTATCTGAATCCAACGCCTCTTTGACCACCTGTCTTAGGCTATTCCGACTCAGCAAGAGGCGCCCGAGACTGCCATGTAATAGATACCTCCCGAGCCCATCCTAGTCACTCTACTATCATGAATAATAGCGGCTTTTTGAAACTCAGTCTTCTCCACACTGGGCATGATATCATTGTTCCCAATTCCCCGAAGCGTGAAATGCCTGGATTCCTGCTCAAATGTATCCAAGTCCAACCTTGTGGAAATCTTGTTCCATAGCAAATTACGGAAGAACTACGTTACACCCCAGCTCTATTAGATCTGTGCATTCATGATGTTCTCCATATTGTTCAATACTGTTCGCTCCTCTTCGTCAACCTTGCCAAAAATGAATGGCCCCTTCGACGCGTTCAAAGGATGAGGCGCTGGCATCTTGTGCTCAATGTAGGATTGAGGAGGTGAAAGTGGTTCCGACGGTGACATTATGAACCCTCTCTGGATTGAATTCAGCAGGGCTGAAATCGGAGTCTTGGCCGATAAAGCGCCAATGTCTCCTGATGCTCTCTGTTGCATAGGTGTTTTTGGTGCAGCGGAGAAGACAGGAGTGCCTGGTTTATCAAGGGTGGAATCTACCTCAGCAACCGCCTGCTCCGTGGGTGACTCTTCTTCATCTGTATCGGGCACGGAGCCATTGGGATCCGATGCCTCTTCCGTCTGTACCGTAGGAACCTTGTTCTGTGCTTCGTCCGGCACGGCAATAGTCGGCAGTGATTCTCGACTTTCTGAAGGGTGCACAGGCGTGAGTACCAAGTCCGGACTTGGTACTCTGCTCGCAATCTTCTCTGCCTGGACAGATTCGGCCTCAATCTCAGTACGCGGCCCCTCTGTGGGTTCGGGAGATACGGGAAGAGGTATCTCCGCAGCCGCGAGTTTCCTAACTCCAGCCTTTGGCTTGGACGAGATGTCCGGCTTGGTTTTAGAAGAGGCAGAGGAAGTAACGACGCTCTTCGAAGTCCGTAGAGGACGAGCAGCAGGTTTTCCGGAAGCGGGCTTATCTTTCGCGACTGCCGCGGTTCGTGAAAGTTGCGCAAGTGTGGGCTGTGTGAGGCTGCGTGGCTTCAGCTCCCTAGTCGATGGGACGGGTTTATCCCTCGCCGCCTTTGATAAATCAGCCTTAGCTGGCTTCTCAACTGGTCGAGCAGGAGGTTTGGCAGGTAAAGCCCGAGAAGGGCCACCGCTTTGAGCAGCACGGACAGCCGCCTGAGGATTCGGTGCGGTGGCAGTCGGCGGCTGAGGCCGAGCCCTTTGTGGAACTGACTTTTGGCTAGTTGCCTCTTTCGGTTGTTCTCTCGCTTGGGATTGAGTGGTTTCAGTCCGTGGAACTCGTTGAGGAGGTCCTCTAGAGGCCATACGCGACGTTTTGGTGCATCAGCCGGCGCTGCAGGTGGTGGAGGTTGTCGAGATGGTGCACTTGGCTTCAGCTTGTCAGGTTTGACGCGAGCAAGGTCCGTGTGACTGCGGACAGTCCGTATTGGAATGAATGCAGGGGGTGGCATGTCTGTTTTAAGTTTCTTTGCTTCACGTCTGTCCGTCCTCTCCGACCCGTTTGAAACCGCAGAATCTGAGACTGCAGAAGTGGAGGTTGATCGAGCATGCATGGGAGGCTTCTGAGTGGGCGGGCGGCCACGACCTATGGCCGCAGAGGTAGATGAAGAAAGCAGTTTCTTGCTTTCTAGAGTGGGCAGCAATCGCGGAAGAGGGTCCTGCTTCCGTAGGTTAGCGTTCTTGATATCGAGGTATTTCTTGATCGTCGGCGTCAGTGGAGCTGTAAAACTTTCCAAAGCTCGGTCAGCTGTGTTATTGAGGAGATACGTCACCCACCACTCAATCCTTGAGGGGAATAAAACTTTGTAGGCCTCAAAGAGCTTCTTTCCAACCTGCCTGATCTCTGCTTGGGAATCGGTCGCTGTAGCTTTGATAACCGCTTCAATGTCCCTGATCCTGGCATCTTTCTCGAGATCGGGTGGGTTCAGGCAATTTACGCACATGAGTGTGCCTTCTGCAGAGGCCAACCGCATTGAGTTAGATTTGTCTTTGACATGTTGCAGGAAGTGGGGAATAATGCAGGGAGTTGAGTAGTCTCTATTATTGTGGTGATGCAGGCTTTGGCGCGAGTGACGAACACCTTGGTTGTACGTCCGGATAAGGCTAGAAGGGTGGGTAGGAAAATGGAAACCAATGGTTCAAAATGGGTTCCTAGACCGGGTGCAACCGTGCTGACGAGTTCGATTGCCGCGCCAGAGAGGCGTGTTCGCTCAGACAACATGCTGGATATTATTGGTACAGACAGAGCGCGAAGGTGCTGAACGAGTTCTTGAGGGTAGTCATAGGCGCCGTTGTTACAGATCTCAGCAAGAGCCACGAGGCTTTTCGCTATTTTGTCCCATGTTTCTTCTGTTTCCGGTTTGCGAAGGTCGACGTCAAGTTGAGCAATGGCATTCTTGAGTTCGTTTACAGAAGTTACAGGCTGTGAAGCTATTGTATCAGTATTTCTCATTGCATCCCGGTGAGATCGTACCTTTGTTTTCATAGTAGTCGAATTGGCAGAATGAGAGCTCGAGCACTGGCTGTTGTGAACGCGTACTTCAACCAGCGTGTTCGGTTCGGATGAACAACAGGGTGCGCATCACGTGGCCGCGAAAGTGATTAGCTATCGCGATTCGGGAATCGGATGTGATTCGCGTCCGCTACAACAGCAACGATCTTGGAGAACCAGCTCACCTTCTGGTAACCAGCAGGATGTCGGCCTCCAGAGTCAAGTATACTAACATGGAGTATCCGGAGTATGATGCTCACTGGAGATACCAATCACTCCCAGAGTCTCAACTTTCGGCTGAGCTTACCCGACTTGCTGGTGCAACTCGAGAGCTGAACACAGATTATGTTACATTCCAGCCTTGCCCTAATCCTGAAGAGAACAATCAGGACCGCGTTGTCATACAGAACTGGGATCTTCCGAGTGGCAATTGGAAATTTCGTGCTGTGCTCGATGGTATGCTTGGAGTACATGTCGGTCTAGTTGCTTCTTAATCTCTGGATACTTCTAGGCCATGCCGGGCACGACACCGCTGACTGGACTGCGTCGCGGCTACCTTTCCTGATTCAACAGTCTCTGGAGCAATACACTACTTCCAATGACTCCATCGCCACCCAAGCTATCTCGGATATCCTTTTGAATTCAATATCGACTCTTGATGATAATCTCACAAAGGAACTCCTTGGGCTTTTCCCAGCCCCGATTTCATTGAATCCCTGTCGGACGATCAGATCCGTAACATAATAAATGATCAGGAATCCGGGGTGTCAACGCTACCATTGTCGCACGATGCATGAGGGGAACTACCGTTTTGGTTTCCTTGATTGATCCTGGCAACGAGAACATCTGGACTGCCAGTCTAGGAGACTGTCAAGCAGGTTAGCTAGTAGATGCAGTTTGATCAGCCTAGCTCACCACAGTTTTACAGTGCTTGGAGTGAGAGATGAAAGTACCGACTGGCAGACGTCTTTGTTAAGCGGCTTTCACAATGGATCGGATCCTTCTGAACAGGCCAGGATACGATCGGAACATCCGGGCGAAAACCAATGCGTTTTAGGGAAAAGAGTATTGGGTGCCATCGCTGTAACTAGGGGTATGAACTCCTCTTCAGGCTCGATGGAGGTCTGATCTCTGTTGCACAGCCGTTGGTGACCATCTCTTCAAGCTGCCAATCATCTACACGAGACGTGTCTTTATGAACGCAAAAGCTGGCTTCCAGTTTCACAAGAACGCCGACGAATTTCTGAATCGTAATATAACGCCCCCTTACTTGTCAAACCTCGCCGAAACCCATCATGCCACCATCAAGGGCAAGGAAGCATGCCTCATTCTTTGCTCGGATGGACTCCTGGATTTATATAAACACGAGACCGCCGACCTGAAGAGACTCGGCGAGCTCTGGTTCAAAGTCCTGTCCAAACCATTCAGTGAGAAGAGCGAGAATATCAATCTTGCCAACTACCTACTGCGCCACGGGCTTGGTGGAGATGATACGGAGAAAGTGTCAAGGTTGATCACAGTGGAGATGGAGGATAAATGGCTGGACGATGTGTCTATCGTTGTCGAGAGACTATCTCAGCCAGTTTAATTGTATATCCAGGCCTGTCAGTAGTACTTATTCGTAACTATTGCCTGAGGTGTCGCTCTCATGCACAAACTAGACGATGGTGAATAATTAATAAATGGTAACCGGAACGAGTGATTCCATTCTCGGCACTTGTCAGACTCAAGTCTTGTGACCGTTGCACACAGCTTCTCTAACAGTATATAATGGCGTCTATCCACGATCTAGAAACGCAGATAGCCCTCACAGGAATCTACGGACATGTGTATGCCCTAGCTCCTCTATGTCATCGATCCATACCGCTAATCCGGCCACGTTTGTCTGCAGCTTCTCAATCTGCAGCCGCTCCAGTCAGGAAGTCTTCGATCGATGAAGCCACAATCCAAGAGTTGGAGAAACGTCTTAGCTCTCGACCAGACAAGAAGGAGCTAATCGACCGTAACGTACTCAAAGGTGCCGTCAAATTCGTCTCAGTTGCTAAAACCCACCATCTTAACCGTTGCTAGATGACTCTGGCATCTCCCCTCGCTTGATTGCCGCGAAGGAGCGGCTTGAGCGCTCTCAGTTGCAAGACAAACTTGAACATGCGTTGCAGCGTCGACCAAACCAAGAAGAGTTAATTAAGGAGGGAATTCTAACTGGTAAATATGCCCATTATGTTTCTGCCTTCCTGCTTGTCTAATGTGTTGATGAATAGAAGGAGAGGTAACTAAATCATGAGGGGTGATGGTAACATCAACGGAGTCCTTTAGCGAAAATATTAGTTGGAGAAATAGTGTTGAAAGATAAAACGACTCACCAAATTATGCCCAATGTAAGATAGTGATAAATACATTCCTCGTTCAATCGTGTTGTCGGTTCCTTCTTTCTCTAATTCTTTCTCGCATCTCCACCGCTGCACGTTTTGTTCCTGCTGCTCCAGTCCAACCTCTTTGCCCAAGCCAGCGAACCAACTTTGGCGTGAACGCTGCTGTGAGGCCTACACGGACGGGAAGGAACAGGGTCTTGTGTATGGCGTAGGCGAGAACAAGCATCGCGTAGAGACCTTCCTGGCCTGGTTGCGCAGCAGGATTCTGGGTGCTTTCCACTTCATCTAGGCCGGGCTCAGGCGGATGAGAGTGGAGAGTTCTTGCTACGACCGCTTTCACTTGGGTGACAACCGAGGACACATACTCCGCGCCGAGCAGGTTGACCCCAGCAAATGCGACACCAAAATCTAGTACTGTAAGCACCATGTAGACGCCTAGTGCATACCAGCCGTAAGATTTTATCAGGTGTTTGAGTTTCTGCGAAAGGGTTGCGTCTGGGGGCAACGTATGGGATTGCTGGTGCCCGGAGCTGGCATTAGGTTCCGTCAGGCGGGCAGGGAAATGTTGGAATAATCGAGACTGTCTTGTTGCAGGATGAACTAGGGAAGGAACTGCTTGAGGCCTCAAACGAACCAGTGGCAATATTGGTCTGGTAGCCAAACGAGGCACTAGTCGTAGGAGGAATCCGCGAACCATTGGCGTATGAGTTGAAAGTGTCTGTGCGGCCTACAGCGGCACTGCAACGCTGCCATGACGCTAACTCACCGGCATCTAACTTTTTGAATCACATGACCGCGGCAAGGGCCGTAACGAAATTTTGAAATCGTCGGTCCAAAAAGGAAGTCATCGATCGGTTTGGCCATATACTCTTCGAGAGTCCTCTCGCCAAGGATTCTCTCATTTCTGCTTCCCTCCGTTATATGCATCCAGTAGAAGCCCTCAGCGGCCCTCACGTCTGCTCTGTCTCTGTTCGATAGCATCGCTACTCCCAACAGTGAATGGACCAACACGTTCATGATGAACCGCACTGCCCGTTTGAGGGCCCTGAAAAGCTCCTAGAAATTTGGTTCAAGCCTTCCGCTGAAGATGTTCCTGACGCTGCAGACGCAGCTTCAGGTCAAAAGACAGGGCTTCGCAAGGTTGATCGCAAAGTTTGGGAAGAAATGCTTGACATTGTCAAATGTCAGGTGCTAAGTGCTATTGAAGGCGCTGAGATGGATGCATACCTCCTCAGGTTAGTCATTTTTATGCTTTACACAGACTAAAAATATCCACATTATCTATGCAGCGAATCGTCCTTTTTTGTAGCTCCCCATCGCCTCATTCTAAAAACTTGCGGCACGACTCTCAACCTTCTTGGCCTACCGCGTATTCTCGAGATCGCGGCTACTCATGCAAAAATGCCGGAGGTATATCGTTGCTTCTATTCCAGGAAGGCATTCATGTTTCCCGACCGCCAACTTGGACCTCATAGAGACTGGAAACAAGAGATTGAATATCTCGATAACATCTTCAAAAATGGCTCCGCCTACACTGTAGGAAAAGTCAACGGCGATCATTGGCTGCTTTACTTGACCAGCCCTGGCGATGCAACCACCCATGATTCTCCTCCCGCACCCGTTGTCGAGGCCCCGGATTGTGGTCTCCTAACCATCCCCGATTATACCATTGAGATCCTCATGAGCGAGCTCAGCAGCCCAGCACGCGAGCCATTCTTCTCTCAACTATCTCCCTCGGACGATCCCCATGCACATGCTGCTATGCTCTCCGCCAAACTCGGAATCTCGGAAATATTCCCGTCCGAGTTATCCACCCTCGACGCATACACATTCTCGCCCTGTGGCTACTCCGCCAATTGTCTCGTCAAATGGGGAGATGATGAATCTATCCCTGTAGACTCGCTCAAGGAAGGCTATTATACCATTCATGTTACTCCCGAGGAGGGATGGTCCTACGCCAGCTTCGAGTGCAATGTTCCTTCTCACTCCTCCAAGAGCACCAGCACAGTTCCCGATCTTCAAACCCTCATCCAAAGAGTCGTCAGCATCTTTCAACCCGGCCGGTTGAGCCTCACACTCTTTGTCTCGAGTGAGGGCAATGAGGCTGATCAAGGAGAGACGGTAGAGGCAGCGCAGCGTGCATTCAAACTAGCCCTTGCACAGCCTCACTCCAAAAACGGTCCACCTTCGCCTGCTGGGCGCTACCGCAGGACTGACAAAATCAATTACGAGTTTGGCGGTTACGACCTCGCGTTTGCTAGCTTTCAGCGGGTCAATTGATATGGAACACAGAGAGTTCTTTTTAAATCTACTACAGTTATACCATCTGAATTCCGTCATGTATCCGGATTTTTACAAGTTATTCCGATGCCCTTTGTTTTGTATATATTCGATCCAGCCTGTAGATTTGTTGATGACTCGCGATAAATGGGATTATGAAATGCGCCACAATATCCTAAAAGGGAACAATGGTTCATGCAGGCTGTCACATTGCTAGGAGTGATGCACCGGATTGGAGGATAGGTCCTATGCATCATATCGCCTCGCAGCATCGCCGAAAGCCTCGTAGAAGCCGGGCTGCCTTTCCCCCTGCGAGGCCTGAGTAGCTCTAAGTGGGCTAGTACAGACCGGGCATAGTCGAGTATATAGCTCTGCCATCGTCCATGTCACGTTTCCCTGATTGATACCATTTTATCAACAAGCTTGTCGGATAAGCTGCATCGTAACTCACAAAACCAAGTTGTTTAATGTTAGAAAGCATAACTATCGGGTTGCAGTGAAACGCATGTGCGGCCGTCAGAATATCGTAGACCTGCTCCCGGATAGGAAGGCGCTCGTAGTTTTGGGGGTTAGCAGCTTTACTTTGTTCTTGCAACGTCAGGTTGGCGATCGTTATTCTGGGGTCCCCGTCCTTGGAACCAGTCGATATTTGACTATCGATTTCGCATGGCTGCATCAACACGATCATATCCTCCGAGCCCAAACAAATACGGTGAAGGCCCGCCCAATTGACCAGGTGTTTTATTCCTTCCGTATTTAGCCCGGTGTTGCCTCGCAAGTAATTCCAGAGTTTAGTATACGCATCCAGGGGTAAGCAGGCCGTCTGTTTCAATTCAGACTCAAGATTGTCAAGAAGATGAGAGAGGGCGTCGTTGAAAGTCGCTGGATATGGTACCTCGGTGGCGACGCACCAGCTCAAGCCTTGCAAGAGTGCAGGGGATAGGGATATATGTTTGCGCGACCCCAGGGAATGGGTGGCTGTGGGTTCATCGGAGGGGCCAGCGGCCGAGCTCCCAAGTCCAAATAGCGTCGAAAATCAGCAATTCCGCGACGGGTTGGCATCTCTGGCTGATCGTGGCTAGACGAAGGGGAAGGAACAACTTGGGAATTCCCAGAATTCATTGCTTCCGACTCGTCGTCTGAAGAAGATTCCTGTGAAGACTGGTCGGTGAATTCAGTACTTTCTAGGGCCTCCAGGTGACTTTGTTGTTGTTGGTGAGGTTGCGCGTCCACTTGAGAATGATCTCGTGGTCTTTTTGACGGAGTATAAATGCACTGGTCTACATCGCTTTCGGAGCAACCGTTGCAGAGAGGTACTGCCCTGTCGCACTTGATTGCAAACAGCTATTGGAATTGTGTCCAGAGGATGCCAACGCAAGGAATACCTTTATATCATTCATACGACACCTGTCGCAGCGAGGTCGGCCTCTGTTATGGGCAGTAGGCAGTGTATACGTGCATGTTCTACCCGATGCCCTCGGGCAGTGATTACAGTAAGGACGGACACGGTCACACTACTCGGAGGTTAGCAGTCAAAAATAGACGATCAACATGTTGACTAACTTTTAGATGATTCTCTCTGCAGTGATCACATCTGGCCTTACCTCGGTGACTGATCCATTGAGACTGACGAGCAAAGAAGTCCTTTGGATTGGGTATCCTGATCGTAAGGTGTTCACTCCGGTTACTGAGAGTTAATTCTGACGAGGAAGACAAAGTAAAGGGTGCTGGATTGGACATGGGAAAAACAAAAATTCAGCAGAGGGCTATTCGAGCGGGCACTCGTGGGTAGTGGGAGTTCGGAATCAAGATGTGCTAAAAGGGTGAAATAGATGTGCAAACCCGGTGCAGCTGGAATAGATAGGGTTTACAAGGGAAGGGCTCTGAAACCCACACGAGCTTGTAGGTTATTGTATTAATTATGCCTGGTTCAGACTCAGAATCCGTGTGACCGTTCTGTGACCTCTGCGCTACACAGACCACATTAGTATGCCTTTAATTTTAAGAACCATGGCTGAACCAAGAGGCTACTCGTACAGTGAGTGTGGATTCTCTGAATTTAAAAACCTGTTGTTGGAGCTGAATGCAACTTCGAATTCATGAGACAGTGGTATACATCGTGGTTGTTCTAGTATCATATTACATGCTTGCGTATTTTACAGAAATTGCAATGACGGAAGAGCGTAGGTGTACGAAATACAACGGTTAAAGGAGAGCTGCTGGATGTTCATGACATTTCGATGTCTAGATCCGGCTCAGAAGGTTCATCTTTCACGAACTCGGCAAAGCCACTGTCCTGAGCTGGGTCCTCCTCCTCCTCCTCAAGCTGGAATCGGCCACAGAGATATTTACGCATGGCGAGCCGGCGCGTGCGTTCGGCGTGAACCTCGGCCTTGGGTTTTCTGCGCACACGAGCTAGAAGGAAGTCCAGCTGCGCAAAGTTGGCATCAGTGGTCGCAAAGCGTACGTGTTTGCGGGATTGAATATGCTACAAAAATCTTCAATATCGTTCGGCGACGGAGAAAGGTTTGAAAGGACATCACCTCTTTGAAGTCTTCGAACTTCTGGCGGCAACTCTCACAGTACCCTGGCTTGCTACCTTCTTCCCTCTTCGGAAGTTTCAGAGTATTGGTGCTTTTACTCTTTTTCAAGAATGGCTGCCTTTCTGGGATCGTGGTCGGAGGCCCCATCGGGGGGCTTTGTTTTCTTTGTCGGCAGAGATAGAGGGAACTTCAGTGAGGTCGTTACGTGCTTATTCATTCGACCATTGAGGACTGCTGATAATTGCCCGTTACGGGAAGGATACCCTGCCGTAGATGTCGTTCCCGTCGTCGAAGTAATTCCGACGCTGTTTCCCGACGCAGCCATGTAGCCAGTAGTACCTGAAGCGATATATCCAGAGGCATTGGCTGAATCCAAAGCTTCCGCTCCATTGAGCTCATCCTCGAGTTGAGCATCTATTTGACCCCGACGGTGGAGGTTATTCATGGAGACTGTCCGTCGCAGATCTCCAGTCTGTTGAAGATTTGAAGCTGTGCGCCGGTGAAGCCCCTCAACCTGCTTGACGAGCCGCTTGTGATCTCGCCTAGCCGCCTCCCTGTCTTCTTCTTCCATTTTTTGCTGTTTTTCCCAACGGCGCTTCTCCTTCTCGTCAAAAGCGACGAACGGACCCCTCGCATTCGGGTGACAATGCAAGACAGGCCAGGTTTCCTTGAGTTCTTTCCCGCCTGTCGCTTGACGAGATTTCAAGGTGTACTCGTGAACAGCTATGGTTGCGAGCTCTTGACGCATATCCTCCACGAGAACGAACTTGCTTCCTTTTGAGAAGTACTGGTAGTCGTTCCGTTTCTGGGTCGGATCGCGCTCGGTTGATCCATAGAGCTGTTCCTTTTTCAGTAGTCTTGCGAGGGAACCTCCTTGGGTCTTGGTTGTAGAGAGGGCGGGAGACGGCGTGGTATTGGAATCGAGTAGCCTGCTGAGAACACTATCCAATTTGGCCGGCGCCCAGATCTTCTTTTCCAACGAGGCAAAAGTGAGCAGAGGATCATTCAGTTGGTTGAGCTCTGGTTCTTCTCGTTTCCTGTAGAAAATATTAGTGATCCGAAATCAATAAAATGAGAGTAGTGCATACACTGTTTTCAGGTTGATGGGGCTCTTGAGATTACCACGAGAGAGGGGTTTTCGAATATTCTCCTTCTCCGTGTAAGTGGAGGAACTAGTTGGGGCCGTGCGATCGGTAACAAAGTGCGTCACCTCTTTGGCATCGAAAAACTTGACTACGCGCTGTAGTAGTGTCAGGATTGCGGCTTTGAGGGACGTCCACTGGCTAAGCTTACCCCACCAAGATGCTCAATGTCATCCTCATATCTTGCTTGTATATGTGGAGATATTCGCCCTTCTTCAAAGTAGAATACCCATTCTGGGAAAGCGCGTGTGTATTTATCCCTGAACTCCTGCTCGCGTTCACGCCGGTTGCGTTCTTTCGCCGAATCTCGAGTCACTGCAGATGCAGCAGAAGTTCCTGCTACTGATTTTGCACGCTTCAGAGCGAGTTGAGAGGTGGCTGCCTCTGTGGTTCGTTCCGGTGACCGAGGTCTCTTCACACCAGAAACCACTCTCGAGGGCCTCAGGAGCGATGGGGGAATATTTTGAGGAACGGTTCTGTTTGCTAACGGGCGTCTGTTGAGGGTAGCCATGTTGAAACCAAGAAAGCGCTAGTAAACGAAGAGAATAGAGAAACGCCGAAACCTGCAAGGCAGGTGGCAGGAGCAAGGGTAAATGAAGAGACGCGTTTGGTCACAAAACGCCGTCACGTCAACAAGATCACGACGACGCCAGCCACTTTCGCGTTTTGAATCTAATGGCAACCACTTTTCGGCTGTTATTCTAGGTTATGTGATGCTTTAAACTTGTATTTGTGGAACGCTCCCTTTTAATTTTTTTTATTGGCTTGAGGGAGTTGAGAAACTGCCCTAACATCGACTTTATGTATTTAGAAGTCACGTGTTGGTCAGCCGGATTAGTACCACAGCTAGTCTGCAGGTTCGCCGACTGTCTCGTTCCGCACACGAGAGCCAAACGATGGCAACGACATATGGCACGACTCGACATCATCATGATCCTACAACAACGAAGGACTCAAATACTGACTATACAACGACCTTATTCCGACGACTAATATGGGAAGGAACCGTGCCTTTGGAGATACGGGTCGACCCCAAAGAACTACCTGCAAATTCGGATCGTGGTCTCGAGTGTTATTACATTCAAGCCCCACGAGTCAGCTATCTGCCCCTGCTTATGCCAGAGATACATCGCTTCCTGATGGACGTCGTGTTCGATGAAACTGCGGCTCAAGTCCTAAAGGAGGACGATTGGTGGTTTGAGAGTGCTGAGGGCACCTTGCTTAAGTGGTAGGTTCTCCCCCACTCGACTTTCGGCCTCTAGCCTCACCACATATGTAGGCACTGGCCTATCGGTCTCATATATGACACTCATGCTATAGCCTCATCTGTTCGGGCACCCTTACAGTCACAGGCCTCTTCAATCCCATTGCGCCTGATTCTGCACCTCGCTTCCCCTCCAACTGATAAACTCCTACAATCCCCAAGCGCTGATGCCTGTAAACAAGCCTTCATGGGCCAACTCAAAGAAGCCGACTTCATACGCTGGGGTAATACTAAGAGGATGACTGGTCTGCGTAAAGCAGATCAAGACGGTATTTGGGAAGGAATCAAAGAACGTAAGCAAATCCAAATTATCTCCACCTTTATCTCGACTAACAAAAAATCGTGTATTCAGACAATTTTGACAATTATTGGCGTGTCGCCAGTAAAGTTACACCAACGGCTGGTTCAGGGCGCCCAAGATCACCACCAAACGTTTCAACGACATCCATGCATACGCGTCCACCTTCCGCAGACCCAGGAGGTCCCCCTGACCGCGATGGAGCCTACAATGTAAGGAGTGTGCCTGCAAGAATATATCTACCAGAAGGGCCAGTCATACAGGACATCGTACCTCCTGTGCTGGATGATGGTGAGCCTTTTGCCTCTGCGAATACAGCCAATAAAGTTTAACATCGACGCACAGGAACATGCCATACTCTGGCGCAATTCTTAACCTCCCATATACCTTTATTGTTTCCACCCCAAACGAGACCATCGACACCGACGTATGGCGGACCTAATATGAGTGCCGATGGAACCTCTCAATTGGCGTTTGCGATAGTTCAAGGAGTACGGACGCCATTGGATTCTGAGATGGCATGGCTAGGTGCATGTATGGCGGGAGCAGACGGATGGCTGAACATCTGCATAGGCATCAGCAGGTAAACAGCGCGGTCATGCTGTCGGTAGCATTAGCATAGAGAGCTCATACCCTATTTGTCTACCGTTCAGGCAGAGATATGTCTTTATCCAAGAGCGTTGATGACACCGTACAACTACTATACATCAAACCTCACTATTTGCTCCCCTCCACCCCTGTCAATCTTCAGCAGCCTCTTGGCAACACACCCATATATGATACGAGAGGTGCCTTGGCCTGCGACGACTGTGCTTCCCCAATGATTACCCTTTGCGCTTAGCAGATCTTTTGCCTTGTTCATTGGGATCGCATAATCGGGTAGGGAGGTCAGTAGGGTGAGTAATAAATATGCAGTCAGAATCTGTTGTGCTGTTGGGACAGCATTAGCAGATGATGCAGCTGATATCGTCGACGGTGAAGGCGATGATGGGGACGGCGTCAAGGATGACACCGCACGTAATTGGGAGCTGAGAACGAACAATTCAGTTAAGGGAAGGCTTGCAGAAGAACCTCTACGTACATTGTATCCTTAGCTCGTGATTTCTTCTCTCCAGGTAATATCTGATCGCCCATGGTGGTCCAGAACTTCTCCTGTAATGCCATGTTTTCATTTGATGAAAACAACGACAGTTGTAGTACTCACAGCATAGCGTTCGAGTTGCGGGTCTGAGGCAGCCGCCGCCCGGTCTCGTGGCTCCCGTGCTTTGGGCTCGGAACGAGACTGAGGCAGCGGGCGTGAAGGCGGCGATTTAGCTTTAGGACTGGGTTCATGCTGTACAGTGACCACAGGCTCCGTCTCCTCCCTTGATCTTTCAACCAGAGCTGATGAGGGTCCTGAATTGAAACCTGGTTTTGCAATCGGTGTGCTGAGACTTGGCTGATCTGCGAAGGTAGAAGTTCCCGCCTTTCCTGCCAGCGGAGATGCCTCCATAAAGGACGTGACAGAAACATCCCCCAAGTCGACCCGCTCATTCATCAAATTCTCGGTAAACCGCAAGGTTTTCGCCGATGCCATTGGTGTGTTCCAAAATTGATCTTGGGGAGACTGAGGTGGTGGTGCTCGAGATTTAGGTT
This sequence comes from Clitopilus passeckerianus, assembly GCA_944990035.1. Classification (NCBI taxonomy): domain Eukaryota; kingdom Fungi; phylum Basidiomycota; class Agaricomycetes; order Agaricales; family Entolomataceae; genus Clitopilus; species Clitopilus passeckerianus. The sequence goes on from CALYLX010000047.1 coordinate 25,180, forward strand.
CGATCTTTTTCTTCGTAGCTGCTCGGGCTTCTACTTCCTTGTCTTTAATTGCTTGTTGTTTCTGGAAACTGATGTTGGACAGAGCTTATACGTCGATAGAAATTGAGCTTACCCGTTGCTGGAGCTCTATCATCTTTGCTTGTAGATCGTGAATTCGTTTCTCCTCCTTTTGAACGAGGGTTTGGAGAGAGGCATCCGGCGCCGGAGCATCCTAAAGAACAAAAGGCTTAGCACGCGTTGGAAGATGAATCGGTACCATACTTACCTCCAGTGTAGTACTCAGGCCTGTGATCTCCTCTCTGGCTACTTTCAAACGTGCAATAATGTCCAGAACTCTGGAACGCGCCCGAGACATGGGTCTGATTGACTGACTATTAACTGTTTGAAAAGTCAAGGATGTAGATAGATGAGGTCGACTCACTATCGATCGATACATTTGAGAGCGGCCTGCGCGTAAACCTCTGGCTCTACGCCCCTTGGCTTCAACGCGTCGTCGCGTTTGGGCGCTGGGCGTCGAAGAGGTGTGGCTCCTGTGAACGCTGCACGAGCCAGTTCCGGTGCCGGTGCAGCTCTTTCATCCAGTGCTGGTCTCTGAATTGTGAAGAGCGCGAGTTCGGAAGGATCGATATCACGAATCAAGTCGCCAAGGTCTGTAGAGAGCACGGCGCGCGTATATGGACCAGCTCCCGCCTTTCTGTCATGACCTCGAGCAATGAGCTCTGCTGTTGCTTTAATTGAACGCGTATTTCGTGATAAACGGTCAATTTGGTCGGATAAGGAGGCCATTATGAATGCAATTGATGATGATCAAGGTTGTAATTGCAGAGTACCGAGTTGTGGAACCAAATAAACGCAGTGCTTCAAGTTACCCGTATACCCTCAATTCCCCTTCAATGTGGGAGCCGTTACCACTCATCGCATACGGTTATGCCATTCATCCACTCACCCCAAATCGAAGAGAAACAAAGTTTTCTGCAAGAAATCGTCTTTCAACAGTAACAGAGGCCTCCACCGACGATCATTTCATACACCGCGACGTGGTCTCGTTAGAACTTGGAGACGAGATTTATGCATTCGAGAAATACACGCCGTCTAGTATTCACGAGTCTGTCTGGTACAGAGGGTGTGTCTCCATGTTTGCTGCCAGAAACTGCACATTCTGACCCAATTCCCCAGGTATGTTGTCTGCACGACTAGACGTCCACAGGTTACATGGGCTTCAAACGATCCAACGTCAACAACACCCCCAAAGACCATAGCCAAGGTAGAAGAACCTCAGCAGGTGTATATCGGCATATTCCCCGCCTCTCACATCATTATTCGCGACCATCTCTCTGATGCAGAAGGACGTCTTCCCGGCTTCACCAGTCAGACTCCTGTCGGCGGTGGGGTCATTACTCCCCATGCCCCCAGCTCAAACTACCCAGGTAGCCGCAATAGTATCGTGTCTGCTACCACGTCAGATTTGGACCGAAAATCTTTCCGGCTAGGGCCCCCACCCGAGCAAGCCAAATCCTCTCTACACCGGCTCCCAGTCTACACTCCAAGCCTTCCCCCTTCATCTCCCAACGGTTCTCAAATCATCAAACCATTCCCCCCACGCCCTTCACTCAAGTCTGGCGATGACACTGCTTCTGGAGTGACCCAGCCTATCATCGACGAAATCGCCTCAGCTTTGCGTGAATGGCATACCCTCATGTTCCAGTATCTGGCGCGACGCGATTATAAACTCTTCCAAGTTGTGAAAGAGCATCTCGAAGCCCTCCATTCAGGACGCCGGCAACTTTTAGCGGAAACGCTAAGTACGGAAGAGACAATCAACATGCGCCGCGAATGTGTGACCAGACTGGTCAGCGGCAATATCGTACAAGGCCTTGACGTTATTGTTCGACATCCCACTTGGGGTGGACTTGTCAATGTGGACGTTGAGGGAGACATAGACCCTCGCAGCTGGGTGAGCGCTATTCGGATGTATGCAATGCAAACATCGCTTGCGTATCTCAACGTCTCGTCGGACGAATTACGACCATACGGCCACAGAAACAGCTCCGAATACATCAACTTTGGCCCGTCACCTACACCAGCCCATTCAGCATTCCCCGACTTGCCATATCATCACCACTCCAGATCTCGATCTCAGGGTTTACCTCTGTTATCCGGTTCGAATGCCAACAAACCCTCTACTGCCAAATTCTATCACATCTTTCTGGACGTGAGAGCCTTTGTGGCTTCTCCCTGTGCGCCTGGAGAAACTGCGGAGCTCTTTTTCTCTCTCTACAAGAAGCAGGGTACCCAATTCGTCACCGAAGAGTTTTGTGCAATTCTCAACCACAACGGCGTTCTGGCTCGTAACCCTGCAACCCATATCCGCACACTGTTTACAGACCTCTCCCCTTCTGATGTCGGAGACCCAGTGTATCTCGTGTGCCGCATTGTCCGAAATGGCTCACTGAAGAACCCATCGCACTACTTAGAATCTGGCAGGCGAGGTTCAGAGGCTTCTCGCTTCGATAGCCAGCTAAACGGTGCTTCTTATGACACAGCTGTCAGCCCCACTAGTCCAAGGACAAATGGCCCCACCGAACCTTCTACTCAAGCTCGTAGACCTTTCGGCTGCGCAGTTCTGGAGCTCACCCAACTTAGCAAGATGTTTGCCGAGAACGCTGATGTGACCCCGTTGAAAGAACATACGATGCCTATATTCGTACCCACGACAGAGTCCGCCTTCTCTATGCTACACCAAAACATCATCAATAACAGTACTAAAGATTTCGAGAAATCGTCACGGTAAGCCCGCCTCTCTCTCCATGGCATGGGTCATCACTGATCAGTCGAAACAACCAGCGCCGAAATGCTGGCTGTTTCCGTCAAAATATTCCGGGGCGACTCAGAGTCAATCATGCGGGAAAATGTGTCCCTCTTGCAGGGAGCATCCCCAACACTGCGCCTCGGCTTCCCCGACGTTGTCTTTCCAGGAGACGTTCGCAATGAACTTTATATCAAGCTCTGGTGTGGCGACTTCACATCCACCCACAGCCAAGGCTCTCGCATCAGCGTTGCAAATCTAGCAAGGGGACAAATGGGACCATCACAAAACAATGTTCAAGTCACTGTCGAAGTCCGGGACCACCTAGGCCGACCTATCGAAAACGTGATCTCTCAGGGTAGTGGAGAGCCGCTCATGACCCAATTCAATTCCATGGTGTTCCAGCGTTGCAACGAACCGACGTTCGGGGAACTCATCAAAGTGCAGTTCCCCCTTGAGGGCAAGCCCAACTGGCATCTTTTCTTTACATTCAAGAACAGAGGCGCGCGCGAACGGGGGACACGCAATGCCCCCGAATCAGGAGATCGGCCTTTCGCTTTCGCGGTCCAGCCCTTGTTCCCCGATCAAAATGCCTTCGTCGAGGATGGCAGCAGAGTTTTGGTCATGTACCGCGCCGATAAGCTCTCTCAGCTAACCCCCGATATTTATCTGGCAGCACCATCTGTGCTTGTTCCTGGCCAGAAAGCAGAGCATCTCAGCATACCGGCAGATATGCAACGCCTCGCCCCACCATTACGGGATACGCTTACCATCCGTTCCTCCCTCTGTTCAACTCGGTATACACAGAATCCCATCTTACTTCAACTGCTGAACTGGGAAAAGGTCGACCTGGAGACGCTTCCGACCATCCTATCCAAATTCACATTTGTGGGCGAAGGCGAGATCGTCAAATTTTTACGAGACATTTTTGATGCTCTTTTTGGAATCCTAGTTTCCTTCAGCAATCAAGCCGGCGACATGGACCATCTCGTGTTCAACGCTTTGGTCACAGTTCTCGGGATAGTTCAAGACAGGCGCTTCAGCAATTTCCAGCCAGTGCTGGACGTCTATATCGAGAATCACTTCAACTGCACAACCGCATCATTCCGCATCATTCGCTCGATGAATGAGCTTCTCGTCAACCCCACAGGCAATGAGTATGCCTCACCTCTACGTGCCGCCCTCAAGGTCTGGCATTACATCTTCAGGTTCATTACTCGATCTCGAGAGTTACAAAAGGCGAAGGAGGCAGGCATGGGTGGTGATGCTACTGCGGAGCATCTCGATTCTAAATTCAAGCGTGAAGTCCATTCACACTTGACGGATGTCACCAGAATGATGTCAATCAATGCACCACCTGCAATCATTGGGACCCAAACCATAGCGCTACAACACTTCAACTCCATCCTCCCAGAGCTTGCCAAAATTTTCCCGACGGTTGAACTGGTGACTATTGTTACCTCCTTCGCTAATGCAGTGACAGTGGGGAAAGGGAAGATCCTCATCTGGAAGCTCATCATGTATCTGCAAGTTGTCAAGGGATTCTTATTCGACATTCCCCAATCTCGTCCTCTACTGGTGGAAGCAGTCATCATTTGCATCAAACCACACTTCGGAAGATATGACGAGTTTGTGCATATTCAATCGAATGATGGGGAGGCAGCTAGAGATGCAGCTCGCGTTGGCTGGCTGGAAAGCATCCGCCTTTGCGTTACTATTGTTGCTGTGATGCTTGACAAGCTGCAACAAAATCTTGTCAATCCAGAAATTATCGCGGATCGCAATGCCTATCGGCTGGAGAAGGAAAATATTGAATACCTTCTCTCTTTACTCCCTCGGTATGCGCAATCACGGTTGCACAAAGTATTCTACTAATACATTCCATCTAGGCTGCTGGACTCTTACCGAGAATTTCAAAGCCCCGCGTCCAAAAGAGCGATCGAGCGGTCGCCGACCACGTTAAAAGCACCGATCCCGATTACCTTCCCTGAATCGTACCCATTCTCTCTTTTAGCCTACTTACCAGACGCACCACGACGTCCAGGTAGCACGCCTATATCCGGAAACGGAGAACCTCTCTTTAATCCGGGTCTAGGAGAGACTGCAATTGTCTTTCTAGTGCTCATTCTCGCCTCTCCAACCAGTCATATCCTGGACTTCCTGGAGAATAGTCTGGAACTCGAAGGTCGGGAGCGCTTCATCTCACTGCTAAACCAGTTTTTTGCTGTGGCTACGTCAATTCTCGACAACGATGCGTTCCCTAAAACATGGCTGAACGTGAACATTTTGTCTCACAAAGTTCTCACCAAAATGATGGACCCCGTGGCTGCTATACTTGAAAAAGAGTTCATACCTTCTCAAGAATCCGAGTCGCTCTTTGATGCAAATCTATGGCGGGAAGCATTCTCCATGTTACTAAAACTGCTGTCTTCAGACCAGCTCGTTATTGAAGAATTCAGCCCTCAGGTGAATTTTGGACATTTACTGGCTTGACAAAGTGACTCATTTTTTTCTAGAAACGCCGTGCTGTGTGGCGTCTAGCAGGAGACCTCCGCGGGGAAGGCGCCTCCATCCTCTTGACCCTTTGGCAAGGATTAGGGTGGGCAGAGAATGTTACAACCACTGGTGAACCGCCTATCCGATATGGAGTGAGTTTCTGGAATTCACCTGTTGTTGGCGGCATTAAATCTGGTTTGGATTGACAGGGCTACCAGACTTACCTCCATTCTCTGGTCGGCCAAGTTGTGAACCTATGCCTAAGCCACCATGACCAACTCCGGATCAATGCTGTTCAAGTCCTCTATAGCATGATCGTGTCCGAGTACCATCAAGCAGCTCATTTCGACGAGATTGAACACGAATTAGTCACTCGCCTCGACTCCCTATTCATGTCCGACAGTAAAGGCGACGACATTTCCAGAGCATATTTCATTGCTCACCTACGACTCTTATTCGAGACTTACGATGTCGAAGAACCGCTTAGGGAACGAGTATCCACTTTCCTGGATTCCGTGGATCTGTTCCTCGACCTACTGTTGAGCGTTCGTGATCTGCCAGAAGGTGAAGAATTTGCAGATGATAGGGTCATAGCCACGGTGGGTCCTTTTCCATATCAACAGATGTACTCTTGGCTAACATCTACACAACAGCTCCGCCTCATGAATTTCATCAGAAGAATTGGCCGGGATGAGATTTATATCAAATATGTGCATCAGCTGGTCAACGTGAGTTTAGTACTTGAAGCTACTCACATTAATGGCTCTGAACTCGGTATAGATGCACCTTCAATCACAAAATTATGTTGAAGCCGCCTTAACCCTCAAGCTACATGCAGACCTCCATGAATGGGACTTGAATTCCTTTGTCGGCCCGATGGAAGAACTAGGGCTTCCTCAGCAGTCACAATTCCACCGGAAGGAAACACTCTGTCTTCTCATTCTAGACTACCTAGGTAAACGCCTCCCAAATTTGGCTGATGGCTCTATTGACGGTTTCCAAACCGATAGGGAAGGGGAAAGCGTGGGAGCGGGCAATCGACATTTGCAAGGAGCTGGCACATCAACATGCAGAGGTCACATTCAATTAGTAAGTCGCAGTTTCTTCTGAAGACACACAACCTGACGCGAGTTTCCCTACCACAGCCGGCGATTATCGGACATCCTTCGGCACCAAGCCACCCTTCTTGAACATATAGTGACTGATCAGAGAGTCTACCCAGACTACTACCGTGTCACATTCTATGGCAAATTCCCCGCCGCAATCCGTGACAAGCGCTTCATAGTAAGCTAATCTCTGAGTTTGGAATACAAATGCTGATGAAGTTTAGTACCGCGGATACGAATGGGAGAAATTCGGGGCGTTCTGTGAGCGTATGCTCAACAAGCATCCTGGAGCCCAGCTATTCAGAGGCTCTGGCGATCCGCCAGTGGATATTCGCTTTGGAAATGACCAATGGATACAATGTGTGGCTGTGACTCCCGAACCAGACCGAACTCGCCCCATCTTTACAAATCCGGATGTGCCTCTTCCTGTCCGTACCTACTACGAGCACAGGTAATTATGCTGAATTTTTTCGCATACTTTGTCGAGTTAACTCGCTTTTCAGTGCCATAAATCTGTTCAGTTCCTCACGGCAGCTCAAGAAGATTAATCGAGACGGGACTGAGGAGCTCTGGCTCGAGAAGACCTACTATACGACTGAAGAGGCCTTCCCTACCGTCTTGCGTCGCTCGGAGGTGATTGATGTGGCAGTCATGGAGATCTCTCCGCTCGAAAACGCCATCAACGAAGTCGAAGAGAAGACGAAGGAACTTGCAACATTGAACATGAAATATCAGGCTCTTGCCAAAACGTCGCAACTCGTGACTACAAATGCTCTTGCAATGGCGCTCAATGGCGCAGTAGATGCCCCGTTGAACACCGGTATCTCATCTTACCGCCAAATGTTCTTCGGCCCAGATTACGTGGCACGTAACCCAGAACGAGCAGAATTGGTTGAGAAACTGAAGGACAGCATCAATGAACAGGTGAGCCTCATGAATATCTGTGTTTGACTCATGATACTGACATGACCTGAAGGTTGGGGTCATTGACAGCTGCCTGAAGCTTCATGGGCATTTATGTCCCCCAGAGTTTATTCCTTTCCACGAAGAACTGGAGAAATTATTCAAGAAGAATTTCCGGGAAGAACTTCGCCGCCTTGCTGTGGGCGGAACCTCGGAATCTGTCTCTCCCTCTCCGCCTTCTTATGTGAACGCTGCTTCATCGTCGTATCAACCTTCGCTATTCGACCAGTCGACTCACAGAACGGCTTCATCAAGCGAGACGGCCCGAGGCAACTACATGCTGCCGCCTCTCCAATTAGGGCCAGCAGCTGGCCTGAACTCTGGCCTCAGTCCAACACTATTCCCACCCCAGTCGCCATCGAGTGTGCACAACATGCCGCTTCCTCAGAAGCAAACGCCTCTCCAGAGGCATCTTGCTCATTTAGCACGCTATGGCATGAATGGGCTTTCCTCTGCCCCAGGCGACATCGGTGGCGTAGATACCCTCTCCATGGTGGAGTCTCCTCGAGATTCTATTGTCAACGTCGGGAACGCACTTCATCCTTCAGCAGCCGCCAAGATATCAGGGGCTTCGGTTGTTACCTCTCAAGCAAGTAGCATCGGGTCCTTGGGAAATTCCTTGAAAGGTCGTTTCTCAAGATTCGGGAGCCTTAATTTCGGTCGGAAGAATCACCATTAGTCAATCACTTGATACCTCAGCACTCACATACCATCTACCTATCGTACTATATCTTCACATAATTGGTTGCTCAAAGTAAAGAGTCTTTCCTTGCCGGGTCTAGTTGACATTATGATATCGATGTGTCGCTAAATGTAAAGTACCATTTTCAACATAGCCTTTCGCCCATTTGCTGGTGGTAAAGTGTGTTGTGAATGAGTGTAATAATGATAATATTAAATGTGGACCGAACCACCAAAATCAGCCATGTAAAATAAGATACACAAGGTGCTGCAATGTCCAGGTGAACGATATCAAATACTAGGTACGCTGAATACACCCCAGAGAATCCAACCCATCAAAATAGAAAAACAATAAACCCAACTAAAGGTAAGGGTGATCGGTAACGTCCATCGCCTCCGCAGGTATACTACCATGAAAGGGTGTAAGGGTTTCGTACGGAGTTCCAAAATCAAGGTCGTAGGCCATGACAGCTGGACTATTCCCATGATGCTGTATCTCGCCGAATTGGTTGTAGTGCTCGATCATCACTTCAGTCGCCTTTTCGAAATCAGACACTGTCCCGATGGGTGCACTACCCCAACCTGAAGTTGCTGCAGGTGCGCTCGCGGAGATTGGTGTATGGGGAGGATGCATGAGTTCTGTGTCATAAAAAGGGAATGATCCTGGAGCGGGCCCATCCAATGAAGAGCATAGGATCTCAGAGCTTTCCGAGGATGCCAAAAACGCAAAATCATCTTCGTACCCAGAAGGTAAAGAGGAAGTACTTGCTGACGCAGCTGCAGCTGCCGCAGCGTGAAGTTCATCCAGGTATGAGTCTTCCGGGTTAACCGAAGGCGGGCAGGTAAGCTCATAGTCTCCTGGTGCGTCCTCAGAGCTGCCTGCACTTGATGCAGGGGAAGGGACCTGAGAGGAGTGGGAGGAGTCTATTCGGGGAATTGCTGAGACGTCGATCGTCTTCACGGATTTTTAGGATGGCTCATGTAGGGCGAAGAGGAGGGCACTCACATATTTTGAAAGTATCTTGTCCAATGCTTGATCAAGCTGGCCCCACTCGAATACTTTCAAGTCCTTCTCGATGTTTCTCGGCTTGGGATCGGGGAACTCCATGATACGCTGGAAAAACTGTTCAAATCCAGGTTTGTGCTTGGAAACGGTAGTTGGGCGAAGGCCTTCGAGATTTCTCCGGATGCGATTCTTCTCTTCGACAGGAAAGTCGCTGTTTGTAAGGCGCTCGAGGAGAAATATGATGTCGACAGAGGTTACGTAGCAGCTTTCTGACTCTTCACGATAGATGCAAGATATGACGCTATCGGCCTCTTGATAATCTTCTGCCTTGATTGGCTCGCAGGAGACGATTAGGCGACAGCCATCCTGGACTTTGTTGAACCGCACAAGCCGACGACCAACTGCGACTTCAGATGTCGACCAGCCGGCGCATATATTTGCTAAAGGAGTCGCAAGTTGCAGAATAGGGGTCTGTATATGCGGGTTTATATTGTGTTTGCCGTTCTTGTGGCGCAACATCGTGTCGGTCTTGGTCCTGCGGTGGAGTTGGACTTCATTCGGTTGCTGGGGGGTTCCGTTGATCGACCCGGGATGATATGACGCTGGCCTTGACGAAGATCCTGAGGCGGAGCGGAGGCGGCTGTGATTTGTGGAGGTGGGTGACGGGGTCGGTATTTGAGAACTCCTCCTTCTGAAGGCGATCTGTTCGGGTGGGTGGTTGATGCTGTTGGTAGGAAGCGATAATTTTTTGTGATTCATCCTGGTAGCAGAGTCGGCGGCAGGGAAAGGAGAGATACCTGAAAACGGAGATGTTTAGTTCTTAAAGACCCAAAACTCCTATTTGTGGTGAAATCGACGAACCGGGCGTCCAATAGGAGAACTCGCCAAAAGTGACCGAGTCGAGGACTTTGTTATTCTGATCGAGTGCTTGGACAGATATAGGGACCTTTGTGGATGGAAACTGAGCATTGTCGAAAGGAGGAGCGAGAGCATCGAGCTGCCATTTGCCGTATGCGGTGTCCTGCATCTCTCGTACTGTTGTTGCTACCGCTTTATTGCCAAGGACGAGTCGAACGTATATTGCGTCCGCAAAGTCTGGATGAAAATGGACTCTGGCAGATATTGGCGTGCCAGGTTCTCCTTCTGCTGGGGTATAGCCAAGAACGTGAATAATGCCGTTTTCTGAGAGAACCTTTGGCTTGTTTTGCTGATCAAAAGCAGCGGGAGTAGCCATAGGATCTGAGCGAAAGAAAGAGGGAGAAAAAGAAATCGAGCTAAAGGGAACTTTGAGGATTTTAAGGGATTTTTGTGACCCTCTTTGTATATTACAGATCGAACAACAGGGGCTCATTTACCAAATTTGGAAAAGACCGTGGTGGAGTAAAGAACGGACGGAGGTATTTCCTTTTTAGGATACTCCTCGATCTCTGCACCCAATATGTCTTGCAGACCACTCATCGTCAATCCACTCCCGCACAACGGCTGGCACGGCTCCTTCGTTCGATACAACTCGTGAACACACTCGGCAGCGGCCAACGAACAGCGAGGAATACGAGGATAGCACGCTTACAACGTTCTCTATCCCGATGCCTTCGCCTTCAAGCATCTGCGCCATTTGTTGAGACAGCAGGCGATATACCCCATATTCGGATTCGCAGTGGGGTCCTTTCTAGAAGGAAGAACAAAAAAGAGGCAGAGGGGGTTTGAATAATCAACGTCATGTAGCAGGTGTCGATTACATACCTTTTCACGCGGTCCGAATGCAGTCACACTCTCGACTACCAATTTCTTTTCAGAGTTATTGACGAGCGTCATATACGCCGTCAGCACGTCCTCTATCTTGAATCGCACCACGAGCTTTTCAGAAATCGACACCTGCGCTTGTTCTTGTCGCCGTTGCCTCCATAAATGTAGTTTGGCTTCATTCCGGGAGTTGAAATCCCGAATATACCGACGAATGCCTTCAAAGTCGGCAACTCCATGATCAACCAGCGGAAATTTTCTTATCTTCCTCTCGTCCGCGGTCGAAATATATGGCTCCGGTGATTTTGGAAATGATTCCTCGCCCCTGCCCTGGTCAGCTGGGGGGTCAGTCCACTGGTTTCGGAGGCTCACCTCCGTTTCCGATTTTCATGCCGCAATCTGGGTTTGAGATCCGCCCCATCCGCTTCCAATCTTTCCTTCGCAGTGGTAAGCGCTTCCTGCACAGGTCCCGACCGAATCTTCTCCGCGATCGACCGAACCTCAGAAAACTCGTTTCGAAGCTTGTCGGTGCCAGAGTGTGTATTCTCGGGTAACAACAAGTTTTCATTGCCGGGTGCCTTGAGAAGACTAGTTGGAAGTAGCCTCAGGTTCTGTATTTGGACGCGAAGATCTGACAATGATTGAATATGAGCGCGTAGCTTTGCTGTTTGTTCATTGTCGTCCATTAGAAAGAGTTACAGTTTCGCTTACGTAAGTACAGGTCCTAAACTCCTTCAGCCTCATTAGGCTCCGTTCCCTCAATCGTATTCACTGCAACGTTCCCATGCCGATTAATCCGACCCATTCGTTGCTGTAGCGCCCAACGTAGAAAAACACGGTGATGCCGCCAGTAGCTAGGGAGGAGACACGAAAACTGTGAGGATTATCGAGCAATGCTATTTCCGGGGTGTTGATCATCGCCGGTGGCTTTCCGTTCACGATCTGTTGGAGAATTGAAATGCCATACATATCTTCATTGACAAGTGAAATTCACATTGCCGCTATTCGCCCACTCCGAAAGTCCAAGCGCATTGAGCACTTGCCATGCATTAGAAAATTCACCCCCGGCGTCACCTAACCAGAATGAGATATCCCCCGTATCATCGCTTTCACTACTCTTCCCAGCCAGAATGCTGGAACAAGCTTGAGCGGCAGATGCTTTCTCCGCAGACGAAACGAGGTCGCGCAGGAAGTCCCTGATTTTCTGCACTGGCTGTCTGCTTTCGTTTGGTGGTAGGATGAACAGTTGATCAGGGTAAAACTGGGAATGTGGCGCGCTTTCAATGCTCCAAGTCTGCAACTCTGCTACCATGAGTGCAGTTGAAGCAATGGATTCGGCAGCCGGCTTGCTCAATCCCCCAGACTTATCAGATTCGACGATAGCATCTGTGAGTTGAGATTTATGGCTGATAGATTTGAGGTTGAGAGCCATGGCAAGAGTGTGTGACTCGTGACCAACGTGACTGCTAAACCTCATTTTTCCTCGTCCATGTTGGCTGCAAGGACGAGTTTGTTGCGCTCGTCGTCTGCTGCAGTCCGTTTTCGAACGTCGCAACAGCATTTCCCCTCAACGCTCATTTTAATTGGCCATAATTCACGTTATTATTCGACACCCACGTCAACGTCAACCTCGACCGCGCAATCCTCGTCACTACCTCCCCCCACACCAAATAATTTACGAAAGCCCAAAGTCGAGCTTCGACCTGGTCCAGTCAAGCCACAGCGTACTTCCCAATCTTCTGCACCCACTGACTCGGCAACACGCACACCTGTCAAGCCAACAGTCAACTCAAATCTCCAGTCCAAGTCATCAGCTTCGTCTACGACCACCCCGTCCTTGACAGATGTCAAAAATGAAGCTATTCGTGACATAGAACTTGCGGAAGCCCACGGCGTTTTAAAACCACCTCCCCCGGATGCAAACTGGTTCAAGAAAACTTTGCACAAGGGTATCGAGCTTGCGGTATGTCAGCTACGTATTAAGTGTACGACCTCTATCTTAAACTACTCTAGAAATTCTACTTCCGTGGAGTGAAACTTATTTGGACACGCCGTGCCGAGGTCGCTGCTATTCGTGCCCGCATTCAGCAAGGTGGTCACCCCCTCACTCGTGCGGAGAACAGACTTATCCGAATTCAGAGGCAAGACGTGACAAAGTAAGAGGAATGAGTTCTGCACTATATCAAAGGCTAACCTTTGTTTCAGAGTTATTCCGTTCCTTTTTATCGCCCTACTTCTGGAGGAAATCATCCCCCTGATTGCCATTTGGGCACCCTCTACGTTACCCTCGACATGTATCCTCCCTTCGCAACAAGAGCGTATTCAAGAGAAACTTACCGAAAAGACGCTCTCGCTCATCACTGAGCACAGGAATAGTTTGGTCCAATTGAAGCAGCTCGAGGCACCGTCAGGTCATATAGCCCTCGAGAAGCTTGCTCAGGCCGGAGCTGCGACTGTAATCTGCGGGTGCGCAATTTGAAAGAATTTATATTAATATGCTCCTAACGCGGTGCCATTAGTGCCTTGAGGTTGTCCACGCTTGGCATCGACGCTCTTAGAGTGCGGCGGATACGCAAGCACTTGCAGTTCCTTGCTGTCGATGACAGCTTGCTCCCTCAGGATGGCTTGAAGAATCTTTCGGAACGGGACCTTCTTCAGGCCCTGCAAGAACGTGGCTTGTGCGTCCCTTTTTTGCTGTTATATTCACGTCGTATCTGATCTTTCATCATAGGTTGACTCAAGGACTCTCAAAGACAGCTATGGAGTCACGCCTCCAATGGTGGCTTGACTCCGTCGGAGATTCGTCTGAGGAATCTCGCCGCCTCCACCTTCTAGTTAGTAGATTATAGATTACTTATCATTGCTTTCCACTGTACTTTATGTAGCGTAATTCGGGGATTTATCGCGGCCGCTTGCCATTCCTAGATAATACATTATACATCTACTCATTATTTATTTCTATCGTGACGTGATGCAGGCCAAAGTCTGCCAGTTCTCCGTCTCCCAAGGCGAAAGTCTGATTGCTCTTTGTATGTCTCGGCGGCTGCCTCTCCGGTCATCTTCGTCGGCGACTGACTTCAATCGAAGGGTTGTAGAAAGGGCCTGGAGGTCGCTACCCTCATCGCTATTCAAAACTGCTTTGGCGGACACGTTCTCTCTACCTTGAAGCAGCAGTGTCGCTAAGCTATTACGAACGGCCGCATTTGCGGAATCTGAGTGCAGTGCTTTCTGTGCCACGGAGAGGGATTTGACATAATCGTCCTGTATAGATTGGCATAAACGCTTCTGCTTCATTTCCGTCGGATCAGCCATGTCTCTTACCTGGCCGAGGTGATACTGGATTAGGAGATAGTCAACCTCCCGTTCAGGATCCAGTTCAATCCTTTGCTGTATAGGCAAAGAGAGCAATTCGGACAACGCTGCATCAACAAGATTGTCATCATCAGTCAGAACCCCCATTCCGGCCAAGGTATTGACAGCCAAAACGTTCTCTGGGTCAACGGTGATACTATTTAAGCCCAGTAAGATACGCTCCTGCTGAGATTCGTGTTCAGACTCACCACTCTAGTAATAGGTTTTTTGCGCTCTCTCTTGTCTCGTCTGTCCCAATCGCCCACATCGTCTTTGCCAGTAGTACGGTCAGTTGACCGTGGACGGGAGACTCTGTACTGGTGGCCTCCAGGGCACTTTCGAGCGTCGTCAATGCCCTGTGCAGGTCGCCGGCCAGGAAGCTTGCGAGCCCTAGACCCAGCTGTGCTTGGGCTCTCAAGGTCAGTGTCGAGGGCCTGTCGTCCGTTTCCCCAGCGCTTGCAAGTAGGCCTGATGCCGTCTCGAACGCATCGCACGCTTCTGCGTATTTCCGAAGGTGTGTCAACAGTCGACCAAGCGTCATATTTGCAATCGTGTAGCGCATTTCCGTCTCGGAATCCTCGGTCTCTTCATATGCAGCTTCGAGAATGGCTATGGCCTTGGAAGCCAGACGAGCTCCAAGCGCTAAGTGTCCCAATCCCTCGCAAATTAATGCGAAGAGGTGGAGTCCCGTTACATCCTCTGGGCAAGACTTGATATATCGATCTAGGACGTGGAAGGTAGGGAGTAGGATGTCCAAACGAACACCAGGGTCGTAGGAACTGAGGCCGTTCATTCGTTTCAAGGAACGCATTGCGAACTCTAGATCGCCTTGAGGCTAAGATTGGTTTCAATATTGATTACGAGTAACCAAAAATCCGGAGGAAGAACATACCAGGCTCGCCGTCAAAGTAGCCGAATGCTGGAACAGGGCAGTAGCATCATGGTCGTGGTCGTTAAGTGTGGCGACAATTGCTTGGCCTATCCATGCACCAGCAAAATCTGGGTCGAGAGTCTGAGCACGATAAAAGGCTTCATTGGCAAGCTCGACATCATCATGGTGAAGATATAAGTGCCCTAGTTTGGTCCATGTGGAAACAGTCTGTAGACAATCAGAAAAGAGTTGCTGCTCATGCGAGTTCATACCTTCGAGTCAAATTCCAAGGACTTGATGTATGCATGTTGCGCAACCTTCGGCTTCTCTGTAAAGTAAGCGTCACCCAATGCTGCCCAGTAGATATTATTGCCGGGGTCTTCCTGTAATGCCCTGGTTAAGAGATTGACTATTTTGTCCTCTACGACAGATTTTGCATCATCGGGGTATCTTAGAGACCAGGATTGTAAGCACATCCCGAGATCGTACCATCCACTTCCGTTCCTAGAAATCCCCGTCTCCCCGGATGCGAGTGTTGCACGATAGCTATAGACTGCTGCGGCTACCCTGAGGCCATGACAGGCAGTCAGTGACTGTGGCGGCAACTGCAGCCTTAGTTCTGGGAGGTTTTGGGTTTCGTCTGGGAGGAGGTCGGAAACTTTCGCTAGTGTTTCGCGGACTTGTGGCTCATCCACGAAATGACTTGCTCCCGAAAGGGAGAAGACACTGTCTCCAATAAGCTTCCAAGCCACAACACGAAATCCAGGGCTGTCTTGCAGAACTCGCAACCCGACGTTGGTGGCATGCAGTAGGGAGTACTCTCCCCTGAAACGAAAACCATCCGCTAGCTCCGAACGTCCTTGATCTAGATATGCCTGGCCGAGAGAAACCAGGACGCCTGTTTCTGACGGTTGTGCTTGGAGAACTGTGCTGAGGGCCTCAATGGCTTCTTGATAAAGGCCCATACGCAGCTTGACCTCCCCGACGAGATAGAGAGGCATCCAGTCGCCAGGATGTAGCTCTCGTGCACGGTCGAGCGCCTTGATGGCAGCAGTGTGCCGCCCTGCTCTGTTGTAGGCTTCCCCCAGACGCAACCAGGAAATTCCGTCCTCGGGGCGACCCCTCAGCGTAAGCTGAAAGGCATTTATGGCTGAATCATAATTTTGACGATGCTATCCCTGGATTAGTAATTTCGACCTCGAGTTGATCATGACCCACATATTCTACTGCACCCAGTGCTTTCCAAGCCCAAGCATTCTGGGGAATGTACCTTGCTGCAATTGATCCCGCGCTTCCTGCTTGTGCACCTTCTCCTTCTATGGTTCGACGGGCAACGACTTCTACAAGATCCCACTCCCGTTCGTTGGCAAAGCCTTCAGCTAATCTTCGAGCGGCTTCTGTCTCCCTGGGATCCAATTCAAAGGCCTTTTGGAAGCATTTCGACGCCCGACTGGAATCAGGCGGCGAAGAAAAATCTGCGTAGTACTTTCCGAGCGACGTAAAGGCAGGAGCGAAGGCAGGATTAGCTTTCAGTGCAGCAATATACAAGCTGTATGCCTCCTCTCGCTTGGAGCCTGTAGAAGATCTGAGGGACAATGTTGGCTAAGGATAGCTTTTCACGGACCTTCCATTTCCCAGAACGAATTGCCAATTCTCCAAGTACATCTTGCAACATCTTCAGAGTGATTTTCGAGCTCTCGGAGGATCGCTAGTGTGTTGCGAAGGGACGAAACACCGTCCTCCGCCTTTCCGATATGGCAAAGGCACCACGCATGTTCTTCGGCAGCGCGCACGCCTATCAGCGTGTCGCTTCCGGTCAATTTGGTGGCCTTTGCAAAGAGTGACTCCGCCTCATGCCACCTTTCAGAATTTTGCATGATGTAACCACGATTCATGAGACATGCGACATTGTCAGGGTCTTCTTCCAAAACTTCATCCACAATGTGCAATGCTTGCGTGTGATGCTTAGGAGGAAATAAATGGACAAGGGCCGTTGCCAACGCCACCTTGAACTGTTTCGTTACTCTAGGGGGGTATTTAATCAAGATTTTATGGATATAAAAGAGTGCAAGGGACCCACCTCGGCAGACTTCGACCAGTATCAGTGAATATCCTTTTCACGAGTTCAAGACCACTCTTAGCAACTTTCTCCGCATTTTCATAGTCAAATTCGCCGAGATAGATCTCCATTATGATCCTATTGGCCACCAGAGAGTCGTGTTCAGAGGAAAACATGTCCTATGGCGAGAGTCAAAGTTGTGATTTCATGGGAAGCACCGCAACTCACTAGGAGAGTGTCAATGTCGTTTTCATAATTCTGAAGGGCTGCTCTATCCTTTTCGTCATCTAGCTGCTCGCCGACATATGTATAGAAGCCTCGTAGAATGCAAGAGAGAGGAGAATTAGGGAAAAGTTGCGAAAATTCCCGAATGAGTGGGGTTGGATAAAATACTGCTTCAGATCAGAATATAATTCCTTGACTTGAAAGAGGATAGGCTCACAAATCGTATCATTATCTTGTGATTCCAGATAGAACCTCCAAGCTGATTCGTCCGGAACATGCAAGAGAATCATGCCCTCTACCATCTTGTCAATGTCAGATCTAATTTCTGCCTTCTGTTTCTCATTTTCTGTCGTGTTTGGAATAGCGAACAAATAGCGTTTCTGGTATTGAAGGAGATTAGCTTCTGTTGCGCGACGCAGCTCGTCGGATGCATTCGGATGATTCAGGATTTCATTGAAGTAAAAAGTGAGCTAAGAACTGTTAAACGTCAGCCTTACTCGATATGTGGTGTGGCTGACCTTTGATGTGCTCCATACTTCCCGGCCGACCTCTTTCTTGATGATCTCAGGACCTCGGGCACCCAGTCGAGTTCTTCGCCTTTCTACTTCCCTGCGAATGTAATCTGCCTCGTATTCCTGTAATAGTTCCACTATTTCAGTCAAGAGCTTGATGGACGCATGAATTGCCGCCTGTGCTTTAAAGGTCGTAGTCGCCAGAGGCTCTGAAAGGTTTGGAGGTGGCAAGGTAGAGAGCAAAGCATAAAGAGGTTTATGCGGTAGAAGCAGCGAGAGGGCTTCAACGATCTAAAAGATTTAGAATTTCAGATGAATGTTCTGCCTTTTGTTCGTAGGAAGCAGACCTCCGGCTTCGAACCCTTCTCTCGACGAAGCTCTAAAAGCTTTTGCCAGGTTTCTGCACACTTCACGGGATCGCCACTAATTCAGTTCATCAATATCAAAGCCGAAAATGTATCAAAGTGACACATACGCTTTGTCGTAGATGTCGATCAGGCGGGAGAGTGTATCATCATACTGTTTCCAATTGTTAGTTCTGTCGTAGAACTTGCTCAGGCCCTGCACATTCACACGAAAGGATCAGTTCTCCAGTAGTGCCTGAGGCAAATGGCCAAACCTGCCAAGCCAAAGGTTGTTCTGGGCTTGAGTTGACAGCTCGACGATATGCCTTAAAATACATTCCGTTAAACAAGCCCAGCGTGTGGCAAAGGATTGCACTATGTCACCTGTTCGCTTTCATCATGCTTTCCGAGTTCCAGCAATGAAAGACCCAAGAAAACATTCCTGATCAAATTTTCAGCTATCGTGGTCTTGGCTTGTCTGTGAAGAAACTGGGTCCTCACGCGTTATAGTTCTCGGGTTCATATTCTAGCACAGCACTCGAAGCTTCAGAAGCAGCAACGTAATCTTTCTTCGTAAGGGCATCTCTTGCAGCCTTGAGCTTGCTCTTGACAAAAGCCATTGCATCCGTTGAAAAAATGGGACTGCAACAGTGTCAATATTCACTTGTTCTTGTGCATCCACTAGCACGATTTTTATCAGCTTGAAGTTGTCGATGAAGGATGTTAGTTGGTGTTTGAATCTAAAGGTAGTTGGAAGCATCGCATCACACCGGCAAATACCACCGATTCACGGCATCATTGAAACTTGCCAACGTCCGAATAACAATGGCCACGCAGGTGCTAAGCTTAACAAGGATAGATTACCCAGTTAGTTGGCTTTCGTGAACGGCCACGCAGCATGACCCTTATCTATGCTTTCCTTCTCCCACTGGGCCAACTCTTTTCACGCTCGTATGAATACCATGCGACCTCAGCGAAAGCTCTCCTGCTATCTCAACCTGCAACACCTCCATGCAGCTGAACAGAACTTTCTGTTAACAATGAAAACGGCTACCCAGAGGATTCGAGATACTCACTCACGTCCCGACCACAATATTGAAGCCCTCTTCAAAAGACTTGCTCTAGTTGGTTCCTTGAACGACCAGCTCGAGGCAGTGATGAACGCTTGGCAATGGGGTGCCGATCATCCAGACAGCTCTTATAAAATTCGACCGGCAACTAGCTCTGATTCCAGGTTGGACCTCGCACAGATTGTTCGTGCTGAGGAAGAGCAACTCTGCCAAGTTCTTCAATTGGCTATTCAGCAGATACAAGCTGTTCCAGCAGAAGATGAACCCAACTTCAATAACCATTTTCTACTGCGATACATGGTCATTAGCTGGTTGACTATGCAAACTGAAGCGGCGCTCTCTGCCTGGGAAGAACCAACTACTGCTACAGGCTCCAATCACACCTCCCACCGAGGTTCCGAGCAGCCGCTAATTCCCCAAGCTTCGCCAGAGCCTATTATGACAGGACAAGACCTTGTTTCCGCGAGGCCCCGCCCCCAAAAATCTACCTCACACCCCACCAAAGGCACTGGAGGAACCTACCTCGTCGAACAAGCTCACATAAGTCATGCTAGGCCTTCCAGCCCTCGCCACAGTAAGTCTAACTGCCTCTACCCGGCTACCACGTAAACTAAGGGTAAAAGCAGTCCGCCGTTTATCATCTTCCCTCATGGATATTGGTGGGCATAAGTTGCCAAGGTCTCTGCCGGCCATCGATTCGAGTTCACAGCAGCTTCATCACAATCCGACGCGTAGCAACGACCCAACAAGACGTCCCCTCAAGCGCAGCCGAAATGAAGAAGCGCGGGAGGAACCTCCCTCAAAGACGGGAGCTCAGAGCGGGCAGCCTCAGGCTTCGTCTGCCCCTCCTGTATTCCGGCCGCCTCCGCCTTTACCGGTACTCGTCAGATCACCAGAGAGGATACAGGAACCATCAAGTCCCTCATCGCGCACGAACAACGAACAGGTAGGTTCTGTTCTATGAAGATGAAGCCAACCAACTTAGTCAGTTCAGTCGTCCCCGAATTCTACAGCTTCATCAGGTTGCGAGCCAGGCTCTCGGCCGTCTTCTTCAAAAAATGGATCTCGTTCGTAGTTCATCCTCCGTCGTACGAATGAAACGTTTCTGATAATTACCGCTGCTGCTACCAGGCCATCCAACGCGGTCTCACTCCGCGGAAGGCACAAATAACGGGACTACAAAGGTTGTCCCAAGATTAGTACCTTCTCACCCTGATAAGTTTGATCCAAGAGTATGCAACTTTGCATATCCATGTTAGTCCTTTTCTTTTCTTTCTGGAAATTGTATCAACGGCGAATGTCTGTTTGGTATTCTTCAACCCTGTTCCCCCAGCCATGGTTGACTGCTGCTGATATGTTGTCTTGGGCCTACAGACCCTACTCGCAGCGCTCGCTCCCACCAACACGGGGAAGATAGGTCTCAGCAACAACCCTCTTCAAGTCGACGACAGGAATCACGAAGCGAAGATGCAGAAAGGTAAAGCAACCTGAATTCCATTGTCTTCCCTCACCAAGATGACCGAACTAGATGCCAATACGAGAGCGACGTTCCAGAGACAGACAGTTCAAGGCAAATGGCCATAGACTCCCCCCACGATCAGTCACCCGCAAATGCCCGCCAGCAGGAAACACCCCAACCAGCCAATGCAGGTTCCACGTCGGGATAAACCCCGGTGCCATTACCAGTAGTCCAAGACGAATTACAACGGCTTCGTGCCATTGTATAGATTATTATTCATAGTAGAGGCACTTTCCCTATATGAAGACCGTTGTGAAGGAGATCATCGAAAAAAGTCGAGGGCGCTTGTGACTCCCCAAGGATGCCCCGCAGGTCCTACTATTGACACCGAGTTGCAAGCTTTACTGGGCACTATCGCTGTCGTAAACGAACTTTAAAAGTGTTTTTGGAGACACGGGAGTTGGCATCCAGATATTCTCAACGTATCAAGGGTGAAGGAAGGGCGAAGCAGACCGAGAACTGACATGTTGTAACTTCACCTTGCGTTGCACTACTTCTCTGACAAAGGATGAAGCTGCCTGGAGGCCAGTAGTCTCAAGCGGACATGGTGGCTCAGAAGGCGATATTGGCCCGAGCCGAACGCCATGTCGAAATGCACGTGAACAACATGATCAGAAGATTTCACACCCTCTCTCCCATTTTCATCAACCTCAATGACTTCTTCAAAGTCATTGGGTCGATCCGGAGAGGACTTCGTAGAGGAATCAAGAGGTCCAACGGGGTAGTTTCCTTCGACATCTTGTTTAGTTATTTCATCACCGCTTTTTTGACTTGGAGGTTTATTTTGTTTGCTTACGATGGACTGGCAATTGAAGTGGGCACTTACCTATTTTACGTAGGGACGTTCTCCGCCAGCAGAGACCTTGACCACAGAGTAATAGAGGGTTTCTCTTTTCTACGATACCAGCAGTATTCGTCAAGGTATTCGTTGTGAACTTGAGAAGCAACCTTTAAAACGCCACGATAAGCCGAATCTCGGCACGCTGACTCATCGCCAGATTTGGAATCACGCTGATGGGGACCGCCGGGTCAGGAAGAGAAGTGGCTTCTGAGTAGTGTTGCCGCGAGGTGGAGGTAACTCGAAGTCGAGCTGAACTCTAACTCGAACCATTTCCTTTCTGGTCACCTCGAGTTGATGGGATTTGAGCTCGTTACCATAAGAAGGAATCTCGTTCGCTTGCCTTCACTTTTGATGGGTCTTTCCCAATCCGTCCGAGGCCCACTTCAGCAACTTCAGCGTACCCCTACTAAATCACAAATCTTAGCCTCGATGTGCTCCTAATATCGCCTAAATGGTGGCCCAGTGACTCAAATGTAAGCGTCAAGTGGAACTGAAATGCTCGGAGTGTCTTCCCTGACGTTCTGTGTACAACTGGTCTACGCTTGTGTCGCAGAACAGCAGAGCCTGGTGCGATAAATTGAAGTACTTTGGTCATGTTTAAGTAAATATCAGATATTGTCGTCGGAAAGACGCTATCATGGAGCCGGTGTAAGCTTACAGCGCGAGTTTCTGTTCTGCGTAATCGAGAATCGAGTTCACGCGCTACCGAACCTTGACCAAGCCGCCTGGTTGTTGCCGAGATATCAGTCATTGGTCCAGAGATAAAACCCTCTGAATGTGATGCTACTCAAGACTTACTTTACTTCTGACAGGTTCCAAACACTTCCTGTGTGTTTTTCTCCACCTCCTTGAACCAGTTGGGAGCGGTAAATATACCCAGCTGTTCCATAACCTTTTACATGTGCGGCCCCCTTCCGTGACTATCTCGAGTCGCCTCCTCATTGAAATGCCTTGCTCATAGCTGATCAGTAAGAATCTACGATACCTAAGTACCTTTGCTATGACTCGGGGCGTGGCCCGAGTAAAACAGCCCCCAACGTCAACTCTCGCGAGCGCATCAAGCGGGCAGACATTTTAATCAGGCTCCCCAGACAAAATATTGACCAGTAACCCTCACCAACACTTGCGACACTCAGAACATGAGCCCATGTTCAACTTTCAAAACACCACGGCCACTGATGGCAGCTTATAAATATTTCCATACTTGGCTGATGGGCTCGTTCGCACCTCGAGCTAGCTCGGACTCATTCAAGGTAAGAGGTACCTCGAGGTAATCGGACTTTGAACCAGTGTCAACTCGAGCTAGCTCGTAACTCACCTCGCGGCAACACTACCAATGGGCACAATTCTTTCAGATTATCAATATTATCTATCTCGGCTACCGTCCCCGCCGCCAAACACATCCATCACCTCTTCGGCATCGCGTCCAACGACGACCAACGCCCTTCCTGCAGCGAGCAAGCAGCTCCTGCACAGCCGCCGCGGCCCAGGCTGTATAGATCATCATATCCGCAGCGGTGTGTTTTACCACGAATACACAGGGCTGAGATTTCTGACTTCAGAATCACTTGGCAGGAGCTCCACAAAACTCAGGAATTTGAACAGAAAAAAATCAGTAGAAGGCCAGAAAACCAATACGACATCAAGGTACAAGTTATGATCAATATGAAAATATTTAAATTGTGTATGCACCAACTCAGGCCGTCAAACGGCCAAGCGGGTAGTTTCTCCGCTTAAAGGCCACCAGTCTCTAAGAATACGCCTTGATCGTGGTGGCGAAAGCAGCATCCACCGTATTCTTGGCGTTCGTCGCTTCAGCAACAAGACTAGCCTGTCAAATAGTGAGTAAACTACGAACAGAGCTCTTTTATTGTAGGGCTTACCGGGCAGAGAGCAATGAGGGCGGTTTCGAAAGCACTTGTCGCCGAGGCTAAGGCCTTGATATCAGATAGGGCCAGAGCAGACAAATTGCCGAGGGGGATGGCGTCGAAAGCGGGTTTCTTCTTAACGATCTGGGTTAAGGCATCCAAAATAGTCGGCTCAAAAGCTTCAACGCTATCGAGTATGTCGATTTCAGTACGAGAAATTGGAGCTATCTGAAGGAATATGCCTTAGTATCGGTAGTCGCCGTGTTGACGGTCTTGAGGAGGTTCTGAGCCCTGGTGTGAATCCCCTGTCATTGGAGCCGGTGAGCGCCTGTCACCGTGTATACAAGCAGACAAAGATGTGTACCAATGCTGGGTCAATGTTCCGCCAGGGTTGGCAAATCTCTTGATGGCGGTGTCCAATGCAGTAACTTGGGTATTAATTTGAGCAATATCGGCCTCAATTTGAGCAACAGTCCGCTTCACTGGGGTGTAAAGACCAGAGATAGCGATGCCAGTGATCAAAAGGAAAATGGTAAAGATGCGAAACATCATTGGAGGTAATAGTGTACGTCTTAGAAGACGCGTTGTTGACCTTCAACCTCCGTATTTTCTGCCCCTTTATACCTGTCGCTGACACGGGTCTACAAACATGTGTTTGGCGATCTGAAGAGAGAAAAATACCCGCATCCTCACGAGATCTACAGAGACGTCAGTGTCTCATGGTACTCTGAACGGGTGCAAATGATGGCTAATTGAAGATCGTCGGTCCTGCCATTAGGTAAATTTCGCTGCGGAACCCTTCAATATCCATTTCTGAATCCAAGTTGCATTATGGGGACGAGGATCAACCCAGAAAAAATTGCCCAGCTTCTAAACGCGGCGTTTCGCGATTATACTAGGGAGGATTCCCTAGAGGTACCTATCTTGAGGTCCGAAAGAGCTAGGTCAATGTGGCGCAAGTGGTCACTGATACCAACAGCACTGCAAACACGGTGCAACTAAGCCATTAGATAGTAGATCCGTTAAGATGTTATGTGACTTGACAATAGAGCATCATCTACTGGGATGGTGCTATGAGTAGTTAAATTCACGACGAAGTAGTTCTATGATCGACCGTGGGGTACCATGATGTGGTTCGGATGATTGATGGTCGAGATGTTGAAGGAGGGAACCCTACAGGGAGAAGCCGATCACTTATCGTACTTGACCGTTCAAAACCCTTCTGAGTTGACATATTCATGAACAGAACATGTCACGGCTGCAGAGGCCTGAAATACATATTTCCGTCTACTGATTGCAGTAGTTCTTTTTTTTTCAAGCGCTCAAGGTGATGATGATGGCACCCCGCGTTTTCTGATCAAATGATCATGGCCCCGCATTGAAGGCATATTTTCACATCGACCCCATAAACATCAATGTTGTTGCTGGAACTTCCAATTCCTCACAAGCACCGCAATGTACGGTCAAAATGCCCCGCATAAACCCCCAACTAATGCTCCCGGGCCTCCAAAACGGCGATGCACAGGCTCTTAGTCAGGGATTTGCGTTCCTACAACCTGAGGCTTGGCCAGCTGAGTGACTTCGTTGATCCCACCTGATCACCGGAGAGGGATCACTGGCAGAGAACGAGGAAAGCACAAAGCCTTGACGTAATGCGGTTTGTAGAAAGGGTCTCATAGATATCAGTAGTCTCATGCGGATAGGATGGCTGGAAAACATAAAAACGAGTTACGAATAATCTGGAACAAACATGCTGTAAATCCATTAACACCATTAGCCAACAAGAGCGACATAAGGAACCCAGAGGAAGTGTATTTTACAACTCGGCCCTCGCATATTGCTCAGACCGTAAACGCTCCACGAAGTCAACTATGAATTGCACCTGTTCATATGTTTCGATAGCCTTCATGCTTCTTCGCCTTCGGACAACCGAGATGATCCTTTCCACGAACCGAATAGTGTCAACCGGCACTCCTCGTAGGCGGTGTTGAAGCGGAGGGAGCAATTCGTGTGTGTCTGTATCAGCAAATGGATTCTTGTCAGAAGGATCGATCCAGCCACAAATTCCGAGACGAATGAGCCAGCAGCAGGCTATCACCCCCGCCCGGCCCACACCTCCGCGACAGTGAACGAGTACGTGTATTCCGGAAAGGGTATACGATTCAATGACCTGAGTCAGGTGTGCATCAAGAGAAGCGGGTGCTAAAGGTGCAAGACCTTCAGGGGTTGGGATCCTGCCAGGTCGTGCCCATCAGAAGCTGTACAACAAAGGAAAGAAACGACTCAACCGCAGAACATCCAGACCGGTTCTCTGAGCGAGAGCTTCGTATTGGGGCCACGGAGCTCCAAGGAATTCAAGCTCGACATCGTCCAAGCAGCTGCAAGTATGTGAGAATCAGCCTGGAAAGAGCAACGAACACCTGACCATATCAAGCACCCGACGCCTAACTGTTTAATCCTCCGAAGATCCGTCTCCAGATCTCGACATACACCCCCACGCCCTTTCACAGGGCCAGCTAATCGCACTAGAAGGTCATGGAAATGGATTTCAGCAATGCCATTGAAGCATGAATCGAGTGTGAAGTACCTTTTTTGCCAGGGCACGAAGATAAAAACAAATTACCAAGCTTAATGCTTGGACTTGGCGGCAGAAGTAAGCTACTCTCCAGGGGACTATCCTCGGGGGACGTGCGTCGCGACCTGGGTATACAGTCAGTCGTAGCGTAGACTGATCGAGGTTCACTCAGGCTTACCTTGTTGTGATAGGATTTGATCCGTCATCGAGCCGGCTCAGTGGGAGTAGCCCATCGAGAACAGGAATACGATTGGGCGGGTGTAGTATGGGTAGTGATAGCGATAAGGACAGAGAGGGAGGGCTTGGTGAAGAAGCCTGGACCACAGGGGAGGGTTGCAGGGAGAGTGATCGAGTCTGAGTAGAGGAGAATAAGGATATGGTCTTGTTATTCCACGGCAGCGAGAAGCTATCCGTCAGAGCAGCTCTGAGAGCTTCCGTTACGCTCTGAGGTGCTTTGTGATTCACCGGGAATGATTGGACACCGGCTGGGGTAGAATAAGGTGTTGACGGGGATGGTGGCGCTAATCGATCCAGTGTGAAGGGTGGTGAAATCGTGAATATAGTTGGGTAAGACGATGGCGTAGGCGTGACATGGGAAGATACAAATGACAGTAGTTCTGGCGGTATTACAGATGATACACTAGGCAAGAAGAAGGTTAGTGTGCAATAATCAGAAGTGAAAATACTCACTTAATTGGATGAGAAGAAGAAGTTTTGATAGACGGGTCTAATAGTACAGGCGGTGATACAGTTATGTCCAGAGATGAACTGAGGGCGGCGTTTATGTCCTTTTCCAGCTGAGTGACTACAGAATCTGGAAGGGCCTCGCGGGATTCGAGAACGATGGGCGGTTGGAGGGAAGGCTTGTAACTTGGCCACCATGGTTTGGCTAATGAGGATACCTCTTGACGAAGCCTGAGCTCTTGAAAAATATCTGGTAGTTGAACTGAAAGAGGCTGATATTTTACAGGACACCCTATAGAATTCTCAGACGATGAGCGATAGCAATTTTTTTTTTGATAGCAGCTGCCAGTGCCTACCCTTGGGACCAAACTTCAGACGGTTATATTCGCTTGCATGATGTTGTGATGCCAATGGTGCGAGCTCAATGACTTTTGTCAATACAACGCTGCACTCGATGAAAATATTTGGAATTCACCTGCTCTGTATAGGAGCTCAGAGCGGCTACATTCGACATAATTTTGCGGCTCTGCTATAAGACCAGAGGCTTACAAGCTGAGCAGAAAGTATGCCGCCCCTTGCATCAATCAAACCACGTGGACGTGTCAATCAGGGCTTTGTGTCCATTCTCCCGAGTAGTAACCAGCAACAATCTTTTCGCAATCGTCAGTCAACTCCAGCAGGCCTGCTATTCCTTCCCTCGACACAGCTGCAGACCGTTGCGGCTGCCCATCCTTTCGTTAAATGGCCCTTCGTTTTCAGCAATCACCAGTTATTCACGCTAACGATGTACCAATACCCACGACACGACAACCTCAAGCGCAGCTGTCAGGCGCAACCGTTCGCAGAGCAAAGACTCTTACTCGCCCAGAGCGAGGCGTCGCCCCAGTACCTCTCATAAACCCCCACCGCTCTCCAACGTCTCCCTCTCAACCCACTCAGGAGACCTACGATGGTTCCACAGTCTGGAAATGGTTCTCAATAATTGTCACTTTTTGGGCCCCCGACGTCCTTCTCAGCTCCATGAGCCGTTTCAAAGACAAGAACGTCAGGCAGGCATGGAGAGAGAAAATTGCCCTCTGTTTTATTATTGCCGTCATGTGTGCTGCCATAGGCTTCGTGACAGTCGGTTTCCAGAAGGTGCTCTGCCCGCAGGATTCGACCTCAGACGCTAGATTCCTCCACGTCGGCGACGGTCAGGGCACCCTTGGTATTCAAGGCGTTATTTACGACGTAACAAACGCCAAGTCAACTGCTGACATCGACTTCTCCGATTATGCGAGGAAGCCAGGCCAGGATATCACCTACCTCTTTAAACGCACGACCAATGATTACCCTCTTTGCAAGGGCCTGAAATTCCGTCTCGCTCAAGACGATCCTTGCGCAAGTGCCAAGGATTGCCCTCTCCCCGAAATTAGTGCCGACAGCACTTACCAATCCCTAGCCCTCAACAAGACACGCTTTCTGGCAGGCTATTCGTGGGAGCAGGTTGCTCTTCTCAACCAGTACATCGTTCTCGACGGAGCAGTTATCAACCTCAAACCCTATCTCGAACAACACATCACCCCCATACCGACTGACCCTGTGGACAAAGTTATTCGAACACTCTTGAAAAAGGGCAACACCGGCAGCGGCAAGGACGGAACGCGCCTTTTCTCCAGTCGTGCAGACACCAACTCCGCCATCCCATGCATTAAGCAGCGCTACTACGCGGGAAATATTGACAAGGTCACTCCTGGCTGCTTTGTCACCAACTTGGTCTTATACGCTGGCCTCATCGTCATCCTGGGGCTCGTCTTCGTTCGGTTCGTAATGGCTTGCGTGTTCAATTGGTTCATGTCAGCAAAATTGGCTGGCCCGCCAACAAGCCAGGAACTCAATCGTTCAGCCATCAGCCCTGCCGTTTTACCGGAAGGCGCGAACGTATCCGTCGACAATCGCAACGGCACAGCACCGTGGGCGGGCCCCGGCGGGACCAAGAATTCCAAGCTCATGAAGTCTGTTCGATCATTTGCGTCATCCACAGCGACCCTTACACCCTCGGATTCCGCTGCCCCCATAATGAGCTTGACTCAGATTGGCGCAGAACTATTTGCGGTGTGCTTGGTCACTTGCTACTCCGAGGGCGAAGATTCGCTTCGGACGACGTTGGATTCCATCTCGCAAACGACATATTCCGACGCAAGGAAACTACTTTTCGTTGTAGCGGATGGTATGATCACAGGAGCTGGGGAGAAACGGAGCACACCAGACATTTGTGTATCTCTCCTCGATGCTGATCCTCGCTTTGGAAACCCAATGCCAATGAGCTATGGCGCTGTTGGATCAGGTACGAAAGCTCAGAACCGGGCTTTGGTCTATGCTGGCCATTACAGTACGTAATTTGCAAATTCTAATTGCCATCATAATTGAACTTCTGTCATCCAGCTGTTGCCGGTCGTCGTACACCAACGATCATCATTGTCAAATGCGGTACTGAGGAGGAAGCTCGAACCGAGAAGAAACCTGGCAACCGTGGCAAACGCGACAGTCAGCTCATCCTCATGAACTTTTTCTCCCGTGTCACCTACAATGATCGTATGACACCGTTGGATTTCGACTTGTTCAGAAAAATACATGTTCTCATGGGTGTAACACCAGACTTCTTTGAAGTCGTATTAATGGTATGTTCCTGTAAAAATCTGATTTGCTGGCCCGTGACTAACTAGTACTTGTAGGTTGATGCTGACACCAAGGTCTTCCCCGACTCACTCGGATATCTGGTTAACTGCATGCACCACGACCAAATGATCATGGGCGTCTGCGGAGAAACCCGCATTGCAAACAAAAGGCAATCATGGGTCACCGCAATCCAAGTCTTTGAATACTTCATCTCTCATCACCTTGCCAAGGCCTTTGAGTCGGTATTCGGTGGTGTCTCCTGTCTACCAGGATGCTTCTCCATGTTCCGCTTGAAGGCCAGGAAAGCAGCAGGTGATGATTGGGTACCGCTCATCGTCAAACCTGAAATCGTCAAGGAATATAGCCAGTGCGAAGTGACAACACTCCATCAGAAGAACCTCTTGTTGCTAGGAGAGGATCGCTTCCTTACAACTTGCCTCCTTCGAACTTTCCCCAACCGAAAAATGATGTTCCTCCCACAAGCCAAATGCAGAACTATCGTCCCCGATACGTTCTCTGTCCTTCTATCACAGCGTCGTCGATGGATCAATTCAACCATTCACAACCTGATGGAACTCGTCCTCGTCCGAAATCTGTGCGGCACCTTCTGCTTCAGTATGCAGTTCGTTGTAGCCCTTGATCTTCTTGGCACTATTGTGCTACCTATCGCCATCAGTCTCACATATGCCCTCATCATTGGCTCAGCCTTGAACCCTCCTAAGAGTTTCGCGGAAGCCATTCCTCTCATTCTTCTTGTCGCGGTCCTCGGCCTCCCTGCCGTCCTAATCATGATAACCACAAGAAAGGTCATCTACGTATTCTGGATGTTTATCTACCTTTTGGCCCTCCCTATCTGGAATTGTGTCCTTCCCATCTACGCATTCTGGCACTTCGACGATTTTTCATGGGGTGAAACAAGGTAATGGAGTACCCGTTCTCGAAGCTGGATTTCGCTGATGTACCGGAATCTATAGGAAAGTAGAAGGAGAAGCAAAGGGAGAAGGTCACGGAGCCGGATCTGGTGGCAAGATGGTGGCAATACCCATGAGGCGCTGGGAAGATTGGGAACGTTCAAGATTGAGGAAGCTCAAGCGTGAAGAAAGGAGAAGGAAAGACTTGGAACGCTCACATCCTGGTGGATTTGTAACCGGTGAAGGTGATCTTCTGAGCGTCCGAGGAATAGACTCTCGGAGTCAGTTCGATGGCTCAGACACCATATCAGTCACCTCGTCGGAAGAAGATCAATGGGGACCACAAATTGGAGGGTACAACGAGAACCATTCTCAGTATCCCCCTCCACCCGTCGGCCTCCATGTTTCTCCGGATCAGATACGGGGCGGGAAGACTCTTGGGGGTGCAGAGCTAGAAGCTATGCTCGAATCTGGGTTCGATGACAAGCGAACACCACCGACCTCGACCTACGCCCCTCGATATCAACTCTCCGAGACAGGGTCGACAGTGCAGTTGGCTGACGTAGGCGGTAACGGCTATGCTCCCTTGACCAGGTCATCCTCACCAGGGCTACCTGTTCCTCATTCAAACCAACTTTCCCCAACTTCTCCGACAATTCAAATGAGCGGTGAGCCCCCTCGAGCCCCTGGAGGGCGTCACGCCAATGGGGAGCGATATGGCCCGCTCGGTCCACTTGATCCTGCAACAAGGTTTTAATGATATACGACTTTCGCATTGTGTCAGGTGCATTGACGTTGGAATGCGACGTTCCTGTGATATACCCCCACCTTACATCTCCACATTTATTTGTACCTTCATGCTGTCCTGGCAGACCTCGTCAATGCACCTTTCTTCGTACCCAATAGTACTTTTAATACCCAACTGGTTGTTGATGGCTAGGCATTCTCATTGGCATTTTTTACGCATGTTGATAACCACATATACATACAACATTGTCTCATTAGTTCTTCGTGGACATATTTCTTTAGCGTGAATAGCTTGAATAGAAGTAACTCTCATTCTCATCTTGTTAGATTGGACATGACTTCTGGGGCCTCGGATAGTGTTGTGGTCATCCCCAGCTTCAGGTTGTCAACGCGTCTGATGAATGCGGTGCCCGACGCCGAAGGGCTTGATGAGCTATTGAAATGCATCAATATCACAGTTGTGAGCGCTTGAAACGGAACCTTTAGTACAACGTTCTGCGAACATCTTACGTCCCCTCTATAGTACCCCCTATAACTAAGGGTTATCTACTTCCCATATCACGGCAAAGCGCCTACTCCCTGTACGATCGTCGAATGGCCAACGTTGCACGAGATGCGCTAGTAAGTCCCAAGGCTATTTGAGGATTTCTGATAGCGTCTGATGTGCTCTGCCTGCGTTCTAGTGGGCTAGTGGTCACGATGAATCTGTAGAAGTCAACCAGAGAGCCTTGATCGACAAGGTCTTAGCACGATACTCTGGCGAATTCACGGTGTTCCGAGAACTTCTCCAGAACTCGGACGATGCGCAGGCGACCAGCGTGGAGATACGATTCGAGACCAAGGACTACGTGGATAGGGTCAAGGGAAGTTCTGAGGAAGAGCATGCGAATGAGTCCGCCTTACCGGACCTCAAATCCTCGCTGGTATGCTCAAACAGACGTAGAATCTCCGCCATAATTTTGATTGTACTCCAAAGGTTCATCAGTGGGTCTTCAAGAATAATGGTATCAAGTTTAGGGAGGAAGATTGGAGCAGGTTGAAGAAGATTGGTGAGGTGCATCCTAACTCCTACCTAGCCTGGCTCTGACCACCCAGTTAAGCGGAGGGGAATCCTGACGAAGAAAAGATTGGCGCATTTGGTGTAGGTAAGAGAGGTATGCTATTCAGGCGGGCAGTATAACCAATCTTTCATATCCAGGCTTCTATTCGCTGTTTTCAGTGACTGAGGAACCTTTCGTTACATCTGGAGGTTCGTGGCAGCAGAACATACCTCATCTTGATACATAACAATCTTCCCCAGATCAATGGATGGGTTTCTATTGGAAGGACAAGAAGGACCAGGTATGTTCACCTCCCAGCTATCAATCCCCAATAGCCCATCATTAATCTATCCACCAGCTTTTTGCTCGTAGAGGCTCGCTGCCATCCTCGTCTAGCCCAGATTCGCCATGGACAACTTTTGAAATGGTCCTGAGGGAGCCTACACCCATTCCCGTTGCATTTGACTTCACTCGTTTCCTGGCTTCGTCAATAACCTTCATGACCCACCTCCGAGAAGTCAGCCTCTTCTTTGACGACACGCGCTTGGCATATTTGAAGAAAACGCCGGGGGTTCCCCAGCAGATTGATCTTCCAAAAAGGCTCCGATCACTGTCAACATCAGGAATGATGAGTGTGAGGGGCCTGCAATCTACATGTAACCACTTAATTCGCTCGCTCTTAAACGGGTTTCCCTCACAATTTGTTTGCAGCGCTACATATCCAAGCGAAAGTATTGCATTTGGTATATACGTCAGGCTCAGAGAAGAAATCTCGACCAGCCCCAGCAGCCAAACCTAAATTGGGCGGTTTCTTCTCGAGTCTATTCACCTCAATCGCAGGCAGTGCTACACCCCAGCGTTCTTCCACTCCCCTACCAAACCAGTCAAATATCGATCCTCTCGATGTGAACGAAACAAGTGTTGCCCTATCTGTATTCTCAGCGGAGGTCGATGTCAAACTAAACAAGAAGATCTCGGCGGAGCTATTTCGGTCGACAAAGAAGAATCCACCCACAAAAGTCAAATATGAGCTGATCTATGTATGTGTATCTTTTGCAGCAGCCTTGGATACTCATGCCTATTATATTGAATAGACCGCTAAAGATGAATATGACAAGAGCAAGAAGGAAGATGATTTGCATGCGTATTCAACAGGCAGCATTTTTCAGGGGTTAAGGGCCGACCTTGATGGGTAAGTACAGCCTTTGCATACTTGTCGTTTAATTCTCTAACGTGAGTCACAAGGTCGGGAGCCACACGTATTTTCATCGTACGTGTCCTTCGTAATAGGGTTAAAGGTGTTTTCTCATCTTTATAGGGACATGCAACTGGCCAAACCACTGGACTAGGCGGCCACATGGCCTCTCGGTTTATACCCACTGTGGAAAGGGAGTCAATAGATTTAATGTATGGTTGTCCCATTAAGACCTATTGTCATGCAATACTGAACCACCCTTTACGCAGGGATCGCAATGTTGCGCGTACGTCTATTGCAAATGTCCTTTTCACTCTGCCTTATCTTTGCTCGCAGTTTGGAACAAGGATCTGCTCTCTGTTGGCGGGTTTCTGGCCCGTGCCGCATATGAGCGCGAGTTGGACACCATCAAGAATCTGTGGGATGGTGCCTCCACCGCAGATTCTACAATAGATGTCGATCTACAGAACTGGCTTCGCGGCCGCTGCATCCACGCCTTGAAATTCTTCACGTTCCATCCTTCCACACCATCCAATGATGTAAGCACATTGCTAGAGGCGGCGTTTTTTTCGTGCGATGCACGTGGTGCCTTCCCTCTCGTCTCGAATGTCGGCGTGTGCAGCGGTAGCGATATCCGCCTTCCCGACCCTGCATTCAAGGATTTCCTTAAACACCTCCCTGTTCTCCCAGATGACGTTTTAGCGGATGCATCCGGTATGATTGCAACTCTGCAAAACAGAGGCATGATCAAGAACATCACATTCGACGACGTCTTAAAAGAGTTGCGAGCGCGACCATTGACCCAAAGCGAAATGGTTGCATGCTTGAACTGGTGGATTGGGTTAAGCAAGCAGGCCGCCAAAGTTCAGCATGGACCAAGGACGCAATTCCTCGATGCAGCCATCCTTTTGATCGAAAAGACGGACAAAGCAGATGAGAAGATAACTCCTCTTAGCTCTGTCCGAAGTTTCATCAACACCAAGAGCATTGCTAACATCATACCTCTCGATGGACCGCTGCCAAGTCATCTACTTCCCACCGAGGTTTCTAGGAATCTACCTCCAGATGAACTGGGCTCAGCCTTCCCTTGGAGCGAACTTACCATCCCCCAGTGGCTTCAACACCTTTGCTCACCACCTATCCGAAAATTCAAGACGGATTATGACATCACTCTTTCGGCGGCTTGGGCTGAGCGGGTCCTCTCGATTATTGCACGCACTTGGACAAACCTTTCCCAATCATCCAAAAATGAAATCCAAACTTGCCTCAAGAACCTTGCGTGTATACCAACCTCGTCAGGAATGAAGATTCCAGAGCAGGCATATTTTGCTTCAGCAAACATTTTCAACGACTTGCCTGTTGTCACATTTCCATCGGGAGCGGCGCCCAAGGGACAGATGGAGAGGGTCTTACAGGCACTTGGAGTTCGTAGGCATGTAGAGCTGCAAGTCATCTTCAACAGGTATGTTATGTTATGTTATGTTATTATACGTCTACGGTACCTAATTCTCCCCCAAGGATGATTAAAACGAATGAATGGACTGTTGCTGACCTAGTCAAATACCTAGTGTCTGTCGAGTCGACGCTATCAGACGAAGAGAGGTCACGACTTAAAGTAACTGCAGCGTTCTGCAAGGAACAAGGAGACTCAGGAAGCAGTGATCAGAAGCCCACCAGATTCCAAGCCCAGCAATTATACGAGCCATCCGACGTGTTGCGGCAGCTAGGGTTACCTATATTGGATTGGGGGAAGCAACACAAGTGGCGTAGTTCATCGGATGAAGGTAATATTTATCTTGAACCCAGTTCGATATTCATGAGACTGACTTGGCTAAGCCCGATTTCTGTTCGATCAGCTGGGGCTCAAACGATATCCTCCTCTTCCAGTATTAATCAATATATGTGCCAGTACCGATTCCAAGGTATTTCAAGTTCTGCATACTTCGTTCCCGGATGTCCTAATGGACATCTGTCTAGATCCGAAACAACGCACTCAAGTACCTGCTTGATCATATGCATACTCATTACAGGGATTATGAGCCCTCGAAATTTGGCGAAATCCCTTTCATCCCATCCATCAGAGGTTCTGAGGCCTGCTTGGGCACTCTGAAAGAGGTAAGATAAGTTCTACCGGCGTCAAACACATCTACAATATTCCCAGGTCGTCTGGAATTCCGACTGGGCAAATTTCGGCTTTCTGGTCACAAGCCCGAGCCTTCAGCCGGATGCAGTTGCGAAATTGAAGATCTTCCAACACCCCATCAGCCATAGGATTGTTGAGGCTCTAGAAAAGAAGCCCCCCAGTTCTGAAGCTGAAGCACGAACATGGTTCAGCATACTTTCTGCACGCATCTCAGGTGCGAAACTCGTATATCTCTCGTGATCGCACTCTAATTTACTATAGACTTTTCCTCCGTGGAATTACAACGATTGTCACTGATGAAGATTGTTCCCGTCACCGACAAGAAGGAGGATTCGCTTCGATATCATGCACCATCTAAATGCTACTTAGGCGGAGATGCTCAAGTGAAGTTCCATTCAAGGTTATTCGTGTTCGTGAACTTTGGCCAGCCTGCAAACGGGTTTTTGACTGCTTGTGGGACCAAACACGAGCCTAGTGTGGATGAGGTCGCCCTCGTCCTACTCGATAACCCTCATGGATTCTATGAATCTGCTGAAGGACCAATTCAGTAAGAGCCCCTGTGCTTCTGACTTATACATTTTACAACACTTATGGTGAACTCTAGGTTCTTGTCCGAGTTACGGAACCTCGCTGTCAACCAGCGAATGTTGAAGTCTGCCACGATGAGTCGCATGAGGGTGGCACCTATCCTGCTAGGCTCGAGGCGCAAGGCACGCAAGGGGGATGAAAAGGCAGACCTTGAAGACTACGAAGAGGATTTCGAGTTGGAATATGACCTGAAGAAACCTTCTGAAATTGTCATTGCCGACGACACCCACGGCCTACAGGCATTCGGTGATTCTCTCTTCATAGCACCGCAAGAGGACATTTTAGAAGGTAACAAGCAATTGGGATGCCAACCTCACTTTACTCATGCGACAATTTAGCTTTCTACGCTGAGCTCGGTTCCAAAAGGCTGAGTGCTCTTGTCCTTGAAGATTACCAGACCAGCTCTGAAATCAGGGACTCGAAAACCGCACTGGACATCCGTGCTCTTGTGCTAGAACGTCTTCCCCTTTTCCTTCATGAGCACAGTCACGCCCGGACGAGGGTAACTTACTCCTGGTTGACATCACCCGACAACTTTACCGTCAGAACATACGGCAAGCTGACAGTCAACAAATCTCTGACCTTCGGCGATCTACGACTGTCTCGAAAGCAGGAAGTCTCTGCGCTTGCACGCCGGCCAAGCAGATATGGCGCCATCGAGCTCGCCATAGCCGGAAATGCACAGATTGATATGTATGAGTGAGTTGAACTCATCTGGCTCCTCCCACTAACGGCCTGACTTCTGACGCAGGGTGGCTCTATCTTTGAATCGTCTCATCTTTGAGTCCCCGCGGGCGAATGATGCCCTTCTGTTCATGACCATACTCTCGACCGACCTCAAAGCGCTCAAACGGCGAGGTTACAATGGTACGAATGTGGAATGTTATTGTGCATTTGTCCGATGTTGCTGATTCTTATGATAGTTGACAGAATCCTTCGTCAGCAGCAAGCGCAGAGGGCCGCCGAGGCGGCTAAAAGGGCAGAGAAGGCAGAGTTGCTCTCCAAAGCACAATATGATGGGCTAGATTCACCCACATCGCCGCCTCCCCTTCCCGAAAAAGATTCTTCTTCGCTGTCGACCACGAACTCAACCAGACGACCTGCACCAGCACCACTACCCGCTGCAAACAGCATCAAGAAGTTGTTTTCGAGGAAGCCATCTCTCGCCCCAGAGCTCCCTCCAGCCATTCCTCCCCCTTCAACCAGACCTCTGCCCGAAGAGGGTAAACCAACAAATACCAAGGGAACAAGAGCGACACCACTGAGCAATATAGGTATCATAAAGTCACTTGTCGGTTTCTACACATTCTTACCCGTTTGAACCAGCATCAAACATTGACATGGCTGTCAAAGCATGCCGACCCGAATCCGGCAACCTCCTGAGAAATAGAGAAGAAATGCGTCAAATAAGGGAATCTCTTAACGAAGGCTACTGTGACATTTCAGGGAGGGTAGGAGATCTGAACCGTGTTGGTGAGTTACTCGTTTCTCAATGTAGTGGTTTAAAAGCCGAATGTCATTGTAGGGGAAGTGGGAAAGATCAAGATATATCTTTCATATGGTGGGAGCTTCTCATAAAGCCTGTCCATTTCTATCCCTGATATCCCTGTCAGATGTACCTGAACAAAGGGACTTTGTTTCCCTACAGAAGGATTCTATTAGTCGATTCGTGTATCTTGTCACGAAGCTTGCCCGAGCCTACGACGTGCCTCTCACCAGCATGCATATTTTCTACGATCTGGGTGGGACGCTGATTGCTTTCAATCGCAATGGCAGTATATTCCTAAATCTTCGGTATTACCAGGAATGGCGTGCGTCATACCAATCTTCCCACTTTCACTCTATTGACTTACCCGTAACAGACGATTCCGAAGTTCTTGCCGGCAATCTAAACACAGCGTACATCTCATGGTTCGTACCAACGCAGATCCTGTCTGTTCCGTGAATGAATCGATCTTTTACTCCTTCAAGGTATTTTACCCTCGCCCACGAGATCGCACACAACCTCGTCCAACCACATAACTCGGAGCACGAGTTCTATTTCTCCGCCATCTGTGAGAAGCACCTAATGAATTTGGGACAACTTCTGGCTGCTTAATGTTGCTCGGTTATAACTATCTATATTGTGTATTTGTTAGAATGTAAATATGCTTGACTCTCTCCGAGGAACTCAGTGTTGTAAAGAGTTCGCGGATTAGCCTAAGGAAGTGGTCGGCAAAGATGTGACCTCCACGTGGAAGCTGATCAGTCTGAGTTGGCGGAACAATCTTTGTGATTTGGTCCATGCTTCATGTCACTCCTGTCGATATTCCAAGCGTTCACCATCTTCATTCAAGGCTACCCTGCTGAATGCTCATCACACTGAGTCAGTGTCGTTGTTGTTCTCATCAATCATATCAGGCAGGCCCAAGGTGTAACGGCCCAACGACCGAGTTACAGCTCCCGAATCTTGCGGAAAAAAGTTGAAAGCATACACCAACAGTGTTCTAGGTGTGCCCATATCGCATATCCTCAAGGAACAATGTATTCAGATGCATGTCGTGTTTCAGTACCTCTGCTATGGGTGGTACGCAGGCCGACCCAATTACGCTATCATCACCCCCCACATCCCCAGTGCGCCGAAAACCTGTAATCACGTACCATTCGCCTTCTAAGGAACTGTCCAATACAAGGCCCTATATTCTAAAGACCACTCAAAGGCAGAAGCGATCCCCATCCCACTCCGCAAAATCAGCGACTCCCACTTCTCCCACTCCTGTGTCAAGGACTCTGCCATCGCCAAACGGGACTCCTACCCCGGCGTCACTCAAGCGATGCTCGAAATTCAGAGTCCCATCTTGGCAGGACCGCCTTCCCCTATATCACCCGCTGGGGAGATTTGCAGCCTCTTTACCTCCTTTCGATCCTACTACCGTTGGACTTCCCATTCCACCAGGAAAAGAAGAAGATTTTGCTGCATTGCGTTTACCGCCCGAAAGTGGCGTTGAGGAGGGCAACATTGCATTGAGTACGGCCGCTCAAGCAGAGACCGACGGCAAGGGCGGACCAGGCACCCAAAAACGGCGATCAGGCGGCGGCAGCACGAAGCGCAAACGCAAAGATCCGGATGAGGA
Source organism: Clitopilus passeckerianus (assembly GCA_944990035.1). NCBI lineage: Eukaryota > Fungi > Basidiomycota > Agaricomycetes > Agaricales > Entolomataceae > Clitopilus > Clitopilus passeckerianus. The sequence continues at coordinate 64,295 of CALYLX010000047.1, forward strand.
CAGCGCTTACCCTGCCAGACGTGCGAGAAGCTCTGTGAAAACACAACAGAATCAAGTTGGAGATGACGACGACGTGGAGACAAGAACGACCCTACGCGATATGTCAGAGGAGCCAGTGGAACGACGTCTCACACGATCAAGAGGACCGATTAAACGGGCAGATTCTGCCTTGAGCGACGCACCTTCGACGAGCTCCCAGGTGGAGAACGACGGTTCTTTCGAGGTCAAGAACGAAAACGACGACAGGCCCGAAAGAACCGAACCTGGTGTTTTCAACAAAGAGTCGACGATTGCACCCGTTTGAACTCGGCATTTCAACATTAAGTCAACTGGTATTCTATATTTGTATTTTGTAACAAGATTTTAAGAAATTGAGGTTCTGCCCTAGATCTGACAACTTCTGGAATCAATATGAGAGAAGCATTCAGCCACCGAATGTCATGGGACGTGGTATGATGAACGTGAAAATGCCATGTTTGCATGTGAATATCACCAACATCCTGTCGGAGCGGGGGTTTGATGGTCGAACGGAACGCCCATTTTGCGTTCAAGATATCGTCTGAAAACCGTCCAGATGGTCGATGGACCCTTTGCGGGGTTGCGGAGGTGGAGAAATGCGGGGTTTTCGATGTTGCGGGGCGCCTCTCGCAATCACCGTTCCCCACAACCATTGCAACCAGCTCAGAACTTGTTTGTTGCCCTCATGTAGGAGATTTTATTCGATTTCTGATTGGCTGGAGCTTAATCACAATATTATAGACTACACCTTCTCTTCATTAATGCGCCGTCAAAAATTTCTCGTTATGGCCATGCACAGGCAACATGATTGCAGCCGTGGTTGTGCTCCTGTGATCTGTGGGAACTTGGTTCCCCTGTGCATGTGGTTACGACGTCGTCGAGTCGGATATTTTGTTATGTTTAGCGATGGAGATGGCTGATGAATTGAACCTGTCGAAGGACGAAATAGAGTCATTCTCGGAGGATAATGGAAGGCAAGTTTTGAAAGCATGGATGGTCGATAGTCTTGCGCCACGGTTAGGACGCCGATAGTGACGTTTTGATCCTTTTTTTAGGACACAAAGGTCTCGTGAACGCAGTTTATATTGATCTTCATCACCTTGAATGGCAGAGAATCTCTACTCTTGATTGATATCTCCACCTTCACCATGTGCCGCCTCTCCTTGTTCCTGGGTTCTTCAGTTCTGATGTAACCAAACCGAGTTCCCGGATCTCCTGGGTTCAGTAATCGAGCAGACCTCCGTTTATATACCAAAATTCAATGCGCCCACGGTTTTCCTTTTGTCGTTCTTCGTGTTTCCTTGACGGCTTTGGTGTTTGCAATCTGCAAGCACATTCAGAGCGATGATGGAGGAACTAAGACCTGCTCGACGCAGTAGCGGCATTGATTATGGCAGTCTTCACAGCGGGGCTTCGTTGAGAGGTGAGCTATAGTTCAACAACGCGCGTTTCTTTCATCTAAACCGTGTCGACAGGTCATGAGGCTGCCCCCGCAGGCTACAATGAATCCACTGTGCCCACAACTACAGCTGCAACCACTGAACCACAACAGCCCTTCTACAAGAAGAAATGGTTCATAATTGCAGCCATTGTCGGTGGGCTGCTCGGCATTGCCCTCCTGTTCATTCTGCTCTTCCCCGTCGTTCGAGCAATTGTTCAAACTATCGTCAAGAAATCGACATTGGACGTTCAGCAGGCTATTATCACGCAACCACAAAACAACAGGTAAGCTTTCATTCAGGGGTTTACGTCAGGAGACTTACCTCTCTACAGCTTTGCTCTGACTCTGCAAGGAAATGTAGGTTTCCTCTGTGTAAGTTTGCAAGGAGGTCTAATATTGTTGCCCACAGGTCGCTCACACTGGCAAAATCCCCGCTACAATCGAGTTTACTGAGCCCGTCGAAGTCTCTTGGGTTGAGGACGAAAAGACGGAAACCCACATCGGCACGATGACACTTTCCCCCCTCCACTCGAAGAAGAGTAGGGCTGATATCAACCAAAATACGACCTTCCAGATCACCGATCCGGATGCGTTCTCGCGTTTCTCTGGGTTTTTGATCACCTCGTCAAGCTTCAAATGGCGATTGCAAAGCAAGAACCTTAAGGCTCATGCCTTGAAGTTCCCGGTTGCAAAAGGGATCTCTTTCGACAAAGTCCTCGTGATCAAGGGTGAAGGCACTAAATGAATCATGGTCCCCCGATGACTGACCACGTGTTTCAGGTTTCAATAGCTTTGATAACAATGTCTTCCTACAAGATTTAGCACTTCCTAGTGATAACCCAAATGGAGGCATCGACTTTAAGACCACGACGATTCTCAGTAACCCTAGTCCATTCTCGCTGACATTGGGAACTGTAATCTTTGATTTGAGCTATGCAGGCGTGCCACTGGGCAGAGGAACTAGTACTGACACAGTCATTGTACGTTTCCCGCTTCTGTGGTGCCTCCCACCCTAATGCCTTTGATAGAATCCCGGGAACAATTCAATTGTTCTTTCTGGCGTTCTGGCGCCTCATACTGACGCCGGCGAGCTGCAGAAAGTGTCACAGCTTTTCACCAGCTACCTCAACGGCGAATCATCTCCGGTTATTGCCAAAGGCGTTTCAACTCTTCAAGCTGACGGCACCGCAATCTCGTGGTTGAGCGCAGGCCTGCAGCAGCTTTCGCTCAATGTACCCTTCAAAGCTCCCGGTCCCATCAGCCCTATCCAAACGATCAACATCGGGAACCTTCAACTTGGATTCGACGAGAGCCATGCCTGGGACCCACTAGCAAACAGTGACTCCGTTACCGCCGCCATTAAACTTCCCTTCGGATTCAACCTCGCGATCGGCCAGATTGAGAACCAGTTCAACATTGTCAGCAATGACAACCTTGTTGCTGGCTTGTCGACACCCCTTGGTGCTTCCACGTCCAAAATCGCTGTTCTAAGCCCCACGGACACTGAAGGCAACATCAACATTTCCATCAAAGACACTCGCCTTAGCTGTCCCGATCCTCAGCACACTGCCTTTTCGGCGTTCAATGCTGACCTCACCAGTCAAGATACAGCAAATTTCAGGCTCGTTGGCCAGTCTCGTACCATTGCCAACACCAGCCTTGGTCAACTCACACTCGATCCCATCAAGGTCAATGTTCCAACGAGCTTGAAGGGTTTAGGCGGTTTGAAGGGCCGAACATTCATCAACAATGTTGACGTCACTGGTGGTTCCCAAAGCGCCATCCACCTTGCCATTGAAGGTGAGGCATTTTTGCAGCGTAACGGCGGCATACCGGAACGGGCACTGATCGTTTCCTTTAGTTGCGATTGAAAACCCTTCCAGCCTCGATTTGGCCACCGGAGATCTCAGTACGTGTGTTGCTCACGTTTCCGAACTGCCTACTCATCTAGTGCTACGCAGGCCTACAACTCATCAGGGATGGTGTTCCGCTCGGAACTACGCTTCTATCCAACTTTACCTTGAATCGAGGCAACAACACTATCCGGGCCACTTCAGATTTCGACGTAAGTCAAACTCAGGCCGTTCTCATTGCGTCGGAGGGAGAATTAACACGCCTTTCAGGCAAACAGCAGCCCTCAAGGACAGCAAACTCTCAATGAATTCGTTGGCAAGAAAGGTCGGACTACATCTCCAGATAACTATTCATCATGTTCCTGATCTCATTTCCCGCGTAGACGTTAACCTTACCATCGCTGGATATGACCAAAGCTCAAAGGTCGCATCTTTGGTCGAAGCTTTCAAGACTTTGGCTATTCCTGTCACCCTTCCTGGCTTGAACACCAGCTTGCTAGAGGCCGCCAGTCTCACAAGTAAGTAGCGATCTCTACGACATCAAGATATTACCTCTAACCACGTCTACAGTCTTGTCTACAACCGGAAAGACGAATAACATCAGCCATGTATCCGTCAACCTGTTCAATCCGTTCACCTCACCTCTCCAAATCACCAAGATCACTTCGACTGTCAAGGCTCACGGGCTCTCTTTGGGCACTATTGATTCCACCACCGGATTTAAGTCGGCGCCGAAGTCCACTACACAATCTCCTTCTCTGGACCTCAACATGAACTTTGATCCTTCTGTGCTCTTCGCCCTTACCCGAGCGCTCGCTGTTGATGCAGGTCTTAACCCTGAACCTCTCGATGGAATCGTTAAATTGGGAGGGATTACTTATGCCTCAACTTCCGGCCCCTCTTCTCGCGCCCTGGTCGAGCCCAGACAAAGCAGGCAGTTATTCGAGTAAGTTGTCGTTTCAAGCCACCATTTGCAGTCATCTCACTACATACAGGGGTTTCAACCTGCCCGAATTCGTCGACACTGCCTTCAAGAAGCTGCAATCGGATGTGGAACTGACAACTGAACTGCTGATTGGCGAATACCAGACCTCGCTGCAATACATTCAGACAGCAGTCCCCACTAAGACAGACGACACCCTCAACTTGATCCTCCCAATTCTTGCTCAGCCAATCGTGCAAAAGATCGTCAGTGGCTCATCTCTTGGGTAAGGATCTCAGCTTTCCTAGTTTTGGTCAAACGTCTGAATTTGCTCTAGTATCGACTCAGTCCTTATCCAAGATCCCAAGCAAAACTCCTTTAGTGCGTAGTCCCCGGTCTGGTTTACCCCAACACGGATTGAGTGTCTCGTAGATTCCAGGCTCAAGGGTAGCATCACCAATGCTGGACCATGTAAGTCCATCTATGTTTCCATCTTAGACCATTCGACTCACGATACATAGTTGACGCTACTATCTCCTTCCCTTCTGGCCTAATTGTCTCATGGGGCGGGAAGCCTCTGGGCAAAATCGCCATGAAGGACGTCAAGGTTACCGGAGACGTCGGTGGTTCCATCGATGCTGATTCCGCCTTTGAAGTTGCCGATGTGGCCCACTTGACCGACTTCACCAAGGTTCTTTTGACCGAGGAATCTTTCGATTGGGAAATCTCTGGTGACAACCTCACCGTCACTGCATTGGGTAAGTCAGCCTCTTCTGCTTTCTGCTAGCGGCAGCTAAGTGTGTATTCAGGCATCAGCGTCCCCGGTATCAGCCTTTCCACGAAGAAAGTCACTTTGAAGGGTTTCAACGGCTTGAAGGACGGCGTGAAGATAAAGACATTCGACCTTCCTTCCAACGACCCCGCTGGTGGTATTCATTTGACTTTGGACACTGCCACCTCTAACGTGAGTATCGAATGTGATTAATGTTGGCCCAAATCTGACTTTGCTTCAGCCCTCTCAAGTTGGCATTCAGTTGAGCTCGATCGGCTTCAACACATATGTCAATGGTGTCATGATTGCTCCCGTCAAGAGTGCTGGTCAAGTTACCCTTGCACCTCAATCAACTTCCGATCTTCCCTTGGTCGGCCGCCTTATCCCTCAAACTAGCTCTCAAGGACTCGCCACGGTATCCGATGTCTTCAACAATTTCGTTCAGGGAAAAGACAGCAATGTTCAAGTTCAAGGAGACAGTGCAGGCTCTGCTGATGTATGTCATACTTTTCATTGAGACTGAACTATTCTGATTTTGCCTTAGGTAACGTGGTTGAACGAGGGGATCAAATCACTCAAGATTGCGACGGTTCTCCCGAATCGAGGCAAGCAGAACATCATCAAGTCGATTGACTTGAGGCAGCTCGAGTTGGACTTCACCCAGCAAACCGCATACAACCCATCGTCTTCTAGCAAGGCTACCGATGCAGCTTTCACACTTCCTTTCGGTTTCCCAATCGACATTACAGCGCTGGAGCAAACCATCACTCTGGGCTTCCAGGGTAACTCCTTCGCTCAGTTGGCCGTACCCAAAGGGCCCAGCCAAACCGATGTTCAGAATCGCATCATCCATCTCACCTTCAACAATATTCCCCTGCAAGTGTTCGATAATGCCCACGGGCACTTCAACGACTTTGTGGCGGCTACAACCGTCGGCAAGACAGAGACGCTTCGCCTTTCTGGAACTGCTAATGCCGATGCTAAGACTGCCGTTGGGACTCTCTCGCTCAAGGGCATCGACTTCGCTGTTGACTCCAATATCGATGGGCTCCAGGGCCTGAACACCAGACGCGTCACGGTCAGCGATCTGGACGTGAACCACGGCTACCCCGATTATCTCTTGATCAAAGCTAACAGCGCCCTGTTCAACCCAAGTAACTTGACAATTGGCACCGACGACGTCTCTTTCTCCCTGCAATACCAAGGTCAAACAATTGGTGCTGCTGTTATCAACGACTTGGTCATCGTACCCGGCGCTAAGTCGTATCCTATCAACGTCCACTACGCTCCGCAGGGTTCGGCGACGGGTGCTGGTCGTGCCCTGTTACAGAACTATATTCAAGGTGTCGATGTTGATACTACCATTGCGGGCACTACCGGCTCCACACCAATACAGTCCTTGCAAGAAGCCCTATCCCAGATCCGGCTTTCTCCTGTCACGATTCCCGCTCTGAACAAGACGCTCATCCAGAGTGCTTCTCTCGTCTTTCCGATCGACATTGTTCAAACCGGTGTGGCGCAAACGTCGTTCACGCTGGCCAACCCTTTCACTGCATCCATCAACCTGCTCAAGATCGGCGCTACCGCCACTTATCACGGTGTCCTGATTGGCAAGATCAACAACATCGACGCGTCGGCGCACCCAATTCACGCTGATGGTCACGGTTCCGTCACTTCGCCCAACTTGCCAATTCAATATAATATACAGCCCCTTGCAATCATTCAGCTCCTTACCCTCGCTTCTCAAGAGAATCATGTCGACCTTGGACCCTTGGCTCAACTCTTCCAGTTCATCATTCAGAACCCGGATTACAAGCCACCAGTTAAGACCACAGTCGACACTAATGCACCCACCTGCGTTAGCGGCAAGCAGTTCGACGCAGCTGGTGCTATTTTGAAGACTTTGGCAAACCTCAAGGTTGACCTTGCCGTCGATTCCGCGGTCAAGATTGACGACTTCCCTACCGATCTGGCCTTCGACCAAAAGGGTGTTCCCGCTAAGACCGACAAGACGGCGCTTTATCTCATTGGTGCCGTGGCTGGACCGGTCACCCAGCATCTCGTCGATGGATCCGTCCTCAAATTCAATGAGGCCAATATCACCAATATCTCTGACGGAGGATTCGACTTATCCCTCGCTGGCTCTCTGACCAACGTCGGACCATTGGATGCCTTGATTACGTTCACCGAAGACGTTAACGTGAACTGGAAGGGCCGGGATATAGCCAAGATCAATCTTCCACCCGTCTGTGCTGCTGCAAACGACGGCGTTCCCGACTACAGAACCAAAGCGCGCGTAACCATCATCAATTACGACGCTTTCACCAACTTTGCCACCTCTTTGTTACATGAAGAGTCATTTGAATGGACAATTTCAACCTCGAAACTGCGCGTGACTGCCTTAGGAACCATTTTCGACAATGTTTCTCTGAAGAAAACCCTTTCGTTCAAGGCATTCAACAATCTGCCAGGCGTTACGATCAACAACTTCCGGCTGCCTGCCGATGACCCCGCTGGTGGTATTCACATTGAGACCGATACTCTTATTCCTTCTCCAGCACGTACGTGTTAGAACCCACTCTGCCCTAAATGACAAGACTCATATTGTTTTAGAATTGGGTATTGATCTAGGCACTGTAACATTCCAATCCTATTTCAAAGACACTCGACTCGGACGTGAGTTTATAGCCGTTTCCCTCTGAGTCACCTTGCTGAGCCTGACCCATTCCATAGCCTTGCAAGGGAGCAACTTATTCCTTGCTCCGGTATCCCAAACTCGAAGCCACTTGTCTGGACGGATTGAACCTCAGAGTGGACACGACCTGGAAAATCTTGGCGTTCTGTTCTCTCATTTCCTTGCCGGTGATAACCAAACACTGGTGGCGAAGGGCGACACTGTTCAGCCAAGTGGTTCTTCTGGTCCTGTGTCATGGCTCAGCGCCGCTTTCAAGACATTAGCTCTTGAAGTCACATTACCTGGCCAGAAGTTCAACGTGCGTTACCGCTTATACCTCCGCTCGAAGCACTAATCCTGACAGGTGCACATAGATCATTCAATCTATTGCTCTGAACGACCTAGAAGTCACTATGCAGAACGGTGATCAAGCATTCGCTCCTCCCACCAGTTCTCAGAATACTCTGGCCACGTACAAGAATCCCTTCGGTTTCTCCCTTCAGGTCGTCGCGTCTGGCCAGGATATCAAACTCTACTCACAGGGTACAGATATTGCTGAGGTACTTCGCTTCCACGCTCCCTGATAGACGGACACTGAATCGTCCTTTTAGCTCGTCATTCCTAAGGTTCCCGCCGATGGAGGTGTATCCACAGGCAACATCGCTGATCTGCATATCTCGTTCAAAGACATACCGCTCAAGTCTCTCAATAACGGCGGCTTTGCTCAGCTCTTCGCGGGAGTGACCCTCCTGGACCACCTGGAAGTCGGTTTGAGGGGAACGGCAGATGTGACTGCCAGAACCAAGGCCGGTGATGTTCCCATTTCAGGGATTCCCTTTGATGTCCAGTCCGAACTGAAAGGTAATTCATACCCTGTTCACACTTACGATGGCTCCCTAATGCTCTGGATAGGCATCAACTCTTTCGGCCATACCGCTCAGCTCTCAGATGTCACCGTCGCAGGAAGTGGTGGCGGTGGCCAGTACATTCGAACCCCGCTCACAACGACTCTCAATAATCCTTCCAATGTCACGCTCAACACTGTTGACATATCGTTACCTGTTATCTACAACGATGTCAAGATTGGCCGCGCTGTTGTTGATGTTCGTGCACGACATGGCCCTTTGGTGCCTTTTCACTGACTACATCTTTCTCTAGCCTTTCAATCTTAAGCCTGGTGTCAACGCTGAGGTTACTGAATTCCGTTATCAGCCGGATAATGCCAATGACACGACTGCTCAGGTTAGTCCTTTCCTACCTGTTTTCTTTCGTAACAGGCTCTCAATCATCCCATCTCAGCAATTCTTGGCGGATTTCATTCAGTCCGACAAGCAACTGCCTTTGACGATCCACGGCGATCAACAGAGTAGCCCCTTCCCTTCCCTTGCCGCTGGCCTGTCACAACTAGTGGTCAATACTCAACTTGCAGGTATGAAGACAGCATATATATCCTTGTCCGCTCGTTACTCATTGTTATTGCCAGCTTTGAACCAACCGACTTTCATTACGCACATCAACGTATATATCACATTGGACTCTCTTGTCACTAATTTGGTCTCCATTGACTTTGACGTGAGTGTTACCTCTCCTCTTGGGGCTCGCTGCAGTTCTGACCTATCTGCCAAAAGGTTCATAACCCGCTGGATGCAGACCTCATCATCGAATTCGTCCAGTCAGACTCGGGCGTTGACGGCACCACATACGCCCACTTCGATCAAGCGTTCTCCGGCTTCGTCGTTCCGGCAAAGGGTTCTGCCAACTCTGGCAAATTTGACAATGTTCTCCTCACTCAAGGCGCTCTTGCATCCCTCGATATCATTCCGCTCGGAGTTCTCGACGTTAGTGCCAGAAACACGGTTCGCGTGAGTGACGGAGGTTATCAGATTCCCTGGTTGCCTCTCGAACAGAAGAACGTTCCAACCACCTACACGCTTGACCTCGGAGCTGCAGCACTCAAGGCGAAGGCAAAGGAGATCGCAGCCAGCTCGGCCGCTTCATCTGCTGCGTCGTCCACGGCATCAGCGTCAGGATCGTCAGCTCCAACGTCAACGAAGGAGTCGCCAGCTGAGAGCAGTCCCTCGAAGGAGGCACCTTCCTCTGAGGCAAAGCCGACGCCGGAGGCAACGCCATCTGACAAGAAGGCAGACAATTCACCATCTCCAACGCCCGCGTTGAAGTCTGAGGACTCGAAGACGCCCGCGCCCAAATCTGCATCGGTTTAATCTCTTTGCATTAACATTCGCTTGAACATGGACATGCGTTATCAATACCAAATCATACCCTTTTCCTTTTTGTTTCAATAATCCTCACATTACGGACCTCATTAAAGCTCTATACCTTGTTGAAGATAATGATTCCGATCTCGTTGTCATACTCTTGCCCGCCTTTACGTTGTTGCTTATTGCCCACGCCGAACCTTCATGTTTATTCCAAGCGTGGTTTGTAGTCTTAGGGTTACCAGGCCTTTTATATTGACGGAAAATAGTGTACGTTTCCTACGTCCAGAATCACGATACTGTATCCTCCATAACTTCAGAATATCAATTGTATCGTTTTGAACCCTCACAACCAAACATTGAGAATATACTCCATTAGATGCATTATATTCGTCCTGACTCTAAGCAGGTGGTAGAAAAGCAACCCAAAGCGCTATACTAATTACTCCCCATGTGCAACTCCACCAGATCCATCCACGCGACCAATTTCGTCCCTTCCTTCTTCCGCCCTGACCCACGAACAACCAGGCTGCCGCCCAGTATAACGCCGGCAGAGAGGCCGCGAGACGTAGGACAATTTGGGTATGCGAGAAAAATACAAGTGTAATGCAAAGGAAGATCGTATGAAGAACGTGCGGTAAGATCGAGAGGGGAAGAGTTGGTGGTGGTGAAGACTTCTTGGAGAAGGTTATGATTTGCGTAATTATGTAGTGAACTGAGAAGTAGATCATCAACGCAAGGGGAGGTATGGCGAGAAGGAAGTTGGGTATTTGGGAAAGTGTCCAATACTTGAGAAATCCGACGTTCCAGTACTTGGCTTGGACATGGGCATATATTGAAGGGGGGAATTGGTGACACCACGGCGGAATATCAGTGGTTGCCCGTGAATTGCAGAAAGTTGAATAGGCGAGGTAGTTATGATACAAAAATGGCGAGCAAGAGAAAAGAGAAAGCGACAGTGCACTACCAACTTTTGTGAGAGAAACCTAGTACATGTCTTGAGCCATGAATGATAGGGAGGGAGGAGATCCGGCGTACCTCCCTATTCTTTAGGAATGGTTGGACAACCAATCCCCAAACAAGATATCCGCTCAGCAGAACACCATTTGAGCGGAACAGTGTTGCTAGAGCAAACGATATGGAAGCCGGTATCCAATGCTCCCTTGCTGCAAACAGCATGCCTAATTGGTGGGTCAATAAAAGGTTCGTCAAAAGCTAGGTTCGTACATGCCTTGGTATGATAGATACGTGAAGAAAGGTTCTGCATAGGGAGCAAAATGCAATGTTGTAGGACTGCTTGAAAGTAGTGAAAGCATCGCGACGAGACGCGCAAATGAAGGCGCCCGAGGAAAGTGGTGTAGTGTCAGCTGGTAGATTGCTTCCGTTGATTTGCAGGCCACAAGCACGAGGCAGATGACCCAGACGAAGCCATTGGTTATGTATCTGAGTAACAGAGGTGTTCCAGGAAGGAAAGCCCATTGATGTTCATATGCGTAGCCTTGCTCTGCGATCCCTTGGAAGTGGAACGTATCCCAGCGAAACAAAGGGCTCAAAAGCCATGTTCTCTGGTTTGCAAGCCTTGGAGACGCGTCGAAGCATGGCAGATACTTGGCAGCCAACAAGAGAACTGCCAACGAGAAAGACCGTGATAGAACGGTGGCGGTTGTTAAAGTCATGAACGCGGAATTTCACATGAGTTCATCATCGACCTCTCATCATTGCTGCCGACCCCACAGCTTTTGGTTATCGACGTCGACGTTCTACAAGCACCAATGCCCGTCGTCGCCCTCGCCGACCTCGTGAGGTCAGTGCCTCAACCACTACTCGGCGTCCTCGTCCAGCTCGCCCCAGTCATCTCAGCAACTCGCAATGGTCTGGAGATAGTCAGCTGGCGTCAGTCTTGGTACAGGGGCTGGTTAGCTGTCGCCTCCTGGTGGGCTATATGCCTCTTCTTGGTTCCAACGCTGCGCTACTTCATACCTGTTGTTGCGCTTCTGGCTGCCCGGTATTGCAGACCTTTCCGAGCTCATTCGTCGCTCACGACAGAGCAAACGGTCCAAAATATCATGTCCGACATAACGGCCATCCAAGGTCTCATGCCGTCGCCTCCAAAAACAACTGCCCCTCCTCAACTACTGCTGCGTGTTGCAGCTACTACGTATATACCATACCTCATCGTCACTCATTTTATTCCCCTACGAATCCTCCTCGCGTGCACTGGATCGCTCATCGTAGTCTCACGTGCGCCATTCTCTTCTGTCCTCATTGCCATCCTCTCCAGAAGTGCATGGCTAAGATGGACTACACGCTATATTCTCTCCTTCATTACAGGAATTCCCCTGCCTCCAATCATCCTCTCCAACCAACCCCAACCAACCTCGCCCAGCGCTGTCTCTGACCTCCGTTTCCTATTCACAATACACGAAAACCAACGATGGTGGATGGGCCTGGACTGGACTGCCGCCTTACTCCCAGGCGAGCGACCATCCTGGTGCTCTGCTCCTCCAGCTCAATCCCCTGTTTCTCCCCCCAGCGCTTTCGCGCTTCCAGAACCAACAACAATTTATCTCCCCGACGGTCAAGGAAAGAAGGTCAAAAGAACGGCTACATGGTTCTGGGAGGAACCTGAATGGAGAGTGGTGGTCCGCACGGATGCTACTGGGCTTAACCGTGTCGAGCGTCCTCTTCCTGACGAAAATCCCCCAGCACCTAATAGCAACAGCGGGAGACTTCTGAAGGCTGCCGGCAAGATGCGCGAATCTGGCTTCATAGGAAATAGTAACAGTCCTCCTCCCGATGAGGAGGGCTCATTTGACGGCGCACACGAAGAGAAGGAAGAAGATAAGATTTCAACTGATCAAGATGGATGGATATACGGCGACAATAAATGGGAAGGACTCAGTGGAAAGGGTGGAATGGGCAAGGTATGTTCTTTACTGACGCTAGGATTTCGTCTTCTAAAGTTCTCTTATAGTATACCCGATACAGACGATGGACTCGCGTTGCAGTGGTCTGCGAGATTGTCGATCTGGTCGACGAGACGCCTGCCAATACCCCTGAACGCGCTCCTGTGAAACAGCCTTCTCAGAAGGAAGAGAGATCTAGCCCTACACGGGAATCATTAGCAGATATGCCACCCGACTCCCCTGTGCCTCATAGTGAAGAGATAACTGCGACGGGCACCATTGCAAGGTCAGCTTCTAGCCCAAACGAAGAAGAGAGCCCTCTGCGTCAGAGACTACGAAAGGCACTCTCAAAAAGTTCAACAAAGACGTCGTGATAACGTGCCATTCATAATGTATCATTTGTACCGATATGTGTTCCTAATAATAATCGACATCTACATCCACGTCCATAACCAGTCTCCTAGAGTGTACACAGTACGCCTTATAGCCATAACGGATGAACAATATCGGAATAATCGGAGAAAATACAAACGACCTCAGTCGAGAGGATCGTCATGGAATATGGCAGTTTTGGGTATCCCATCCTCTCTTACAACGCCCCGATACATTCCTGGGCAATTCAGTGGCATTGCAACTGCATTCCGCATGTTAGTGCGAAGTTTGACCAGATGACCGAAAAGATTGATTTACCATTCCCAAGATTATCCACGGCGATGACTCCGCCAATGCCGCCCTCCTTGAGAAGATCTGCGACGGCAGCTTCACAAGCATGGTCAAGGGTTTCATGTCCATACTGCATCCTCCTACCAATAGTCGACGCAGTCGACAGTCTAATGAAATACTTCTCACGGCGTGAGCAAAAGGGAACCCCACAAGCTGAAATGGAACGTGTACTTACATCTCCATCCCCAGTGCCACTGACACCGACAGCAGTTGCAGCCTTCTTGCTCCGACCACTAAGCTTGGCCAGGAGTTTAGATAATAAACCACGCTTTCTACCGTGCTTGCTCCATTCGTCTGTCCAAAACCCGCTGCCCATGCTGGGGGTATCACCAATTCTCCCTACCAGCTTGTTCGTCCGACCACCAGTAGATGTCACTGCGGCAATACAACCGCGCACGTCGAGCGCAACAGCCCCGACTGTGCCTTTCGGGAGCAGGTCCATAGGCAGAGGCAAACCAGTTCCTGGCCTATCGTAGTGCTCAGGAGGTATATTGTCCGGAAGCCCGAGACCTCGTCTGTGCTCTAACCACCTTTTCTCCGTCCAGAAGTAGGATGGGGCAACAAGATCGATTCCTTGTGCTTCTGCAATCTTCTCCGCTGTAGCTCCTGAGAGGAAAGTGTGCGGCGCTGCAGATGGTGAAAGGTATAGAGCACGAACGAGCTGAGACGGGTTCTTTACCCGCGTCAAAAGTGTAACTCCAAGACCGCGTCGAGTTGAGGGAGTCTCTGGGTGAGATGCAGGCGGCTTCGAGAGCATGATAGAAGCCTCAAGTTCGTTCTGTTGGTGGGAGGCTGAGGTTAGGTTATTGAAGAAAAACAATATGTCTCACCTTGCCTGCTACGTTGAAGACGGCACCTTTGCCTGCGTTAAAGAGAGGGTTGTCTGAAGGTGATAAGGTTTTAGCCATAGTTCAAGGTGGATGGACTAAAACCGCTTCAACCTTCCATGGAAGTCACTGCAGCGACCGTAGCGTCCATAGCCTCTCCGCCTTCACTCAGAACCTTGTATCCCTGTTGTTCACAAGGTTTAGCTCTGTAGGGTCTTCGAGCAACTTGATAACACACCGCTTCCAGAGCTCGAGTCAGAGCAGCCTTGTAGGCCGCCCTTTGCTCAGACGTAGAGCCCTCCTTTGACATGGTGCCAGCACCGCCATGAATAACAAGCACGTAGCTATGGTGTTTCTGAGATGGAGCAGGTGGTAGGAGACTTTGTTTCTCGTTCGCCATAGTCTTGGCAGCTTGAGGATCGGAAATCTCAAATCGTCGTTCAGCGCCGTTCATGGTGGGAAAAGATAGTATGGATATAAGGACGTTGCATATGCTATAGCAAACATGGTCACTTTGCCGGAGTGGTTAACGGGATCGCCTGCTATTTCCATAGCATTCCAGCGGTTGCTCTTTGAGCGCGTGTGTTCGAATCGCACAGGTGACGAGCTTTTTGTTACACCTCAGCTTCGCGATTTCCATTTTGGCAAGCGCGTCCAGTTCCTCTCCACTTTCTTTGATCTCCACCATAAGTATGAGTACCAATAAGTACGCCGACCTTCCGGATATTGTAAGATGACTCCCAACTCCTTTTCATTGAGACGGCACTGAACTATTGCAAGGACACTGCACCAGATATCTATGAGACTGAAGATGTAGAGCCTTCAGCGGAAACCATTGTACTCGTGTTCCTCTATAATTTCAGTCTACCCTCTAAATAATAACTTAGGAAGGAGAAGATAGCGATGAAGAGACACAACAAAATCAGCGCACGATACGAGGAAGGCAAGAGCCAGCAAAGGAAGAAATCGACTCTAGCAACTTGGTCGACGCTGACGAGGCAACGAAACGCTTTAGACGGGCAGAACGTCGGCGAGGTGATTCACGACAGCTTGTGGCAGCCAATGCTTTAACCTTACGCTTGTTCTTCAGATCGCGCGCTTGCATACACACTGTCAAGTTCTCCAACGCGTTCACACTCGCCCTCACGATCATCTGGCAGCACGCGTCCTGTGAGCCTCTCACAACGCCTTCGTCTTCTACAGACGGAACTGCTCTCTTTGGAATCCGAACTTGCGGATCCCTCGAATCCCCTTCTTGCCAAGGAACGCGAGGAGGAGAATGTTGACCCCGGAGAACTCATCCGTGGGGTCGTTGATGTACGGGCCCGGTTGGACAAGATACGCAAGGACAAGGAAGGCCGAGGGAAACTTGTTGGGGTCATCCTTGAAGACGAACGTGAGGATGAGGCAGAAGAAGAGTCTGCCTCTGCCGAAAAGGAAGAGCACAGCAAAAAGACTCTATTGGATAGTAAATCGCAGACTCGAACGGTCGTGGATATGGATCGACGCGTCGGCGAGCTCGAAAAGATCGTTGGGTCGGCGAGTACAGCTTTAGATGAAGTAAGTCTGTGCAAGCTTGATCCTTGACTGTACACTCAGATGTCCTTCAGACCACACTATTGCCTCCGCCGTTGTTGCCACTGATACCACGACTAAATGCCCAGCTCAGTCTCCTCACCCAGCCGCGACACATTGATTCGATATCTCGTCGGCTTAAACTCCTTGTCAGCGACCTGGAAAGGCCTGCTCTCCAGCAAAACAATGCTCATCGTCGGCAGCAGTCCCAGGCGCCAGCCCCTCCTCCTGTACCACTTTCACCTCAGATCCACGAGCAACTCCTACCCCTATTGACGCGCCTTGGACCACTTCTACCGCAAATCCCTCATATTCTTACTCGACTGCGGACACTATCCACGCTCCATGCATCTGCGGCAGATTTCCAAGAAACTCTGAAGTCCCTCACAGAGGAGCAGCAGAAAGTACATGATACCCTCGCCGAAATCCAGAAAGCCGTCGAGAATATGGAGAAAGTTGTAGAAGATAACCGGGCGGTCGTTAAAGACAATGTTACCGGGCTAGAAGGCAGAATTGACACGCTGATTCGGCGATTACAGGAGATGAATCAAACAGCGGAAACGTAGCCAATTAGAAGGATGTTCTCAATACCAGACTAGCCTGCATATACCCGCAACAATGCACCGAATACAACTAATATACAATGGAGATAAAAGTATGGTACACTCGAAAATTCCGACTAAATTTTCCCCTTCGATGGTGGTGGTGGTGGTGGAGAACTCATTCCCACCATGCGCTCGACTTCTTCCTGCAACACGAATTCAGAACTGTATTTCATTTAGGATAAAGTAACCGACATACCTGCGCCTGTCGCATATCCATGACGAGCTCTTCCTCGTCGCTTCCTGGATCCTCATGGCCGGCCCCAAGACCCCAACCACCAACACTTCCCCGAGCGGTGTTCATATGTCCATCTGGGCTTCTAGAGCAAACTGTTTAGCCTCATCGTATGTTGAGCATAGTCCTAGCCAAACACAAACCTCAAAGCTTCAAGGAACTCTCTTTCCCTATCCCGATCTGCAGCAAGTCCTTGATCATCCTCCTCGTCCGCTTGCAGTCCCGTCAAGAAAGCTGGCCTCTTCCCATTTTTCTTGAGAGCGATCCGACCTCTCCGATCGCGCGGTTGAGCACCAGACAAGAAGCTCGGGGCTCGTGCCAGTGGGCTCATTGGCCCCATCTTCTTGGAGTTCTGAACACCCGATTCCCACCCCGATCGCGGGTTTCGAACTACATGAAGAAGGTCAGCTATTGCGGCTTCTCCGGGGGTTGGAGGTGGTATTGGTGTCGTAAGTGAGGCAATTGGTCGTTGACGACGCTGTGAGGCCAGTACAAGGAGCCTGCAAGGGTGTTAGGTGGCCGATTCGTCTTTGTGACGGATTTACTTACATTTGCTGCAATCTTGGCTGTTGGTACGCAGAAGTCTCTTGATATTGATCCTGGCTGCTGGGCATAGACAAACGGACATGGAGTCTGGAGAAGAGGGGAAGGATGACCCTGTCACGGAATGACCTGAGGGCAACACTTCGAACGTCAATAGGTGTTGCTGAGGTTTGCCCGGATAACGCAGATGAAATGCTGCCCTTTGTGGCCTGCCGTACCGGCGAAGTTGCACGGTGATGAGGTTTTGGTGCTCGATGAAGTGAGGAGAGAAGTGGGTCAGTTTGGAGGGGAAGTAGAACCTGAATTGGATGGTAGAGCGTATTAGCTTGGAGATAAGGTAATATGGCATGAGGAACTGACCCCTTCAATGTAGGTCAAGACCTGATCCCAGAAGAAGCCCCATATCTCAACAACTCGGGCAACCAGTTTCGTATCGTCTATGCCGATCAGCTTTGCATTCAGAGTGACCATACCCGCTGCGATCAATTCTGAAGCATTGTTTTCGAGAACCGTCAGTGCCTTCTGGGGGGCAGATGGGACGACCGTCTGTATATGCCGTTTTACGAGAGTATTCAGGTCCTCACTAATTGTCCGGCATATTAGCGCGAGAGTAGGTTCTAGTACACCCATGCTTACATCGGTATCCTTAGAGGCTCACCATTGAACAGTGGTAGGACGTGCACATGCAGGGCTCCCCAGGGGTCATTGGATGAGTTCGGCGTCAAATTAGCCTGGGATGTTGGAGCAGGCACGTTGAGGGAGGCAACGGAAGGGGCCGATGTGATTGGAGGTGCAAGAGCAGAAGGTATGTGGCCTAGGTTGCCCAGACGGTGCATTTCACGCGAGACGAGTTTGGAATCATAGGTGCGGCCATACGAAGCCTTGTTAAATAAACTATGAGCAAATGATCCCTGGACATCGGGCTCTATCAGTATTCTCACCTTTGACGGTGAAGTATGAGATTTCGATGGGCTTGCGACGGCAGTGTTGGACGACATTGGGCTCGGGGAGGTCGAGCCTTGATTGGGATCACTGCGAGAATGTTGATGGCTGCCGTGCAACACTGGCAGATGATGGGGGTGCAACGACTGCTTCGAGTTCGTATTGTGGTGGTGATTGCTTCCTGTTAGGGAAGACGTAAGCTTGTCAGCGATGTATCCAAGACGTCTTGACGAGCTGCTGGTGCTTTCTTGAGCTGCCTGTTCGTTTGTAGGGGAAGACAAGAAGCGAGTTGTGGCCGGAGGCGGCCGTGGAGTGATTTCACTCGACATACGTCGAGGAGACGATTCTACGCTATCTTCAGACAGCGGCGAAGGGGACGACCGGTGGGACGATATTTCATGGGATCTTCGAGGAGCATACAATGTTGAACTACCCCAGCCAGGCATAGCGTTCCGTAGGACAATGTACAGTTACTCAGGATGATTCAAACCGCTATGGCGCTTCTTAGACTTATTTAACGGCACTCGATATTTCTCACCGTTGCTTGCGACGGTCAGCAGCGACGATTGCGTGGTTACTCGTGGGTTCAATAAAATCGGAGTGATTTGCAGCCAGTCAGGCGCGGTGGGGATGTCGTCGTGGTGCTTGTTTTGGTAACACCATGTCATGCTTTCACCTTTGAATCTCATACGCCATCACATTCCTCGGCGCATTTCACAGCTTCGGCCTCGAAATTTCACAGTTCTTGCTGTAGAATCTTCGGCAGACGATACCTGTGCAGCTGTTGTAACCTCTTGCGGTGACATACTGTCAAATGTCGTGATCAAGCAGCATGAGCTGTATGTGCATCTAAACTTTACCATTTGGATAACGGCAGCTAAGCCTTTGGGTACAGACATGAGCAATATGGCGGTATCCATCCGTTCAAAGCAATTAAACAGCATCAAAGGAACATGGTATGCAAAGGTCTATGTATAGGAAGCAGGTGCTAATACGAGTTCTAGCCTCATGCAGTCTCCAGAGCTCTCAAGGAAGCGAATGTTGATATTGGCAAAGATATTAACGGGATAGCATTTACTAGAGGACCAGGTGAGCTGTCAGGTGTCTGTTATGCCATCTTTGACTGACCCATCTCGCAGGGATGGCGGGGTGCCTCAGTGTTGGTCTCAACGCTACGCAAACTTTAGCAGCTGTGTTCGGCCTTCCAGTAGTCGGAGTCCACCATATGGTCTGCTCACCTCACCTCCTCGAAGCCGTCACACTCATATCCATTTTGCGTCACAGCAAGCACATGCTCTTACAGCCCTCTTAACATCAAAATCAGATCCCCCAAAGTTCCCTTTCCTCACCCTTCTCATCTCTGGTGGTCATACTCTGCTCTTACTGGCCACGTCAATAAACGAGTTCAAAATCCTCGCTACCACCCCTGATGCCAGTATTGGGAGGGCTTTTGACCATGTTGCCAAACTTTTGAAGATAGATTGGCAAGGCCTAGGACCCGGAGCTGCCTTGGAGAAATTCTGCGAGCAAGAGCTCAACTCCCCGGCTCCTATGATTCCTGAACCTCCCCGCCCTCTACGGGGACAGCTCGGATTTTCCTACGCATCTATGCATTCATATGTTGAACGATACATCGCCGCCCAAGGTGGGATTGACCACCTCAACCTTCCGACGAAAGTCGCCTTGGCTCGTAGCTTCCAGTCAGGAGCTTTTGCACAATTAGAAGAGAAGGTTTTGCTCGCGCTTGATTGGTGCCAGCGTAACAACCTGCGGATCCAGGATGTTGTCGTCAGTGGTGGAGTTGCTAGCAACATGCTTTTGCGCCAGCGGTATATCTGTTCAATCAGAGCTTCCCGTTCCCACAAACTGATTTCTCATCTGTGTAGGCTTGATGAATGTCTGAAGAAGCTGGCCTACCCCATCCGCCTAAACTTTCCACCTCCTGCTCTTTGCACAGGTATGTTTTGCATTCCTCCTGAACTCGAAGGCCACCTTTTGACTTTCCAGTAGATAACGCGGTCATGATTGGCTGGGCATCTATGTCGCGATTTCTGGCAGGAGATCATGACGACTTCAACATGGATTTACGTTCTCAATGGAGCATAGAGGATCTCAACAAACCGCCGACCGAGTCTTAATGACACGCATTGTAAATACGCACGGACAGACCATTGGCACGCTGAATGAAATGGGCGCTTAGTATGTTTAATGATCTTCGTATAATAATAATGTAGTTTGGGTATGGTTCCCTCCATGAATCGTGACCCATGTGTCTCCTCGGGTTCATTGGTCAGTTATCGGGGTGCAATATGCTGTCAGGGCTTCTCTGTGTAACGAGCTTTAGAGTTCAAGGAGGTGACATTCGGTTGTGCAAGCCAACGTGATGTGACATAGCGCGTCCAGACACGACAGCACAAGCGTTTTGGAGAGCCACACTTGGACGGAACTGCGAGGTTGCTCAACGTCAAAGGTGTTGAACCTTCCTGGACATATCCTCTGAATCAAGCTCCGAAGAATGCTTTCACAAAAAAGGAAGCTAGATGCCTCAGATGAACATCCGGCAAAAAAGCGTGCCATAGAATCTGGCATCAGTGCAGACGATTCTTCAGGAACTGAGGAATATTGGATGGTACAATGGTATGTACACACAGCTAGCATATTGAACGATGAACTGAAGGAGCATGTCTACAGGAGGAATCCGCAAACCAAGAAGCATAAGACATGGGATGGCGACGGTATTCTTGTGGTTTCCTACATGAAAGGCGTGTTGTACGACGAAGAAAGGAACACGTTAGTTGGAACATTTCTTCGCTAGCGCATGAACTTAGCCCCGCATATAGCATTGCTTCGGGGAAAGTGGAAGGCTCTCTCACGGAAGGACGAACGTTTTCTTGGGCAACCAAAGATTTCGAACTGGATCGCAGCCTTACGAGAAGTGAATACATTTCAGGCCGAGCCTTCGGAGCCACCGCCGAGACGCCAACCTCGTGTCCCCCTAAATCTCGCCCTATGAAGCCATTTATAACACCTTCAATCCGTCCCCCTGGCTCTTCCAAACCCCAGGTTCCTGTCAAGACGTCACCCGACTTGGCAACTTCGAAACCCTCACCTCTCAACGCCGTGACCACGAATATTAGTGCTAAAATCCCTTGTAATCCTCAACACTGGACTGCTAACTGGTGATTTGCGTACACTCTTAAAGCCATGCCGTCGCTAATCACTCGAGAATTTGACTGTTGTAGGAGAAAACCTCAAACCAAGAAGCATAGAACTTGGGATGGCGATGCCTATGTCTCATTGTCGGACAACAGGCTTGTAATGGTATCTGAAGAAGGTGAAATGTGAGCATGATTGCTTTAGTTCACCTTGGTCGGATTTTAACTTGCAGTTCAGGATGGGGTCAACTAAATGGAAGGGCGATGAACTCTATTCTGGATATACCACAATGATCAACGGCAAGACAGTTGAACTCGATGCACAAGTTAATGCGGTTCAAGTTCCTAGGATCTGGTCAAAGGAGAGGACTTTGGACGACCTTGCTGATGTCGACCTAAGTTCAGACGTCGGACTAGGCTTGCCCACGGGCATGGGCCCTCCAAAATCCTCGATGCCTGTGGTGACAGCGAAACCAGCCAACACATTCGTCGCACCGGCATCTTTCTACGGCTCTGGAGCATCCGCAAGGAAACCCCGCGCGCCATTGTAAGTCCACAAGAGCTTGATACTGTTCTTTTCGCCTCATTGTGTGTGCAGGCATGATCCCGAAGCAGAAGGCGCCGTTGTCATGAAGGCACCCACGAAAGATCATATGGAAATATTCAATAAGAAGTAACTCCCTCATGCTTTAGGTCGGCTGCGACCTAACCTTTTGCTAGGAATTATCCTGTCCTTCCTGTTGTCCTGGATCCTATTCTATCGCGGAAGATGAGGCCACATCAAATTGAAGGTCGGTAACCTCATGCTCAAGTCCGATATCCCGCTGAACTAGGAAGTTAGGCGTGAAATTCATGTATGAGGCTGTGATGGGTCTCAGGAAACATGAGGGCCAAGGCTGTATTTTGGCGGACGAGATGTGAGTCATCTCTGGCCGGGGTGATACGCAAATAGCTCATAATTATCTAGGGGTCTCGGCAAGACATTACAAGTAAATGATCAATATGGCACATCATATTCAAGGCTTCTTACCCTCTCTACAGACTGTCGCACTTGTCTGGACATTACTCAGTTCGTACCAGAGGACTGCCTGCTCCCATTTCCTTTCTGAATTGACTCACAGAACAAAACCCCTATGGTTCACCATTCTCAGCTGTTCAGAAAGCGCTAATTGTTGCTCCTGTTTCGCTTCTTAATGTCGGTATTCACGTCCATCATTCGCATCGTATTCTGCTCATATTTCTCGGCCTTGAAGAACTGGAAGGCAGAGTTTCATAAATGGTTGGGCAGGGATCGGGTTGGAGTGGTCGTATGCGACAAAGACAAGAAGGCTGCCCTCATGTTCATGAATGCGTAAGTTTCACTCCTCTCCAAGGGTTTACCGTCGTCTAAACTACAGTAATTCTTAGGAAGAATCAGCAAGTGCTAATCATCGGGTATGAGAGGTTGCGAACCGTTATGTGAGTTTTCATTGGCCTGTAACGTTTTGTATCCCATTGACGGTGTTGGGAGATAGTGATGATCTTGCTTCAATGATGTAGGTTCTTCCCGTTAGTTCTCGCCATGACCGATGGAACTAAGGACGTTTAGACCGCCGATTGGATTAATAGTTTGCGACGAAGGTGGGTTCATATCCTTCAGATTCGAGACCATATGTTGAAACATCCCTAGGGCATCGACTAAAGTCTGCCAATAATAAGACTGTGCAGATGCTTATGAGGGTGAAGACACCTAGAAGGATCATTCTCTCCGGTACTCCGATCCAGAACGACCTCAGCGAGTTTCATACTATGGTGAAGATTCGCGGGAATCGTTTTTGACAACACCGTATTAAGTGCTCATTTTAGGCGGACTTTTGTAATCCTGGGCTCCTCGGTGAGATCGACCGTTCACCCGTGGCGTTCGGTCTAACCTCCATCAGATACCTATGCAACGTTCCGCAAGGCCTACGAGACACCTATCGTACGCAGTAGAGCTCCAGATGCCAGCGCCAAGGAGGTGGAACTAGGCAAAGCGAGAACTGCCCAGGTAAAGCAACAGCATCCTACAAAGCAATGAATTGATCTAATGGTGGCCGGAAAAGCTGCTGGCTGTTTCCAAGAGTTTCGTTTTACGCCGCGAGACTAACCTTCTGAAGAATCAACTACCGCCCAAACGTAAGTACAACCTGTTTTAGAACTCACACCCTCGTTATCTGACTCTTCTTAGATGAATACGTTGTTTTCGTCAAGCCGACGTCTCTTCAGCTATCACTCTTCTCAAAGATATTGCAGCCAACCAGGATAGACGACCTTATTCAAGGCTCAACCGCAGAAACACTTGCTGTCATCAACACCCTCACAAAGATTAGCAATAGCCCTATACTTCTCAAAGCCACGGCAGATAAGGCCAAAGGGAACTCTGAAAATACATTCCTTCATAATGGGATCCGGGACGCAGTGTCAATTCTACCGCATGATGCCCAGATTACCGATGTTAAATTGAGCGGTAAGCTTCCTCACTGTTATCGTTATCACACCTAACGGAAACCATGGTAGGCAAATTGTCGGCAATCGCAAAGCTCCTCAAACTCATATGGAAGGTTAGTTTAATAGCCCTGAGGGACTTCCCAGGTGCTGAACCCTTCACAGACGACTGAGGAAAAATGTGTTCTGGTATCGCATTATACTTCAACCATCAACATCTTGGAAGCGTTCTGCCGAGAGAAGCATTATGCCTATCACCGCCTGGATGGGTAAGACTTTAGAATCTATCCACTCACTTTCCATACCAATTTGCATTCCTAGGCAAACGCCTGCCAATAAACGACAAGAGCTGGTGACGACCTTCAACAAGTCATCCCGCAAGCAGAGTTGTGAGTTCTATTCCCACCTAGCAAATTCGCTTTATATAATTGTATACGGTCTTAGTCATCTTCTTGTTGAGCTCAAAAGCCGGTATGAAGTGTATTCATATCTTAAACTCATCTTGACTTTCATAATAGGCGGGGTTGGCCTTAACTTGATCGGTCAGTACACCCCACTCTATCCAAGAATTTACTCCTGAATACTCCCCATAGGTGCCTCGCGGCTCTGCCTGGTGGATTCAGATTGGAATCCCACGTAAGGCTTAGACAGATCCCTGGAGGGAATGGTACTCACCATCCAATCTAGCCACGATCTACAGTCTATGGCGCGGTGCTACAGGTAGGCCAGGAAATCGATGTTGAAGTCAAATGATGACCAACGATATTGTAGAGATGGCCAGAAACGTCCGGTCTACATATACCGATTTCTCACAGCAGGGGCGATAGATGGTTGGCCATCACACGATCTCCTGAACATTGAGCTGAAAAGTTTTGACAGAGAAGATCTATCAACGACAGGTTACCAAATTAGGGTTGAGTGATTGTAAGTCATCAACTCATTTAGCGCTGGGGCAAGCCTGACACTTTCATTTAGCTCTCATGGGCTCGGTGAGTTTCCCATACCTTTCATGGTGGCGAGTTGCAAACGTCTATGCAGTCATCCATCGGGTCAAAATCCGATTCTTTCACGAAGAAAGATGTGAGTCATGGCATAAGATTTAGATTGGGTGTGACCTCTGAGCTCATGATTTGGCAGTTGAGAGATATCTTCCGAACGCATCCAGAAACCGCCTGCAACACTCATGAACTTCTGGAATGCCCGTGCGAAAACGACGCCCAACCCGCATTAGCAACTAAGGACTTGGATGCCTCTGAAGATGAAGGAGAGA
>CALYLX010000048.1:0-136403 GCA_944990035.1 Clitopilus passeckerianus
AATAATAATTGGGTAAATATATGCTAGAGTGTATGATACTACATAGCCTCGTTGAAACTTTTGGGTTTCAAGAGGAAAAGCAAGGTGAAAAACTAGCAAGTAAAAAGAGTTTCGATAAGCTCCAGCGTCTCCTCAAATCTCGAGTCCAACAAGAACATAGGCGGGGTCGACTTGATAAACAGGCTTTGTGACCACAATTCCGCCAACATACATGAGAGAATGAAGGAGCGAGCTTAATTTTGGAGAGGAACGCTCCAACACAATCAAAAGCGCAGAACAACCAAGCTGCTCATCTGCCAAATCCAGTAGGGCAACAATGCTACAAAAATTATCGTTAGGTGGAAGGAACGCGGATGGTGATAAGGATGATAGGAAAGCGTGGACTTGACGCACCTTTCTCGAAGACTGACGGCTTCAGCACTTTTACCATCTACATAGAATGTCTTGGGTTGATTAGGGAGTTCCAATACAACACCGTCGAATGCAGCACCCATGTTCGGAGTAGAAATGGATACCTTCTGTGCATAAGGCAAAGCTTGAAGTCCATCGCGTGGGAAGAGGTTCATCAAGAACTCGAGCGAAGCCTGGTCAGCATCTTTTCGTGCTTTGATAGGGGCATTGGTTGGTGGTGTCTGGACAGATCGATGCTGCCAACGCTTCCACGCTTCCATCGTCCGGAGAGAGTGGGGGTGTCGAAGCGTTGGAGCCAGTCCTCGTGGTAACCACGCGCGGGATAGGTACAGGTCGGCCGACGTTGTTGAACTTGTTGATTTGCTGAGAGGTTGCGGAAGGGTGAAGTTTAGAAGAAAAATAAGAAGAAGGTGAGGTAGAGAGAACAGGCGCCGGACTGTCTGTCACCCAGTCCGACGACCCCCGGTCAGGAGGGCATTTCACTTTGGGGTGTCAAAAGCGCCACTACACGAACGCGTCCAGTCAGTTCGACGCGCTTGACAAGAAAAATAGATAAGCCCTTACCTCGGGTCCCCAGAGAACGTAGTAGAGTAGTAGTATTTATCGTTCGTGCCCTGAAGGTGGCACACAGCGATCACACTGGCATCGGTGTCGAAAGGAAGAGAAGCCCCATCTCCAACGGCTTGACGGCCGTTGCTGTGAATATTTATGAGATACATTATCGTAGTGAAGTTTAGCAGATACGTACGTGGGGCAAAGACTAGATGTCCGATTTATAATATTTGTCATTGAATTCAGCGACATGTTCTGCCAACTTGATAGCTTGTAACTGAAGAAGAGGTTGATTGGGCTGCCAAGAAAAACTTTATTAGTGCGTGGTCACAACGTTCCGGACTTTAGAACGTACGTTTGATATGGCTGCACGTTGGCTAGATGGTGAGTCGATGTAAAGAGCGGAGCAATGAACAAAGCGTCCTAGTCTCAGCTGACTCCTCCAATCCAAACACCCGACAACAACAGGCTCGGCAATCGCCGGTTGCGCACGTTGCTGTCTGATAGCAAGAATTTGAGTGTAAGGAGGTTCAACACCGTTGAAGACAGCGACCTCAAGACCTGTGAGTAACCCCTTCATGCCTCTGAATGCTGCAAACGGCGTATAAACGTCTGTTGCACCGTACGGACACATCTGCTGAACTTCACCGTTTTATCGGATGGATTCGAATCCCACTATCTGGATGACCTTGACTGACCATTCGATCTTCTAGATTTCGCCAAATACTAAAACATGGCTGACGCTGCACGAGGACGTGGTGGATTTGGACGTGGACGCGGAGACCGTGGACGTGGACGCAGGGGACCTCGCCGTGGAGGACGCAAGGATGAGGAGAAGGAATGGTGAGTTCGGCGTCCAGGACTCCCAAGGATCCAGAAGTCAATTTTGTTACAGGGTTCCCGTCACCAAGCTCGGCCGTCTCGTAAAGGACGGAAAGATCAAGTCCATGGAGGAAATCTACCTCTTCTCACTCCCCGTCAAGGAGTACCAAATCATCGACTTCTTCCTCCCCAAGCTCAAGGATGAAGTCATGAAGATCATGCCCGTTCAGAAGCAAACTCGTGCCGGTCAACGTACCCGTTTCAAGGCTTTCGTTGCTATCGGTGACGGTGAAGGCCACGTCGGTCTCGGCGTCAAGTGCGCTAAGGAAGTCGCAACTGCCATCCGAGGTGCTATTCTTGCCAAGCTCTCCGTCATCCCCGTCAGGAGAGGTTACTGGGGTGCTGCTCTTGGTGAGCCTCACACTGTACCCTCAAAGGTCAGCGGAAAGGTCGGCTCCGTCATGTGCCGCCTCATCCCTGCCCCCGTGGCACTGGTATCGTTGCTGCCCCCGCATCGAAACGTCTGCTACAGCTCGCTGGTGTTGAGGATGTCTACACACAATCAAAAGGTTCAACGGCAACTATGGGTAACTTCTTGAAGGCCACCTTTGCTGCTGTACGGGCATACTTCATCCGTTTTCCGCACTGCTGATATTCCCTTGTGTAGATCACCAAAACATACGCATTCCTCACCCCCGATCTCTGGCGCGAAATCCCTGTGTCCAAGTTCCCCTACGACGAGCACAGTGCCCACCTGCAGCTTGCAGCAGGCAAGAAGGCATACTGAGCGTTTATGGATGTTATTCGGCACATTTCTTTCCTTTGATCATGTATATCTTCAGAATCATAACCACGCTTTGAATCTGCACTGCATCTCGGCCTGTTGAACGTTTGACATTTTCGATTGATAGATGATGGCTTTGATTGAACAGTTCCGTTGATTCATCCAGCTGACATTTGCATCTATCTTGAATGGGCTCAAACCATATGTTCCTGTCTTCGAGGAAGCGGAGTATGACAAGAGCTGAATGTTGAGAATCGACCTGGTGATTTTGCTTGTTGGGACACATTTGCTCCTGAGGCCCTTGGCACTTGACCACTGGTTTCGACCAGACCTTCATCATCCTCTGTCCTTTTTTCCCGCTGCTCTGGCCAGCGTTGAAAGCATTTTCACTTGTGAGTAATGGCTTGTATGCGCGAACTTTGCTCCTGATTTTGCCCGCCTTTAGCATTCTTGGCTGGACTGGGTCGTTCTGTATTTGTGTATTCTCGTATTTCACGACTTTCTTCCCTTTTCAATGGCCTTGGTGTCCGCCAGTCGAGTACCAGAATTACGAACAAGCTCTTCAATAGCACATTCTCTTCGATCTTGTCAAAATCGTTCTTTGCGTGATCTCCAAGCGAAGGCAACGCCACCGCCACCCTTTCCGCCCCCCGAAAACCCTCAAATCCGTACCACACAGGCTGCTCCAACACGATCTGTGCAGCGAGTCGACCCGCCTCCTCTGGACGCCCCCTACAACGCTGAAATCGTCGACATGCTTTCTGTGTCTCTTGATCAACGGTGAGTTGGTGCCTTCAACCACTCACATCGCCAACTAACGCCTTCGTCCTAAGTTCACTTCTATCATCTTCCTGTCAGAGGCGGGACGCCTTTGAAATCAACCGGCAAAGCTGCCACAACCTGTCCAATACATCCACGAGAACCGATTCCACAACCCATGGTAGCCTAATGTCTCCGCACGAACGCCAACCACCCATTGACCCTCGCAAATCTAGGCGATATTGCACGGACTTCGGCTTAGGGCGTACTGAGTTGCCCGCTATCCCAAGTCTACTCCCGTCGACCTCGACACCACCCATCACGGATATCTCCAGTCTTGCCTCAACTCCAGTGACCGCATATACCGACACAGAGGAAACGGAATCCATAGCCTCAATCCTTGACTATCCGTTTCCTCAGCCGCCTTCATATGAGGACCAATTCCGCCTTCGTCGCATGCACAGCTCTCCGAGCATTGTAGGAGAAGATACAAATTATAAGCATATTATGACGAAGCGTTATAGCGCGTTCGTTTCAAGGGGTGATATTCCCTACGACAACACCCCATCTCTCCTTGCGACTATTCACGACGAAGGTCCGACGTTGGAAGGCACGGACAATGTCCCAACGCATACATATATACCTCCTTCCCCATACGTGGTCCCACCAAATGCGCCACATCTTTTTCATCGAAATCAACGCGTAGAGCCGCCTACATCCTACCAAAGGACCCGCTCTATTCCCTCAAAGCGTTTTGCACCACAAGTACATGACTCTGCCTCCATGGAAGGTCGATCTTTCATCAGCCTCAAACCAAGCCTGGAATCGCTACATCGATTTCACGCAAGCATGGATAAACTGAAGAAGTGGGACCCCCAGCGTCCAACTCAGAACGAACCACTTCCGCCCTTGGGCAACCGCCGCGATTCTAGCCGACCCGTTAGGCGCGGTCCAACCGTGGTCAGCTTCCAAGGGCCACCTCCCTCTCTTGCTGCCGCTGGCCGTCAAAAGCCTACACATAGAGCACACCTGTCCACCGCATTGACGGGGTTGGGCCTACCTTCATCTGCAGCAAACAAGGCGAGTCTAGGAGCGCCTTTCCAACATCGCTCTACACGCAGCCATCCTGCCCTCCGCACTTCTGCACAGAAGGAACCCCCAATCCCCAAATCTTTCATTGATATCACGCCCGAACGACCAGAACCTCAGGCCCAGCCTCTGGGTACAAGCGGAAAGAAAGACCGTATGAAGAAACTTCTCCATCGAGCGAGTACGATGTTCAACTGGAATAAAGCGTTCGGTCGAAAGAAATAATTTTGCATGCCTTAGACCAGCAATAAACACCGATATAGACTCTATAGTTGTACACTATACTACTTGTATACGAAGCGAATTGCCCGTGTATATTGGCCATGAGATAGGGATCTGCACACGAAAGGACTGGGGGCAACGTGAATCTGGGTCATAATGTCATGGATATCATAATTGAAATGTGGGATCTCTAATAAGTCCCACCCCTCGCTCGGCCAGCTCGACGCCGGCTGCCGCAGCGGCAACAGAGGATGTCGCCGATGAAGTTAAAGATGGTGAGAATCACCTGAAGAAGAACCCAGTCAGCCAATAGCAGCTTGGGGTCATCGTGAAGGACGTACTGTGGTGATAGCGCCAACGATGGCCATTATGACTGAGGCTATAGCCGAAATGACGGCGTTAATCCCACGACCGATTGCAGAGAAGATTGAACCCTGTACATCCATTAGTCAAAATAGTATTCACAAAGGCTTTAGTAGAGTGGCACTAACCATGCTAGATAGAACTTGAACTTTATGATACCAAATACAGCGTTTTGAAACTAACTAAATACCTCCCGCACCCCCGAGCTTCCCGTCATCAGTGATGTCATCTAGGGCTTCCGGAACCACTGCCTGGTGGCTATTACACAATCGAGAAACCAACATCGGGCATTGGCTCCCCTCTCGATACTTTCCCCGAATAAAGGGCCGCGTCAGTACCCTAGGAAATCATGAGGTCTTGCACCCTGCAAAAGGAGACTTGTCGAACTTACACATTGGCCTTGATTATTTGGTCTTCCGTTGGTGCAAAGGCGAAGTTGATTAGGAGAAGGTAGAGAAACGTCTTGATTTCGATCAGGGAGAAGCGCATCCCTATGCAAGACTTTGGACTGGGTCAGGATCGTGGAGTCAAGATCGGAAGTATACACATACTCGGGGACCGGCTGAGAAACTCAACGTGTTAGAAAACAGGCCTGGTAGCTCTGCCGCAGCTTTAGGGAGGTTATCCCATCTGTCTGGACTGAGATCTCTCTCAGAAACGGTTTCCTTGTCTACGGAAGGGAAAAGTGCTCACACAAACTCCCAAGCGTCTTCTCCCCAAAAACCCTTGTCAAGGCTGAACCCTTCGATGGCTACGTGCACGAAGGTACCTTTCAGTACTGTTACGCTTCGCTTCTCATCAATGCTCCCATCTCGTCTATGAACCGGATGCATTGTCGGAACTTCATCATCCTCAGTAGCCACACGTATCGAAGAATGGACCGCAGGAATCAGACGCAAAGACTCCCGGATGACGTTGTGAAGAAAGGGGAGGTCCGCAATTTCGTCATACAGCGAACGAACCTCCTCGTCCGTAAGTCTAGACACTTCGCTTGGCGTGAGCGATGAGACTGAAAGGAGTTCCTGTCTTAAGCGGGTTTGTAACTCTGGATGTTGCGCAAGGAGAAGCAAAGTCCATGTCACTGTCAGCGATGATGTATCGGAGCCTGCGAACATGAAAGTATTGATGTTGTTGAGAATATCTTCGTCTGATATCCGCTGTTCGGGTGGAAGGTCGGTTGCCATGTTGGATTTCACTGAACGTTATCCCGCATTTAGTCAAGGTCTCCCAAAGAGAAAGAGAGAGTTGCATACTCAGAAGACTCAGCAGATCTTTGCCGCCAAATGTCTTGTCCGCTTTTTCCGCCTCTTCTATGCGCCTTTTCCGTTCTTGGATCAATTGACCAGCAACACGGTGTATAGTGTTCTGACATCGTTGTACAAGTCGTGTAGTCCCGTCGGGCTGCATATACAATTAGAGAAGAACGTTTTGACAACTAACGGACGTACGAAGAGTTTGAGTAAAATAGGCATGTGGACACTGAGCACACCTCTAAGCATGCCACCTTGTGATATAGCCTGCTCGAACATATCTTTGTATGCACAGAAAAGTTCGTTGGATTCGTCCTCAATGGCATTGAATTCGTAATCGAATCCTGAGTGATGTCGTTAGTGAATGGTCATATACGAAAGGTTTTGAAGTGTACCAGCGGCCCCAATTACATCGAACGTCGCTCTACTTATCCAGTGGCAAATGTCTATTCTGAGTGCATTTGAACAACCAGCACTTCCGCCTTCTGCCATCAGGTTGGACCATCTGTCCTTCAGTTGAGTCCCTTTGCGAAATACCAGAGGCACAAGCTCCCGGAGATTCTGTATCGAAAATGCGGGTGTTATAACTCGGCGCTGACGCTTGTGGATATGGCCTTCAGCGGCAAGCATGCCAGTCCCAATCAAGCCTGAGATGAGCCGTCGCGACTGCCATGGCTTTTCGTAGATTGTTGAGTTTTTCAGAATATGCGATACCGATACCGGATCCAGTGTCAGCAGCCTGTCGTCAAGCTTGGTTTGAAGTTAGCAGAAATCCAGCCAATTTGTTATTTTGGTTACCGGAAATAATCCCCGGATTCGTATACTTCGTCCATATCGTTTCACAAGGGTTTCGTGAACTTTAGAAGATACAGCCGGTCTAGAGTAGCGCCCGTAAGATAGCAAAAACAAGGGCTTAAGGCCAAAAACTTACTCTAACACAGCATACATGTGGTTCTTGAACCATCCAGGCACGGGAGGACCAGCTATACGTCGAAGAGGATTCCACAGAAGTCCGATGCATAACTTGTACGTAGCATACAGAGCTAGTAGACCACATGCATAGATCCAGTATTCAAGCACCCAGGACAACATGACGGTTCAAAAGAAAGAGAGGTCAGGCCCGTATGCATGCTGAATTGGCCGGCAGAGCAAAGACAATAAGGATTCTGAAAGGCACCGCCACTCAGAGGAAAGGAAATACGGTCACGTATGCACAAATCATAGAGACGCGTCAACGCGTCGCACTTGTCGCCAGGGGTTTCTTTAGAAGGACCGTTCTAAAATAGTTATTGCAAAGGAAGGGCTTGTTTTACATAGTAAATACATGGTTTAAGCACTAGCATACATCATAATAAACTGCTCCACAGTCGACCTTCGCTGCTTCAAGGATGAATTCTCTGGATGATTGCGCCAAGCCCGCCTCTGGGCCTCCAAAGCGTGCGTTTTGGCCTGTTCCATCAACTTTAAATACAATGGCTTTGCAGGTTTAGCGACAGCTGGTGGGATAGGGAAGTCGCCCAAGTCAACCGATACGCTACTTGTTCGAGTACTCGTGGTGTAGATGCTTGACGAACTAGGCTCAGTGACCATAAGGAAAGGAATACGGGGTTGAAGCTGCCGGTGGTCCTCGTCGGCTAAACAGGACGTCTCCGTACGTGTCTCCAGGGAGAAGTTGCTGGAGATCGAGGACACAGTGGCAAGCGAGTTCTCGCAAGCCAGTGAGGACATAGAAAGCCCAGACTTAACGCCACCAGTTCCTAGGCGACCCGAGCACGAGCCTGATAGAGAATAAATGGTGCTGCAGGAGCTAGCTTTTGCGACGAGTGAAGGTTCCGAAATAACGATACTGGGGGATGTTGCTGGGGCTGACGAGCTCTCAGATACCCCTGAAACGCTTGCTTGAGACGCGAATGCCATTAAAACGCCTTTCTTGTACTCGATGCTTTGTGAGTGGGCTCGTTTGACCTCAAAGGCTTGAGCCTCATCTTCGTCCTCGGAACTCTCTGCCACACTCGTAGTTGATGCCATGGAAGTCATAGACGATTGACAGGAAGCCATCAGTGCCGGGGAGAATAGTTCGGTGACATCGGTCTCGTGCGTTTCTGAAGAACTTGAGGCTTGGGACGCATCTGAAGCGCCTCGAGGTCGACCCACTCCAGCAGAAGAACTAGCATCACCGTGGGCCCCAGGATCAAGAGGGCAAGTCCTAGTCCGAGTAAGTAGTCTTATCTCTTCGCCCGTATCCTTGACGCCGTGACCTGGCAAAGAACGAGATGGAGGGATGATCCGGTTGAGGGCTGTTTGTGTCGAGGCAAAAAGATCATGACTCTGTGTTTTCTTGAGCTGTAGCTGAGGCGGGCCGTCAAAACGCTCAACGTACACGAACGTAGTCGGCGTGGTAATATAGGGATCGTCGTCATCGTCATCGTCAATGATAGGCTGTGGGCGACCTATTTTCTTTGGCGAGAAGCCAATTACCCTTGGGCGAGGAGGTCGCCGATAGCAGCATTTAAAGGCGCTGGAAAGGGAGAACCAATGCGCCCTGGCGAACAAGAAGACAGATATGAAGATCAGGACCATAGCGATGGCAGAGCCGACTGCAATGAAGACAACATCGGTGGACCCGTGAGGCGTTCGAAGACTTCGGCTGGGCGAAATTGTAGGTGAAGCAATCGCTGTGGGCTCAAGAGCAGAAGTCGCCGTGGCGGCCAAAGAATCCTTCCAAGGATCGCCAAGTTCGCCGGTGTCCAAGCGGCGTTGCCAGTTATGATAGGATATGTACCGAGGGCTACGGAGCCTGTGACCAAATCTACTCTTGCGGATATCATGAAGGCGGGGTGGTGCGTGAAGAGTCGTCGGGGCTAGTCGCAGGGGGGTTGTGTGTGATTCCACGGCCTTCGAATGTTCGTATTGACGGGTTGAAACGAGTGGAGCCATGTTGCTCAATAGTCTGGCGAAGTAGTTGGGTGTGGAATAGTAAAGACAGACAGCAATCACTTGCCAGCCCACCTAAGCTGCAACTCTACATACAGTAGGAGGCTGACATGGGGGATTCCCCCTTGGGAATTGTCCAGTGTCCTTGCGGAATGGGCCTGAAGGCAAGCAGAATGGTGGTTCAATTTCCAATAATCAATGGACATCGTACATTCTCAAGAATCTATGTACAAAAATCTAGCAATCATAATATGTACGTGTGGTCCAACTACTATAACCTTGTACTATAGTGAATAAACTACAACATCCCGAGCGAGTGTAGTTCAGATGAGAAAACTAGCCAAGCCCTAGCTTGGCGCACACCATCAACTTCCAACCATCGCCCTTATCGCGTTCAGATCCTTCGACAACTGGTCATACTTCACCGTTTTAGCCTTAAGCTCATCATCAGACAGCAAATCCCCAGAATCGCTTCCGGCTGGCCCTTGCAACATCCTCTTCTCGATCTTGATCCTCTGCGTCCGAATCTGCCCATACAGCTCGATGTACTCCGTGTATGCTTCCTTATACCGAGCCCGTAAGGCTGCACGGTCCTTGGGCAGGGGTTGAGGTTTAGGCTCTTGTTTCACATGACGACGGGTATCATGATCTCCATTCGGGGAGGGCGTAGGTAGAGTAGTCGTCTTGCTTGGTCGACGTATTTCACCTTCGTCCTCGGACGAGGAAGTGTAGATGGGAGACTTCCTTCGTGACTTTCCGGACCCATTTGTCCTCACAGATTCGCTTCGTCGATGCGAGGATGATGTCTGCGCTGGTGCTTTTGACTCTCCGGCCGTTGCAGCTCGAATTGCCGGGGACTGCTCCCTCTCCTTCTTGACCTTCGGTGACGGTGGCAAAGGCGGCAGCGGTGACGCCTCCTTCTTCACTTTCGGCTTTGTCCCAGGCGTCAACTCCGGCTTTTTGGGTAAAGATAGGTCTCTCGGCTTGGTATCCTTCAGTGTAGGCGGGGTCACCAAAGGTGTTGACCCTACCTCTACTTTCCGCTTCTTAGCCGCCAGGGCTCGAATCTTCGAATCCTCATAATCGTCATCATCCTCCGCTACCTGCTTCCTCTTCAAAGCGCTACCTTCTCGAGAATCAGCTACTTTCCCCTTCTCCTGGGTAGGCTTACTCTTGCTCGTACCCGTCCTATCGGACGGTCGTTCTCGGTCAGACTCGACCCCACTCATAGCCATATCCCTATCCCTGGTCTTCCCTATCCGTTTATTGGGAAGTCCAGTGACCGGATTCCTGTCGGGCTTGTTCGAGCTGCCAGCGTTCGCAACAGGTGATGGCCTGGGAGGCAGACCATGCGACGGTGGCTCCCTGCCAGCCCAACCACGCTGGTCAGCAGATGACTTCAGCGGCACAGTAGTCGCTGTCGGGCTAGGACTTGCTGTAGGTGATGCCAGACTAGAGGCTTTGTAGCCTGAACCGGGCAGCTTCTTGCCACCTGCACCTGTCCGTAATGGCGGGGGAGCCTGAGGTCGGGGCGACTCTTCGCTAGCTTTAGGCTTCCCGGGAGCGCTGCTCGGCCGCGAATTGGAGGTAGCGGCCGCCACTGCCCTAGCCCCCTCGTCCCTCATCTTGATTTCCGCCTTGTGGTCTGCTTTAGATTTCTTCCTCTCCTTTTCTTTCATATCCATTGACGTCACCCCCCGCTTTGCCTCGACTTGTGTGCTGGCTAGATTTGAGGAGGAAGAGGACGAAGACGAGGCGACAGAGTTATTGTTTATCTGCCGATGTTCAAAATGCTTCCAAGCAGCGTCAGTCGACCTTATCCCCAAGGCGTGGAGTTTTTGGCGTCCTGTGCGAGCAACTGCTATGCGATCCGCTTCGGGCCATTTCGGCCAGTCATACGGACGAACTTCTGGCCAAGATTCTGTCTTCAATCGCCACCTTTGGTTGCCGGGGTCCTCTCCTTTCCTAAGGTTTGATGTGGGCTCTGCAACCTGAGAAAACAGTAGTAATCAGTATGGATTCGTATCCGAATTCAACTTAGAAGAGAGAGCTCACGTCCTCCAAAAGCTCATAAAAGTCTCGCTTAGAGCTTGCATTACTTGCGGCATCAGCAAGAACCGCCCTGGTTAGATTATCTCGCGACCTCTCCCCAACGACAGCCAAACAGTGGATCAAAGCCTTCCGCCTTGGGTGGTCTTGTAGATCTTCCCGTTTTCTCGGCGGCGCCAGTGATGCCACACGGGTAGGCGCTGAAGTAGCAGGGGTTGGTGTTGATGATGTGGACACCCCGGTGGTGGCGGGTGTCCTGTGTGCCGCGGCCTTGTTCATTGCAGTCCTAAACATCGAACTTGTCGGATCTTTCCTCTTCTTCTTAGGAGGAGCAGAAGAATTCGAGGAGGATGGGGTGAGCGGGGGCGGGGCATCTAAGAAGACGGTCTTGTGTTCCTCCTTTTGCTTGGCAGCATCATTCACCCGTTCGCGGATCCTATCCGCGGCCTTTGCCTCATCTCGTTTGCTGAACCCAACAGCATACTTATGTGTGACATTCGCATAGTGTTTGAGAGGCGGGGACGGTTTGGAAGCAGATGTTGACCGTAGGTATAACTCGTGACCTTGTTCTCCAGTACCATTCATAGGATAGAAGGTGCCTCCGATATATATACCCTAAGAAATGATAAGCTCTGGAAAAACGACGAGGCGGGACAACCACTCACTGGAGAGTTCCCAAAGTCAAATTCCACATGAAGGGTTTCGCTGCCATATGATTGTAGGGCATCGAGGACCTCTTCGGACATACGAATGATCAGAGCCTGCTTAGGCTTCGTATATTCCGATTCACCCGGATTGGTGTGGGGCAGCAACGAAAGCGTCGAGTCAGCGGGGAGAGGCATGGTGTCTAGTGGCTTTCTAGGTTGGTATCTGGTGTCGTCGTGAACGCCCCGTGCACGGAGGATGTGGCGTGGCCAATGCGCTGCAGTGACTGT
The DNA here is from genome assembly GCA_944990035.1 of Clitopilus passeckerianus. Lineage (NCBI taxonomy): Eukaryota > Fungi > Basidiomycota > Agaricomycetes > Agaricales > Entolomataceae > Clitopilus > Clitopilus passeckerianus. The sequence goes on from CALYLX010000048.1 coordinate 12,171, forward strand.
GCGGCTTAATGACGACTGTTCCGAAGACGAGGGAAGAACGAGTTAACGTCGCTCGACACTGTGGCGACGATGAGGAGGCCAACTACCAAAAGTGGGCCAACAACAAGGAGAGGAGCAGTTCGAGGCCAAGGTGCTCACGAAAGCCAGGGTCAGGGTCAATGATGGCTGTCTGTCGGACATCCGGAAATACCTTGTTTATCATTATTGTTCTGAGCTTTTCAATAATTCCTACTTTAATGCAATCGCCTTGTTCTTTTCTGCGGCTTTGAAGCTTAATATACCTCGGTTTATTCACTTTCATTTGCTTAATGCTAGTCCGTATCATAGAGAACGAGAATGCGTATTTTGGAGTATCATCAACCTGAGCCTCAATGACTTTCCCGACGGTCCCAGTTGCTGCGAGATCGTGTCAAGGTAGTATCGTGCATAGTCATCAAGCGAACCCAACTTCATCCAGCTACATCCTCGGCAGGGATCCATGTCTAAAGAAACACATTGATCACGGCCTTTATTTTACCTTACCTCCATGCAGCAACGGATAATCTTGAGAGCGATTCAGTCAGCAAGGAGTCCAGTAAGAATAAAGACAGAAAATCCCACCAAGGCTTTATATGTTCCTCCAGATATGTTACAAACTTCTCCGCCACACTCTCTTCACTCCAATCCACCGTTCCCTTTTCGGTTGTTCCGAGCGTTATCGCTTTCTTGTGCACCGTAACGAATGATCGCTTCAATCGTTGAAGCTCAGACAGAGTAATATTCCGCGGAGGGAGCGTGATCTCTTGTTTCAGCGACGAAGAGCCGACAGTAAACGAGAGATTCAATTGACCACCCATGCCAGACTGTTCCGCCACAATAGCAGAAACGAGAGTAGCTGTGGTCTGTTCCAGAGTGTGTAAAGCATCAGAGGGAGCTTTCGCGACCTAATCAGAAAACCAGGATATGAGCCAAAGGGATACTTGGTGAATCAGGGACAACGTACTGCGAGTGTACCAGAGTTCGGCGGCTTTATCACTCCTTTCGTTAGAGCCTCCCATATTTGCGACATCGGGGGTGTCTCGTCCTCCCATAGAACCGTGAACAGGGGTGAATCCCATCGGACCATGGAAGATGGTTCCTCGTATCTGAATATCAGGTTCTCAAGTCTGGTTTCGAGTCAATTTTAGCTCGAACTTCAACCAATAGGAAATGGCACTCGCGTCTCTGGTGCATATGCCTTGCCATCTTCCCGAGTCTTATTCCATTCCCTACACTGATCCTGCGTCGCAACAACGTAAACCTAACGAGCTCCTCATTCTGGGGATTTGAGTGTTGGATGCAAGACATACGGTGCACACCCGCAGCTTCATCTCCCGAGCAGCACAGTACATCTGATATCGGAAACCCTTGATGTAATTAGGGGCGTCGACGATGAGTACTGTATCTGAAGCCATTTGGCGTTGCATAGCTGTGAATAGCGTGCCCCGGGCAGGCTTTTCAGATTTGCTGTCTTTTCTTGCATTTTATTGCTGTTTACAGGAGAAGCAAAGTACTGTGCTTACTGTCATAGGCACTCCTGCTCAGATTCAGGGTATCATCTGAGAGGATAACAACTTTGGACAAAGGTCCTTGATAAGCCTCATCATTTAGGAGGTCCTCAAGAGAATCTTTTAGTTGTTGTGCTCGTCTTGACTTTCCAGAAGATGGAAATCCAGAGATTGTAACCAAAGCCATTCAGATGATGAAGGTCAAAAGCAAGATTATATTGTAGCAAATAATTCTAAAACTATGTAGAAAAGCGCTAAAAACACTTTTAAATTTTGCCAAAAATTGCTGGAAGCCGAAGCTAACAGACGAGTTCGGATGTGTAATTTGCAATCAGCAAAAGACTGTGCCTCGGTAAAGACCTCACTGGCGACAGTACATGCCCGAGCACAAGAGATGGGGATCAATTTTGGCTCTGATGGGTTTTATATACGAAAGATCATCTACGCACGGACCATGCTGTTCCCATCACCAACGTTGGCGAAAGTTTTTGCGTGATAATCATAACGACGACCAGCGAGTGAATGCAATGCATGCGCAGTAGCGTCGGGATTCTCGGTATGTAGATCACGGAATTTCAAGTGCTCATCTTTGCGTGGTTACGATAAGCAAAGACGAAGAATTGAGATCCAGCATTTTGAGCAATGGTAGAAGCTCAGCAAGCAGAATCTCAAGCTCACGATCCATGAGAATAAGCCTTTTGAGAAGAATGCGCCACCTTTAATTGACTGGAAATGCCAATTCTTAAGAATCTGGACGAGTTCTTCGTGGATTGGGGTGTCGTTACTCGGCACAGCCACATATTGAGATGCGTGTGACTCCAATTTGGGAAATACTGTTTACCACGTCCTCATCGTCGTCGCCATCCTTCATACTTCTCCCAACGTTACGGCGCTCAGCGAGCTGCCGTCGTTATCTTCTACTTTTGTACCATAAACCTCTATTCTTGCTTTCTTTTTGGCTCTCTGACTGAACAAGACTGGAGGTGGCGAAATAAACTTCAAGGCATGGCTACTGCCGCGATGAATCTACCCAGACGCGATCCATCTCGTGTGGATTTGCCACAGGACATCCACGGCCGTCCATCTTGGGATGACAGTAACAATACGGACGATAAAATCTGTCCTGGCTGCAGGAAGCCAGCTGTATCAGAGAATGGAGGTCTCGTCGTTGCTTTCGGGTATGTGAAATTTCGCTCTTACACCCACGCTCCTCGTCGGGGCCGTCGTTGACTTCCCAACTTCTTTAGTCAATCCTTCTTTCATGTACAATGCTTCAAATGTGCAAAATGCAGCAACCAAGTCACTGCAGATACCAATCTATTGCTGCTTTCCGATGGCTCTCCCATCTGCTCGAATTGTTCATACAGTTGCAACATCTGTAACCAGCCCATCCTTGACGAAGCTATCATGACTGGAGACGACTCATATCACGCTCACTGCTTCAAATGCAAAGTCTGCTCGAACCGGATAGACGAACTCGTATTCGCCAAGACCAGCCATGGCATATATTGCATGAATTGTCACAACAAACGAATGGCAAAAATCCGAGAGCACGCCCAACGGAAAGCAGAGAGAAGAGAGAGAGAGAGACTCGCGGGTATGAGTAGTAATGGGGTAGGTATATTTCGACCACTCGTGCTTGAACCACAAACCTAACTAATCCCTCAGAGGGCATCTCCTGCCTACGATCCACGTCCAAGTAGCTCTAGGTCCCCGCATGCACCCCAACTTGACTCTCGTCCCTCAAGCTCCAGGGGAGATTCAGAACAAAACTTATCCTCTCGCTCTCCCAAACCCCATTCTGGTCCCTATGTCAGCGACGCCTTTGCATCACCGCCCGCCTATGATCAAATCCCTCGCCCACCGCTCAAACACAGCGTTTCAAACTCATCTCAGCCATTTTCTCTCACTGTTGCTCCACCCCAAGAGAACAACACGCCTGCTATGAGAACATCCCCTCCTACTTTCGAAGTCTCCGACCACGACCGATCACTTCCCCAGAAACAGAATACCCTACCCATCCCAAATGTCACGTCTGATGTCGATGCGGATGGGCGGCGCCGCAGTTATGACGATGGCGTCCGACCTCTGAATGTCCTGTTCAATCGGCCAGGTGATTCGGCGGCTCAGCAACCGACAACACCTGGCTCTGCACCTGTTCATGAAGGGAACGTTGGAGGACTGACTGTCACCACTAAACGTAGCAAAAGATGGTCTATCAACCCGGGTGCCCCAGGGCTGGATGTGGCCAGTTGCCTTCCTCGACCTTCCACATCGCCCACACTTCCAACCACACAGCAGCCAGCTTCTCTGAATGGTTATGGAGGAGTTGTTCCGTCTTCTCCAGGAGGCAAGAAGTCTCTCCATCAGACTCTTTCTCCTTTACGAGAGCAGTTCAGATCGTCTCCGTCTATGTCTCCTCGGCCTATCTCCAGCACCAGCTCGCATCACAGCCAATCGAGCTATCATTCGACAACCACTAGTCTGCCCTACTCGGATGAAAATACCCGCGATAATGCGCGTTCGCTATCACCGGGCCAACCTGCGGCCAGCACGGATGATCATTCCCTCGACCAGATGATCGTCGTAAAAGCGCCTCCATCGTCTTCGGTCACTTTAGGTTCGGTTCCCTTGTCGAAACAAAAGAACAAGAGCAATGCTTCTGTGGACCATTCAAACGACGAGGCCACCGCGAAGAGGTTAAGCCCACAGAATGGATCAATGGGATATTCCTACTACGCCTCCGAGACCCAACGATCGGACTCGCGTCCTGATTCTGCGAGCCTCAGCTTGCATTCGCCAATACGATCTCGCTCGGTTTCTCCTTCTCATCAGGTTGATGTTCCTATTGATGTTAGCAGCGAACCGGATACCGATGATGATCTCAAGTACGGAGATTCTTCACCCGAAGATGTTGGTGCACCAGCCCCTCCCCCTAAAGAGAGCAGAGCGCCAGCAATATCATCCAAGGACACACCAATGACCCCGACAAGCGATTCAGATTCCAAGGAAGAACTAGATATGGAATCACCGGTCGAACGAACCTCGCATTCTACGTTTATCGCCCCTGCATTACCTCCTATCCGTATTTCTATGACGTCCCAGGATTTCTCAGAACTATTCAACTCCGTTGGCGGCGGATTCTCCTCATTGAAGACTCTTGCGAAGATTTCGGAGAACGACGCAACTCAAGTGCCTTCAACACCGCCACCTACTGCGGCTACTGATGGAAATACCACACCAACGAGCACGGTCACTGTGACTTCCCCTCCTGCCAACGATGTTCATCCCGAGGCGAAGGCTGCAAAAGAACAGGAGCCTTTGCCACCTCCACCCCCACGCGCCCTACCCGTGACGCCAGTAAATGGGATCGTTCGGTCGGAGTCCTCCACTGTCAACGCTTCAGAGCCTGGTCATCCACCCCGTTCACCTTCACGCTCTGAAGGGCCGTTATCACCTAATGGTATTCTCAACGCATCTAGCAAATCACCACACTCTGCTACGCATATCACACTTACCGAGCCCGAGTCAGCCACGGCAAAAGCCTTGGACGAGGAAACTGCCGAGCTCGTGTATGTGCGACTGCAGGAAGCTGTTTCTGACGCAAGGGATCGTGGAGCTCAGCAGCTCAAGATGGCCAGAAGCTTTGTCGAGGCCATCTTGGAAACCATGGACGCAAGAAAGGCGGAGAACGAACGGCTTAAGTCCAAGGTGGATGGAATGAGGGTGGGTTCACAGTTTCATCAATTGGGTATGACCGTCTGCTGACGCATTTTCTTTCAGAGGACAAGCAAGCAGTTCATCGATGGTCTTACAGTGGCTCAAACCGAATACGATCAGGAGTTGAAGGCTCGTCGAGAGGCTGAGGCGGAAGTGACCCGACTGCGTGTTCTCCTCTCTGGCCAGGTTGCGAGGTTAACTGCTATGTCTGGGGACTCTAAAAAAGATGAGCTCCGGCAACAGTTCACGAAGGCCCTTACAGACAACCTTTCCGGTCTCGAGACAGATTTATCCAATCTCAAGGTGGAGCGAGAGATCGCGATTGCAGAAGTCGCTGAGCTTTCAGCTTCCAAGGGGTATGTGTTCCTTCGGTTGATTTGGGCGTTCTACTAAACGTTGACCTTAGCTCTGTCGCTGCTGCACCGGAGCCATCGGCCAATCTCAGCCGCACATTGACCAAACGATTGGACTCTATCAAGAACCAATATAAGCGAGAACTTGTCCCTCTGACGAAACAGAAGGAGGAGCTTACGCGAGAGATTGCTGAACTGAGATCTGTTCGGGATGTTTTCCTAGAGGAAACAACAGTTCTGAATGCACGGAACGAAGAGCTCGCCCAGCTCAGCGCCGTGTACTCTCGACGGATCGAGAGTGTCCACGAAGCAAACATGAACATGAACAATATGCAAGAGCAGAACTTCCGACCATCGATGGACAGACATCGCCCTCAACTCAGTCAACAGTACCAACCGTCCCCTGTCTTGCTGCCGCCGTCCATAAGCACTTCAACCAGCTCCTCTTCGACCATCTACGAAGAAGGCCCAGGCGATCGCTTTGCCATTAATAAACCAGAGAGCTCAGCTCCAAAGAAGTTCATGAAATGGCCTGGAGGTAGGAGCAAGGAGGCCCTTACAGCATCGCCGCCAATTGAAAGGAGGGTCGCCATGGAACACAATTTCCAACAGTTGAGCATCCTTCGCTTCACGAGGTGCGAGCACTGCGGAGACAAAATGTGGGGATCACAGTTGCGCTGCACAGGTATATCGAGCTTTTCGTCGAACCATCAGATCTCTCACACACACTTCTTGTTCGAAGGTTGCGCTAGGTCTATACATGTTCGATGTGTAGCCCATGTTCAGTTCCCTTGTAACCATCAGCAGAGAGATATGCCACCCAGGTCCGAATCTCCCCCCGTAGCTCTACGTACGTGCCTCTTCATTTGACGGTGCTAACTATCTAACGTCCCTCTTTAGCACCATCTCTGTTCGGTAGAGATTTGGTTGAGCAGGTACAGGAGGATTCCAAAGAAGAGGACCGACAGATTCCCATCATTGTCGAGAAATGCATTGACGCAGTTGAAGCCCTTGGTAAGCGATAATCTTATGCATTGTCTTTCTTTGCTGACTTCTTGTAGCCATGGACTTTGAGGGTATCTATCGTAAGACTGGTGGCTCAGCTCAAACAAAGGCCATCACGGCTCTATTCGAAAGAGGCGACTACAACGCATTCGATCTGCGGGATTCAGATCGATTCAACGACATTTGTAGTGTAACCTCTGTCTTCAAAAGCTACTTCCGGAACCTCCCCACCCCACTCCTAACCTTCGACCTCCACGACGAGTTTGTTTCGGCTGTGCAAATCAAGGACCAGGCAGCCAAGCAAGAAGCAATGGTAAATATAGTCAACAAGCTGCCTGCAGAGCATTATTACACTCTCAGGATGGTGATGTTGCATCTCCACGGGTGAGTTCTGACACACATACAGTGACGTAAATGCTAACTTAAATTTAGTGTATGTGAAAAGGCCGACATCAACTTGATGACTGCGCGCAATTTGGGTGTGGTTTTCGGGCGTACGTCGTGTAATTTTTTGTCCCCATGGTCCGTGCTCATTTGACTTCAGCAACACTCATGCGATCTCGCGACCCCGCTGCAGAATTCAGCGACATGGCTGGCAAGGCACTCACTGTCGAATGGCTCGTCGAGAATGCAACCTCTATTTTTGACACCACTCATTATTAACTTTTATGCATAAATATTCTTTTTTTCTCTCCATCGGGTTGTAGCTGGAGTGTTTGTCTGCTGTTCATTTATTAGTGGGGTTAACTTGGCTGTTGGCCTCATTCTCTACATTTCCTTTCGCACATTTGATTCCTCGATACCCTTACATTTGCATGTGCCCCGGAATACCGGATGTATAAAATGGCCTTATATACCGTTGTGATGCTCTCTTTTAGACCAGTATAATCAGGGAAGTGTTTATAGTATTTTTAATGTACTTAAAGCACTTTCGATTTGACGAAAGAAACGCGCAGGTTATGACTTCTGATTCCTTGGCAGCTCCACATGATAAAGCAATCCACGGGAATATTCATTGTCTGTGGCATATGTCACTCCTCATACGGCTAGTAGACATACTGACGAACGGGTCTGCTATCTCCCTACTTCTCGAATTCCAATTAGACGTTGAGCGCAGCAAGAGTGGCCGCTTCACTTTAAGATTGAAAATGTGAGGCAAGAGAAAGAAGTAATAATAGGTCCACATACGCTGCAGAAATGGAAAACACGGTTCCATGCCTAGGGCTTGCAGGAAGGGAGTATCCCGTGCTGTAAGTCCAGGCGCCCGAGGTGATATTGCCTATTGTAAGGAGTAAAATTGAGAGGTTGTCATGATGGTTTCGAGTATGGAACACCAACCAGTCTCGAACGGCACATATCCGCGAGGAGAGGTATCGTCCATCCATAGATGCCAAACTCCGGAGTACTGGTTCGATAAAAAGATCAACGGGCCTTCCACGTCTCCAAACTGACTTTGACCGATTCCTCGAGTCACTGACGTCCAAGTACCGAAGAGAGTCTTGGACTTCTCTTGCAGAATAATTCCCTCGGTTTTGCTGAACCTGTGGTAGTATCCGCTCGCAGGATCGTATCCGACAGTGGTATCGATTATGTTGGTTCCGCGGTCAATCCAAACCTGAGGTGCGGAAAACGTCTTGAAGTCGGTAGTAGTTGCATACAGGATGCGGGAATAGGTAGATCCGGTATGGTTGGTGTCGGATGCAGCAAAAACGTTACTTGCCCAGTAAACAACGAATTTCTTCGTAGAGGGGTCATAAGTCGCTTCTGGTGCCCAGCTCATCCCAGCCTATACGCGGGCCAACGGGTCAATGAAGGCAGCTCCAGGAAATCCTGATGATAAACTCACAGTGGCAGGAGAGACTTTCACTAGGCGCTGTGGAGACCAAGTCTTGAGGTCCGTCGAATCCCAGACGCTTAGGGACAGGCTACCCTTCCTCCCCGCCTGGTCCCAGGTTAAACCTGAATTGTACATTTTCAGGTCGGTAGCGATGAGGTAGAACTTGCTGCTATTTGGGTCACGGATGATGAATGGGTCCCGGAGGCCTTTCGTTCCGAGTGTTGAGGTCAGGACAGGTCTCCCTCCATTGACCTCCGTCCAAGAGACGGGAGAATTTCCCTTGCTGACAGCTGTTTGGACCTTCTATGTGGCCACATCCTGCACGAAAGGGCGAACACTTACCAAAGTATATTTGCTCCCCTGAATTTCTATTAGAAATGCAACACGGAGACGGGAATCACTGAACGCACCGTTTGCCTTGTCTTCTCCTGTGAAGTATACGAATCCGTAAGCCGCTCCTGTAGCCTGTTGAGCCATGTCTAATCAGAATTATACCAGCCTGAGTCCCAATAATATACCCACCGTCTGACGATTTTCTAGAGGGCTACCCACCACAGTGGCAACACAAGAGGCAAGAAGCCCAATCAAAATAGCTTTCATCTCGAAGACACACAAGAATCGCTTCTCCAGAGATGAATCATTTTCAAGGTTATATGACCGCAGCACACAATCATGAGAGCATCCAGTCCAACCCGGGCGGCACGACTCAACCGATGGATCAATGCTGGATGAAATTTGAATGGTTCTGCAAGAGCGGCTGCAAAGCCTCGTAAGATCACAACACCACTCTCCAAACCACGGGGCCAGAATAAGCGAGGCATAGAAGCACACGACTTGGAAAGAAGCTGTCAACAAATGTCCTGAACCGCACGAGTGGAACTTCAAGGTACTGGAGCGGTCCGTCGTCGCTCTTGTTTCCGTGAATTCGCCATTTGTGATCCGATAGTCGCAGGAGCCACAAGGAGAGGTTGCATCGCACCAACGCAAGTCTCATCACGCGGACGTTGAAGTGAATGTATGTGCAAAATAATTGAATTGGTTTCCAGAAGGTGCGGTGAAGTCCATAGTGTACAATCAATCTGTCAGCTGGTAAATACCATTCAGTGTTACCCAGGAAGCCCAGGTGCGCGGTGTGACTATGCTTCAACCTAGTTCTCTCGAGCGCCTTATTTTGGGTGCCGTCGGAGTCTCTTGCTTGAGAGAGCAGAACAGGAAATGCCGTCGAGGTCCATTTGCAGCGCCGGCAGCGGCAGCGGCAGCGGATGCACGTGCATTGAGTGGAGGTACAGGCACTTCTGTGCCATTTCCACGCAGCCCTAGAGAAAACATTCGGTCGAACACTGGATGCCAAAGCCAAAACGTTAGCGACTTTACATCGAAATATGTGTGAGGCACGAACGAGTGGCAGTAAACGCCTTTGCACTGGCTTGGCAAGCTGTCTGCGTCAAAGCGAGAGGAGGGCTAACACCTTCCAGTTGTCGTAGATACCTGAACACCATAGATGGTTGAGGTGGCCCTACAAGTGAATGGTTAATTAAGAGGGCGCATACAGTAAGAAGAAACTATTATACCGAAGCGAAATACAGCCTGATACGCTTGTCTCCATTTTTCTTCCAACAACTTCGCGCACGTTGGAGGATCCGAGCAAGTCGCACACTGTGGCTGGAGTTGAACAGACGCCAATTAGAAGATCAGAGTTCGCATACACATTCATACTCCTTGGCTATCATCGTCAAGCCCAACTTCAACACCCTCTCCAAGAACCAATTTCTCCTAAAGCCGCAATTACTAAATGCACCTTATACCCATACAACTTGCCCTCTAACCTTTTCTCAAGTTTGAGTAAAGTTGCCTGTGAAAGAGTCCCCAGCTCTTGTTCTGACCATCCACCGGGGTTATCCAGGACGAAGCGACTGGACTCCTGATACAGAGCCTCCTCCCCAAACAGCTCCGCTATTCGCATGGCCTTTATTGGTTTCCCAGCGGCGTGCGTGAGCAGGAAAGTGAGACATTCTTGCTGCAAGGAAGGGACGCATAGTTTATGAGAAATGTTCATAAGGCCTTCGACGTTATTCCAAGTTATTGTGCATTCAAGACTGAAACAGAGTTTAGTGGCGTAAATAGCGAGATGAACCTCCTTACTGTGGGTATACATATCTGAGAAAGTCGTGGAAAGTACTGGCCTAGAAAAAATATAAAGCTTGTTCGGAGAATTGAAGTGGGTCACCTACCCGTTCCTCCTTCAGCACAATTACTGCGTCTGGGCCACTTCCACTGGTGAATCTTTTCCTATGAGACCGTTTCTTCTCTGAAGGCTTCGTCTCGCCACCAGAGGATCGTTTCTTTACTGAGTATTCAGCAATATGATCTCCCTGTAGGGTTGCCAGGCTCTTGCTGCGAGCATGAGCTATAGATTCAGGTGATGGCGACAGAGGTTTTGGTTCGGGGGCAGAAGCTGACGAGGTGATTGACGACGGTGTCGAAGGCTCCGTGTCCTCACTTCCACTGTCTACACCAGCAACCGCACCTTCAACAATGTCTTCCAGGACTGTGGGGTCTACATCTGGATCCATAGGAGCAATTGTCATTTCAGTTGGCACTTCAGGTGTATTCCGATCCCCAGGAATGGACGGAGGTTGGGATATGGTGATGACAGAGGACATGGAAGGCGGTCGTCCTGTTTCCAGCCAATTTCCGCTCAGAGCAGCTTCAAAGAATGGTGAAGCGAAAAAGAGGACCTCCTTATGAGCCCTAATCGATAATAACAAATGGGAGCCCTGAAGCATCAGAATTTCATTGCTGTGGCACAAGGAACTGAACTAACCAAAAGGTAGTACTGCCCACCACTATCTTCACAGTTCCTGGAAAGCGACAGCTCCTGGAGAATGTCTCGTCGATTTCAATCGCCTCCTCCTCAGCGCTCTCGGTACTGAGCTCGGACTCTATGTCACTGCTCTCGCATTCCTGCAGTACCCATGGCGGTGATCCTGACGACCTGAAGATCCCAGCGGCAGCAGCATGCGTCTCCGTTGGCGTGCTAAGTGCCGCAGACGGATTATTTGGACTTCTCGAGTTACGAGCAATAAGGATGTGCGACGGGTTGGTCGACATTGGGCTTTGGCCCAACGGCAAGCGGGAGTCGGCTATATGTCCCATTTAGGGTCCTTATCAGCAGTCAAAGAATGCAGGACAAACATGTGCAACGCCTTCCAATGACGCTGTAGTGTAGCGGTTATCACTCAGGATTTTGAAGACAGAAATTCCTGTAACCCAGGTTCGATTCCTGGCAGTGCCTTTGAAAAAGAGTTGCGGGACAAACAATTTATTTTTCTTCGACTGGAAGCCTGAAATTCGATTACGATACAACACAGCCGCACATAGCAAGATTATGCGCCACGAATGAAAGGACAGATAGACAGCAACTATGATTTTACACGTTTGGACTTCTTCTCATCCGCTTTCTCTGCTTTCCGTTTCTTCTTCTTCTCCTTCTCTGCCCGAGCAGTTTCCTCCTCTTTCCTCCGTGCCTCAGCCTGTGCAATCGCAGCTTTGTCCGTCATTGTACCCAGTCTCCCGAACGTATCGCCATCGCTATCCACGTCATCATCATCCTCGCTATCCTCCGCCTCCTCATCTTCCTCTCCGCCTTCCTCTTCATCGCCATCTTCAAAATGCCTTTCGACCTCAGACGCCTCTACCTCAGACATGGCCTGCCTAGTGTGTTTGGTCTCCGGAATATGTCTCGGGGAGAAGGGGTCCGGTTGTATAGACCCAATCACAGACAGCATTTCATTTGCAATCGTAAGCCTGTTTGTATCGCGGTCAGCTCAGCTGCAAATTCCTTACAGTAGAGCACTCACCCTATCACGGTGAATTCAAGAAAACCTTCTGGTCCTCCTAGTTTTTCAGTAGTTAGGTGATGCACCCAACTTCCACCACCTTCACTCGACTTATCCCCAGTTGTTTGATTTTCATGCTCTTCCGCGGCTTCTGGTCCAAATTCTGGATCATTCGCCGCCGGTCCATACTCGAACTCCCATTGGTCTTTTGGTATATGATGCCGTGGTATTGAGACGTTGAAAGTTCGGTGCAGAAGTAAGGAGACGTGATCCGGTGAACAGAGGTTCACTTTCCCAACTATTTCATACTAGGATCAGGGGTGGGGACTCAAGAGAAGACCAGGTTTTCGGCGTACTGAGCGTCATCCCTACTTTGGGACTCCATATCGTTGCATCGAATTCAATAGGGCAAACCAGGAATGGACAGTCGGCCTTCACTGTTGCTGTACGTGATAAAAAGCGTACATTTGAATGCGAGAGCACCACGCCCCGTAGGGCCGGAATGTACCTAAATACAAAGTGAAATATTCTATCAATCCAGTACTTTACTTCCGGACATGTAACATACCTCATTATCATAGAATCCAGCATCTCCTCCACTCCAGCTCGCAAGTTATTCGCAAATATTGGTGCAATCGAGAGCGTTAACGAAGTCTTGACCACCTCGAACTCGTTACTTTTCGTCTTTCCCTTCAGCTTCGTATCCTTGGCCTCGGGTTGCGACTTTTTTGTCTTTTTCGGAGTAACCTCAGCATCGTTAGCTGTATGATGATGTTTCCTCTTTTTCGTCGATAGTTCTCCCATAGTGTAGGCCAGTTCCCGAGTTTGGATTCAAAAGTGCAGAGTTTGAGGCGATCAAAGATATTTTTTATGGAAACCGCTCTCACGTGCTCTTCGGGCGGCAACATTTTCTGGGAACGCCAGCCGAGCTCAGCGTCAGCGTCGTACTCAACTCAATTGTCAGTCCTGCTTTTGCTGCTACCATGGTGAGCTCTTCATGCTTTGTTACCTTTGAACTCCCCTCTAACAAGTGTGGATAGTCTTCTCCAAAAGTTCTCGTACAAATCTTTATGACAGGGAGCAAGATATTGGGCAAGGCATTCCTAGAAGCAGGTCGACAAGCTGTGAAAAGTACGTCCTCTGCTTTCTCAAAACAAATCAGTTCTGACTCTCAGATAGATGCAAAACATAACCCACAGGTAGCTGCAGGTGCTGACGTCGCTGGTGTTGGTCAGGCGGGCTCGAAGTCACCAACGGATCTGCTTACACGGGAACACCGGATGACACTGGATGAGGCCAACTTGATTCTAAACGCGAAAAAGGGTGATTCAATAGAGTCTATACTCAAGGTACGAATACACGGCATTAACCCCTTACAACTGATACCGACTATTGCTCCAGAACTATGAACACCTGTTCAAAGCAAACTCACCGGCACCTCCACCAGAAAAGCCTGTCAAGGCCATCAAGGGCAAGGCTGCTCCACCATCCCACTCACATTACCTGCAATCTAAGGTCTTCCGTGCACGAGAACGAATAGAAGCGGAGTTGAAGCTCGGCGACGCACCAGCAGCAGCCGAGGCGGCTGAAGCACCCAGCACCTCTGCGCCTCCACCACCTGAGGCCAAGAGCTAAACCTTTTCGCTTCACTGATTTTGAGATGGGCCGAGAGGACAGTACGACTAGAGCTATTCGCAGTTATATCTATTAATATTGTATCATTTACTAAGTTGTCGCACCCCCACACCTCTCTGTTTACTAATACCAATGCATTTTGACGATGGGAATTATGTTGCAATTTATACTGGTCTCCACAGAATACAAGATACTAGTCCAGGACTGCGTATTTCTTAAGATGTGTGGGTATAGCATCCTCCAGACCCTTCGACGCAAGCCATTTCTTCGAGAACAATCGACTCTGGTAGCGGTATGCACCATCACAGAGAATTGTAGTAACAGTCGAGCCTAGATATCATTTTCGTGAGTAACATGAAGAAAGACTTTGTGGGGAACGGAAACCGACCTTTGCCTAGCTTAACGGCGAGTTCTGCGGCGGCAACAACGTTCAGAGCAGTACTTGCCCCAACGTAGACACCTTCTGTGTCCAATAGCTCGTAGATCATAGCAATGCTCTTCTCATCTGGCACTGTGAATGCGCCATCTAAGTCCTTCACGAAGGTACCCAGGTTGTTCGTAATACGTCCTTGACCGATACCTAGATGAACCCAAGATCAAGACCGTGCTCTTTGAAAAGCCTGCAAGGCAATCCCGACCTTCAGTAATAGAGCTCCCAGTCCTCTCCTTTAACTTTCCTCCGCTCTCAACATAACTCGTCAAAACACTACCCGGCGGATCCGCCAACCAGATCTGCGTCTTCCCACCACTCTTCTCCTTCAAATACTTGCCCACGCCAGCAAGGGTTCCTCCAGTTCCCGTAGCACAGATGAAGCCGTCAAGCTTTCCTCCTGTTTGTTCCCAGATTTCAGGGCCAGTGGAAACATAATGCGCCCTAGCATTAGCAGTGTTATCGAACTGGTCAGTCCAGATGGCATTTTCAAGAGTTTTGGCGTAGTCCCGAGCTTGGTGATTGTAGTTCTGGGGGTTTTCGTATGCGACGGCAGCGACGGGGCGGACATCAGCTCCCAACATGCGTAGAAGGTCGATCTTCTCCTGGCTCTGGAAAGAAGGCCGAACAGGATGAGTTGAGAGTGGAGGAGAGCCATGGGGAACGTGCAAACCTGGGTGTTGGGCATGTAGATCACGCATTTGTAGCCTTTGGCTCTGCAGACATGTGCAAGGCCAATTCCAGTGTTTCCAGCAGTGCCTTCGACGACAGTACCTCCAGGTTTGATCCTGTGTGGATTTGAGACCAGTTCTGGTTGGTTGTAAGAGCCATAACCTACAGTCCTCGTTCTTCAGCATCCTGGATCACTCCAAGAGCAGCCCTATCCTTGACACTCCCCCCCGGGTTCTGGAATTCGGCTTTACCGTAGATATTGACACCCAGCCTTTCGGAGAGTGTTTTCAGGTAGATCTAGTGTCCAGCAGTTTGTCATCTAAACCTGTCAAGGTCGCATGAATACTCACCAGTGGGGTATTTCCAACCGCACCAACAAAACCGTTAGCGGTTGAGGCGGTTGCGAAGCCCCTGGTGCGCCCTGCAGCTACCCGTAACGAAGAGAACATGGAAATACTGAGCAAAGAAGAGTGAGGTCGGTTAGGTACATCTCGCTTGAACTTGGCGGTTGAATTGATTTCGTCGTAAGCACGACATCCTTGTCAAATTAAGGCTCAGTAAGCGGGATGGTCCCTTACTATCGCTGCTCACAAAATTACGTTTACACACAGGATTGCGGGGAAGGGGCATCCAATTAGAGGCTACTAGAACCGTATAAAAACACCCAGGAAAGTGGTATTCGAATGTAGGTATTGAGACGGAGAGATGTGAGGAAGAAATGGAAAATAGTCATAAGAGGAAATAGAACCGAGAAGCAGACATGAACAGATGGACGGAAAGTGTCTGCTGGTCGATACGTAACAGGTCATCGTGGGAGGCATGAGCATATTAGACGCAGGTGGGGAAGGGGTATGCGGATGTCGTACGACATGGGAATTCCAAGACCAAATAGATGTTACACGGAGGAACAGGAGAATGCTTCTACTGTTGACGCTTTTTGACATTCTGTGACAACCATTGTAGGCCCTCGAAAAGACCCTCGCCAGTGGTGGCACAACTGAAGAATAACACTTCGTCAGGTGTGCTATCATGGTTATTGGTCAAGAAGTACGCACCTTGGGTGGACATACCACGACCTGTCTCGCATTCTGTGCAGGCCAAGCTTCTCAGTCACTTCAGCAGGTGACATAGCTACAAAACAAGTCAGGGTGTTGAAGGCATGCCATGAGGTCGAGTACTGACCACCAGGAAGATCCTGCTTGTTGGCGAAGACGAGAAGAAGGCACTCCTTCATTTCTCGGTCGCTCAAAATCCGGTGAAGTTCTTGCTTTGCTTCGTCAATACGTTCGCGATCCTGGCTGTCGACGACAAAAACGAGGCCTTGTGTTCCGGTGTAATAATGCCTCCAGAGGGGTCGAATCTTGTCCTGACCACCGACATCCCAAACGTTGAATTTCACGTTCTTATATGTGACTGTTTCGACATTGAAGCCAACTAAATTCTTCGTATTAGAATAAACCGAAATGCTGAAAAGTGAGCGAGATGACATGCCTGTGGGTATAGTTGTGACTGATTGGTTGAGCTTCAGCTTGTACAATATTGCTGCGGAACGAAAGCAGGTAAGCCTCATGTTTTCTTTTTTCAGAGTCAAAGGACTTCTCACTTGTCTTTCCCGCTGCATCCAGCCCCAACATCAACAACCTCATTTCCTTATTTCCAAACAACTTCCCTGCAAACCAAGAAACATGTCAGAACCGCTGCAGTCTTTTCTTCGACAAAGACTAACCCAAAGCCTTTGAAAGGTTGGCACCCATAATTGCGATGTGTGTGGTGGTATAAACGAGCGACGGTGCGGCTGATAATTTGCCTGAGAGCGTAAGAAAGAGAAGAGTAAAAAGTCAAGTCGGGGCAAGATTCGACGCAAAGTGGGCCGAATGAAACGAGTGTCACACGTGTCACAGTTGCAAAGTGATCCGTGCGAATTTTATTCCTTCAGCTCTTTCACTATCAAACACGATGAGCGATAGACTCGGACCGTACTGACTCTTCAGTTGAATGGATGACTGAGAATCCTGCTTGGGACTTGACTAAGGCTTGCTACTGGAGTCCCTCTTGATTTCGGCTTTAAAGGAAATATTCAAACTAAAACCATCATGGTCATACTGTCCATAACTTGTCTTCTAAATGACATCTCAATCCGAAAAGGCACTGGTCCTAGGTGCTGGCGAGCTGGGCACCCCGATCCTACGCGAGCTTGCTAACCCCAAGTGGGGTCCTTCCGTTATTACCCTCTTGCTCCGTCCCTCATCTCCAACCTCATCTGACGCGCGCAACTGGACGAATTCACATCTCTGGCGATCAAGTTTCTCCCAGGTGACCTCGCCAGTGGCACCGCAGACGAGTTGGCCAACCTTTTCAAGGGCTATCACACCATCATCGGCGCCACAGGCTATGTCGCAGGTCCTGGTACCCAGAGGAAGCCTGTCCATGCAGTCCTAAAAGCGGGTGTCAAGCGCTACTTTCCGTGGCAGTTTGGCGTCGACTACGATGCCATAGGGAGGGGATCTGGATAGGACCTTTTTGACGAGCAGCTCGATGTTCGAGACTTGCTCCGTGCTCGGACACAGACCGAATGGGTGATCATCTCCACTGGAGTGTTCTTGAGCTACCTCTTCTCATCGCTCTTCGGCGTAGTAGACATTCAGAACAATGCTATACACGCCCTGGGGAGCCTCGACAATCGTATTACCGTCAGCACAGTTGAAGACATCGACCACCTGACTGCCTAAATTGTCCACACTCAGCCCCGTTTTACCAACGCCGTCATTTATATCGCCAGCGACACGCTATCCTATACCCAATTTGCCGGCATAGTCGATGAAGTGCTTGCACCTCATGGTCGCAAGGTACAGCGCGAGGTCTGGACCGTGCCTTCTCTTCAAACCAGGTTGCAACAAAATCCCAATGATACTCTGGCAAGGTATTCATACGCGTTTTCAAAAGGTGTTGGCGTCGCGTGGGATATCAATCAGACCTTCAATGGGCAGCGTGGCATAGAGGTAACCAATGCTCGGCAGTGGGCATTGCAGAATGTCAAACCATAGTCTCCACTCCATGTCATTCGAGTAGTAATCATGATTGGGTATATATTTATAAGTAGAGTAGTAAACCAGTACATCTTCTTAATACAACATTTTAAATGCTATTTGCACAAAAACCCGGACCAGCGCAAATGTATATTAAATCATTACTAGTAATCATACAATAGATTTTAACCAAAGGAAAGAATGTGTGATGCCGATATAAATGTGTAGAAGATTCATGCAATGAATAAAAAAACCAAAAAGAAATCAAGTAGGTGCGTTAGTTAAACATAAAATGTCATAAGCATAAGCATTTTTAGTTCCAAGGCGCTGCCCCGAAACCAAGGTAGTGAAGAAGGCAGAAGATCCTGTCAACACGACGCAGGAAGCTCCGTAGAGATCCTAGTCGCCGACGAGGCTTCTCCCGACCATCCGCCATAGCCTCGTCGAATATCCCAGAGCTGGAGCTGGAAGTCGAACTCGTCATCCTCATATCCATCCACCATACTGTGATGAGAGTCATCGTCCTCCAAGAGTTCGGGTTCCTCGTCCTCGTCATCGAACCAGAGAGATTCGACACTCGAGCTCGCTTGGGACCGTATCTCGTTCTTCTCGTCGCTGGAGGCTGTGCATTCGTCCGGACTCTCCACGATAACGAAAAGCTTATCGTTGTTATCCCTAATATCAGAGACAAACGAGGGCGTATCGGAAAGCAAGAACGTTGGTGCAGTGGGGAGGAACTCGGAAGACGGGGATGGTGAACGAGAAGCACCGGGAGACTTGCGAGCGGCTCGATGTGGCGTGACAGAGCAAATAGAATCGCGAGTGCTGTGAATTCGGTTCTTCTTCGACAAACGTCTGCGACCATCGACAGGGGAGGGCAGACGGCCACCTTCTGATGAAGTAGGGGAAGAGGTGGCCGACACAGGAGTAGCAGGCTCTTCAGGACTGTCAACGTAGTCCGAATCCGATGACTCGTCGAGATCGTCAATTTCTGCAACGGGGAAAACGAGGTTCATGGGAACTTCGTCACCAAGCTTCTTCCTCAGCCTCTGCAGCTTCAGCCTACGCTCAGCATTGGCGGACATGATGGAGAACTTTGGGGTCGTAGGCGAGCGGTCGTTGAACGATGATGCGGGAGCAGCCTTCATTGTAAAGACGTTTTCCTCTTCGGCATCCGGTGAAAACGGGTTGTAGCTGGCATAATCGGGAGAGGACACTGACGGAGAAGCCGGAATGGTCTCAAGGGCGGATGACTTGAGGGAAAGGCGAAGCATGGGAGGCTTCTTGCATGGCCATGACTCAGTGTTTCTCAGCGAAGTGGACGATCTCTTTGAGCGAAGAGAGTTCGTTGGTGAGTCCACTAGCGTGGAGTCGGAGCAGGACGAAGCAGGGAAATCCGATGATTCTGCGCTCTCTATCGAGGACAGAGAATCTATTGATGCTCTGGGACGCATTCGGTGACTTCTGCCGTTCGGCGGGAGGACGACGTGATGAGGGGCTAGGAATACATTGATTAGCACCAAAAAACATAGATCTAGTGCTTATGCTTACTAGGTGCGCTAACGTTATTGGAGTCAATGAGGCGAGGCGTGGTACCGAGAACACGCCTAAGCTTATCAGCAGAGCGAAGGAGCTGACTGCGCTGCTGAGGGGACAGCCTATTCGTCGTAGGTGGAGGAGGAGGGAAGACCACTTTCGCAGGCTTAACAGACTCAAAGGATTCGGAGTCAAAAGACATGATGCTGGGGGAGGACATAACGAGAAGGACGATCGATAGCTATTGCAGGAGTCTTATAGTAATGAAAAAGAAGCCAAAGCGAGAAGCCACAAATGCCAAAGCCGCCTGTCTTCAACGTGTAAATCCTGAATCACAGTGCCAAGGTGAAGAAGGTGAAGACGTTTCTGAGAGCTCCTGAGTCCCAGAGTGGACGGCAGCAAGGGGATGTGGGCAGCCACGGATCCAGCAAGGTCTCAGTATACATACATCCGAAGAACAAAAAGAGCCTGCATGTCAGACATCCGCCAGCTATTGTCCATAATCCCAGTACGATCAGGGCACTCCAGCCAAATCCAGCCAATTGTGTACGACCAGAGGCACAACCGACATCAGACACCAAAGCGGAAGGAAACAATAGTGATAACACAGCCACACCCTTCGTTGGAGCATGGTCCCGACCAAGAATGGACCTAGGTCGGTCATGGGAATGTTCTATGACAGACGCTTGGGCGCTGCGTATTCGACAACCATCAAATGAAGAAGGGTAAGGAAGACATGAAATATGATACCTGACTCGTTCCAAGTAGAGTGATCCATGGCTCCTTGGCACACCGCTCTTCCTTGACACACCGCTCTTCCTTGACACACCTCGAATATCTTCGTCAGGTCTCGCCGGGCACCCTTAGAGCTTCGTATCCATATAGTTATATACTTAAACTTACTGTATATGCAGCCATATACCGATAAGACTCGAGCTCCGCAAATGGTATCTATATTACTGCAAAAACAGCTGATTTTGATCGAGTTGATGAATCTTTTCGCGGATAGAAGATGATATACACCCTCTATTGCTCCGGTGAGGCGGAGACTATTGCGCTAAATACATTTGTCTACTCGCCTTTCTGCAGATGCTAAGCTCTGTACTCAGAATTCAGGTCTTTGGACGCTTTTGAAGTCCAAGCGTGACACAATTCTGGACCTCTTTCTCCGGAGATGGCCCAAAAGGGAAATAAATCTGACTAAGCTCATTGGTAGACACGCAAGGAAAGGCGGTCACAGCTGTGTCAAGGAATCATTTTGCGTTACTTTTGGCTTAATGGCCTGAAATTCGTCTGGAGCCTTCCACAGTTGCTAATAAATGACAAAAGACGGTGTATACATGTGCAAAGTGTACCAGAAGAGATTCCTCAACTCGGCCTGGGTGACCAGTCAGGAAAGTATTGCTACGGAGAGTTCCCGGATTTATATGTGCCAAGGAGTCGTGGATCACTGTACAAACGAAATGATTATTACAGAGGGTATTACAAAAATACGTACAATAGTAATCCATACAAAAGCTTTTCTCATGCTAACAAATTGAAGGTCTTCCCAATGATGTACTGCAAGCCTTCTAGTCTCGGAAGGTCGTGGCCGCCATCCGTTGTCTTTAGCAGGCTAACGGTTCTATCGGCAGCTTTAAACGTTTCCAGAGCCCCAAAATTCTCTATATTCGAACGGGAAACGAGTTGGCTGCGTGCTTTGGCCCTGACGGCTTGTTGAGCGACAATTTCGTCCCATTCGGAATGACTCATCAGAAGAGGATTGTGGACGGCCGGCGATGGTGGAAGGTAGCCGTCCAGTAAAGCATTGAAGATCACGGTTGAGTGATCATGGTGTATATCCCAGTCGTCCTCTTTGCACAGGGGTCAGACTCAGGGGAACTTCTATTGACGGGTCTACATACCTGCATGAGCAACAAGAATGGAGCATTTGATTTCCTGGTGGAACGATCTCAGTGTCGAATGATGAATTCAGAAGCTAAAGCTACCGACCGGAGCAATGGTCAACGTATCAAATTTATGAGCAATGGACCAGGTCAGGACTCCTGCAGGGGTTGTCGATAATAATTCGAGCAGTTATGGTCCGATTCAACTCACTTGGAACGAATGGAAGCATGGCCAATGGCTTCAACAAAGGCAGGAACCCGAAGAGGTGATACTGGCTCATCAATAGCCTTATGGAGGAGAAAGGCTGCAGCAAGACAAATGGTGAGCAAGTAGATAGGAACGAGCGAGAACAAGTTCCTCACCGACATGAGGACAAGTCCCCTGGGCGTGATACCCGCTCTCCCCAAGTCGGCTCCCAACAGACTTGCGATGGCGGTCCCCAAGCTATGTCCAACGATCAAGATATCCTCAGGTTTCGTCCCTTGCCCAATGAGAAAATCCCATCCAGCTTTAGCATCTCTCGAGACACCTTCCACAGTTGGTTCGCCTTCACTATCCGCAAAGCCGCGGTAGTCAATCGCTAGGATATTCGCGTCCAGACGCGCAGTCAAAGCAGTGTACACGTTGATACGGAGCTGCAGGGCACGAGTACCAGTGTTTCCATGTAAAAATAGGATGGCGGGCTTGGAACACGCCGCTGCTGGAATGTCGTGTTTCCTGGATACGTTGGTAGGTGGGAAGGGTAGGCCCTGGTAGAACTTGTCTGAGAAGATGAACCAAGCTCCAATGGTGACATTATCTGAGCTACGAAGTTTGAGATTAACGGTCTTTCCAGCTGCACGAAGCATGACCTTAGTCGCATAGACAGAAAGTTGGAACTTTCACTGAAAGGACTTACGTGCTAGACCATAGCTCTCTGGACGGTCAAAGCGGTTATAGCCAAACCAGTCGATACGATGGGCATAAACGACGCTGTACGCCACGCGTTATCAGCTTGATGACGAGCGTCGCTTCGAGGAAGAACTCACTGTGTTTGGATAAGCGGTGTCATCACAAGCACGACGCCGATGCCATAGAGTATCCCTAGTCCGAGCAGAAACGCTTGTACTTTGAAAAGAAATTTGCTAGGGGCATTGGAACCCGACTTCGTAGGTGACATGGTGGTGGTATCGATAAGGAAAGGACAGGCGTTCAAAGAACTGAAATGAATGTGTATAAACGGTCGCCGACAGCAGAATGACCAGTCAGAGAACGATCGGGCCGAATAGCTGATGGCCCAAAAGACCACGGTCACCACCTCGGCCACGATGCAGGCCTCAGCACACGACCAGAACTAACCATAAACATTGATACGGAACATGGATAGTTATCGATGAACATAAGCTTTGGGGATTTGGTAAGATCCAAAAAGAAGTAGTATTTATCAAAGGGGTATATCATAGAAAAAGAAATCTAGAAATACACGAGAATACAAGGATGGAAAGCCGCAAATCCCAGCGGAGAAAGTGTATGCAAAGAACATGAAATAGATCAGGGACTCAACGGCCTCAACTGGCTCTGAGCAAACACCTTGAGCCAATTGTCCCCCATATCTTGCTTGAGCGCTTCCAACCTCTTCCTGTAAGCATCCGCACTATCCCTCGCCTCCTCAATCCCCGACGCCTCTCCAGGTGCAGACGGTGGCTCATACACCGATGCGCTCACCCGATTCTTCCTCGCTCCAGACCTCGAACCCATAGTTCCTGATCTCTGTGGTGGCCTTCGCATAGAACCCGAACCCTTGGGACTGACGCCAATGACTTCATCCCCAACGGATGAAGGTTTGAATGAGAGGTCGTCATTGAAGTCCACCGAAGCTATGGAAGGTATGAACTCTGTCTGGTAACGGCCATGCCTTGATCTTGTCACTGGCTTGGGCTTCTGGGGTGATTCCGGAGTGACCGTGATATTCGACGATGTAGGTGTCACAGTAGCCGTTGATGAGCTTCGGTCAATAGCTGAAGGCGCAAGCAAGCCTTCTGCACTCTCGGCCCTTATTCCCATCTCCTCCACAGGATTTTCCTCAGGTTCGGCTGTGAGTGTTCCTATCTGACCCCACTTCGCTTGGGGAGTAGGCTGGGGACTAGGTTCCTTCGCCTTTTTCTTCGCAGGTTTCAACCTTTTCTGAACTGAAGAAGCGTCCGACCTTTCCCGTGAATGGAAACTTGCCCTTCCATCACTCTGCTCGCTACCATCCAGGTCAACAATACGCTTAACCTTCTTCCTGCGAGCTTTCGCGCCAGCTGGGCCAAGGTAAGGCGAGGCATTGGACGATGGAGGGGTGGGGTATCCATCTCTAGGAGGGGGTGAGGTAGCCACCGATGTGCTAGGGGAATTGGTGTGCGGATAATTGACTGCAACGACTGGTGGCGAATATGCCACCGAAGGTGGTCGCGACGACGACATCTGAGCAGAGGGCGCCTGTGAAAGGTTCTTCTTCTCATAGAAGCCAGGCTCCGCTCCATCCAGCTTGACGGTCTTTCCTTCCTTCCAGAAGTGATCAAAACATGCCACTCGGTAGTTCTCTTCCACCTCCGTGAATGGGTTGCCCTCGATGCGCACATCCGCGATGTTGGGTAGGACGGCTAACCTCCCAATCTCGGCGCTCTCGTCGATGTAGTTGCCGCGTAGGTCCACACGCTCCAGCGCAGTAAGCCGTTCAAGCCCACAAATTGATTCTAGTCTGTTCTGGGCAAGATTGAGATACAGAATCTGACCGAGGTTCGTATAAATTCCTAGGACGGAATCAATCATGTTGTCGGCAAGGTTAAGAGATACGAGGTTGTAGAGCCCACCGAGACCAGGAGGGACGGATACGAGGAGATTAGAGGAGAGGTCGAGGTGGGTAAGTGATGTCAAGTAGTTGAGTGGGTCCGTTGGGAAGAAGGTTAGACCATTGTCTGAGAGGGAAAGGTGCTTTAGGAATGCCCATTTAAGCGAAGAAAGTTGAAGGTTGGGGGTAGGGGACTC
Source organism: Clitopilus passeckerianus (assembly GCA_944990035.1). NCBI lineage: Eukaryota > Fungi > Basidiomycota > Agaricomycetes > Agaricales > Entolomataceae > Clitopilus > Clitopilus passeckerianus. The sequence goes on from CALYLX010000048.1 coordinate 36,646, forward strand.
TGGTGCGATAGAAGAGCCTGTATCTCCTTGAGCCTGATCATCGGCCTCCGCACTCTCTTCCCCGTCTGTATCCTCTACAACCATGTCAGGAAGTCGGGTGGCAAAGAAAGTCGGCTCTGCATCCTTCGGAATTCCTCGTGGTATCTTCCTCCTCCGTTTTCGGCTCGTGCTCCCTTCCCTCCTCGCCTGATCATCAACCACTGCACCAATGAAGATGTCTGAGACGTCCTCGAGCCCACTCTTCTTGATCTTCAAACTTCTCAAACTCTCCGCCAGCTTATCCCACCCGAGTAATGTTCTCGGATCAATGTCGACGCATTCCAAACTATGGAGGGTCTTGAAGGCATCGAGAGGAATGGCATTCTGATTCGGTGCTTCGTTCGCTAACTCCGCAATGCCCTTCTTCCCTGGTGCTTGTATCGACAGTGCCGGGACTTTGGTAAAGCTGCTGTATATGTATTTGAGCTCTGAGTCGACACTCGGGGGCTCCGGTGTGCTCCACCACCCTCCTCCGAGTGACAATCCCGAGACCACAGACAAAGACGTGCGTATCGAGGCCAAAGACATTGTCTCCGACTTATCGACGTCTCCTAGCACGTTGATGTAGCTCATTGGCCGTGAGGGGCTGTCAATCTGAACATCCAGTGTTCCGACGTCAATTCCTAGAGCTTCTAGCCGCATAAGCACGTAGAACAATCGATGGGTGTCCATCGTGAGTGTGATGGGCTTGGGCGGAGGAGGGCCGGCATGGGAAGCGGCATCATAGCCAAACCAGCCCAAAGGGTTGAATACAGAGACGGCCTCAGCCTTCTGGCCGGGTTTGTGTGCGGGTCGTCGTCGTAGCTGGAGCCCTGCCTCAGCCAGGCTCTTCTCGTTGGTGCGAATGAACGTCGCTAGCCTTCGTAGGTACTCGTCGCCTGGTTCGTGCTGCATCCTGATGGTAGGAGGTGAAAAGGAGGTAACAGTGCTGCCGGCTTTAAGTTGGTTCTTAAGGTCAAAACCACGCTTTCTTGGGCTGGCAAGCCGTAAGAACGTGGAACGCTGCTGGTGGCCCTTTGGACGTTGCTGGCTTGCGTGCCGTCACTGTGGACTCCAGCGTTGACGGCCCTGTAGAATTGGGGAAGATCAAGGTCGATTATAAAGGACACAGCCACGGATATTGTTAGCACTACGCGTCCACCATGAAGATTACCGTAAAGACCACAAATCAGAAAGTTTTCTCGGTAGGACTCAAATTTGGCCTGGATTTGCAGATTAGGTGATGCTCATAACTGCTTAGGTCGAAGTTGAACCAGCAGAGACCGTTGGACAGCTCAAAGAGAAGATCCAAGCAGAACAGGGTCACAATGCTGGGAGCCAAAAGATAATCTTCGCCGGTGAGTGGCTTAAGTACTACAAGAACGCCGTTGTTAAACTCTGAAATAGGTAAAATATTGAACGATTCAACCACTATCGACTCCTGTGGTATCAAAGAGAAAGATTTCCTAGTGCTTATGGTTTCAAAGGTATGCACTCATTGTTCTGCATAATCGTCCACAGCATCTCATTCGATCGTAGCCCAAGCCTACTCCTGCACCTGTACCAGTTGCTGCTCCAAGCGCTCCTGCTGCTGCTGCTGCACCAGCTCCTCCCGCACCAACACCCGCTGCTGTACCCGCACCAGCGACTTCACCTGCCCCTGTCGCTCAGCCTGCAGCTGTCCCGGCTCCAGCTGCAGCACCCGCTACCGCCGAATCTTCTGGCGGTGGCTTGGGTGACAGTTTCCTCTCTGGAGATCGTCTAAATGCTGCAATTGATCAGATTGTTGAAATGGGATTCCCCAAGGAAGAAGTCCAGCAGGCCATGAGGGCTAGTTTCAACAACCCCGACCGAGCTGTCGAGTACTTGATGACTGTGAGGAGCTGTGCCTTCGTTTAGCCTCATCATATTCTGACATTCAGATATCCAGGGTATTCCTGAACACCTGGCACGAGAAGCTACCGGACCCTCAGCACCTGCTGCGCGACAGCCTGCCCAGCAAGGCGCAACTCCTGCTGCTGCTCCCGCTCCCGCTGGAGCGGCTCAGCCTGCAGCAGCTCCCACTGGTGGTCCACAGAACCTCTTCCAGGTAAGTTCGAGCTTTCATCCTACTAATCCGTGCACTCACTGACCACTTCTTTCAGCTTGCTCAGCAACAACAGCAATCGGGAGGCGGTGCCGCTGCAGGTGCTGGTGCCGATATTGACATTGAGACTCTGCGCAACAACCCAATCGTTCAACAAATTCGACAGCAGCTTCTCGAGAACCCCGAGGGCGTACAGCCTTTGATTCAAAACCTGTTGGCCACCAACCCAGAAGTCGCTGATACGCTTCGAAGATTCCTCAGCAATCCAGATATGTTGATGAGGCTGTTCGGTGATGTCATGCCAGAGGGCGCCACAGGAGGAGGTGAGGGGGGACACCAGATTCAAGTTACTCAGGAAGAGATGGAGACTATTGAACGGGTAAATCGGAGTACCACTCTTGCCCTCGTTAACCCCATTGCTAATCTGGAATCTCATAGTTACAAGCCCTAGGGTTCACACGAGGCCAAGTCCTTCAGGCCTTCCTGGCTGCTGACAGGAATGAGGAGCTCGCAGCAAACCTTCTCTTCGATGGCACTTTCGACGTGGAGGAGGAGGAGCCCACCCAGGGCGGTAATCAGTAGAAATGTAGATAATCGCGTTTATTGTGTATGTGGCTGTGACGACTACCTTACGGTCTCTTTTCTCGAACTGTCATGTCAACATGTTACCAACACGAAGCTTCTTCGCCGCTCTGGCGTGCGTGTGTGTGATTCTAGATCTGTCAAATTCGAATATCACCGCCTCGAGGTTGCTGCTCTGTGATAAATACTAATATTAATGATGACCCACGTCGTATGCTCCTTCGAAGGTCTTTGCAGTTGACTGTTATGTACCATATGCTGGCCAGGAGCCCCAGCTTGCTTTTTGTCTTTCTCGCTTTCGTAACATCTCACGTCTTGGGTGGGATTCGTCCGTTGTCATCCCAGGACTCTGTCACCGATTATGCACCCAGCGTAAATGTAGAGTGCCCAGACTTCTCAACCACCTCTCTCGTCCGCGAATTCACAGCAGAGAACCAGACCCTACACCCTAAGGAGCTCGAATACATCAATGGACGAGCTGAAGAGGTTCTCCCAGATGCTTGGGAGGACTGGTTGGGTGACGACGACGCCAAGCACGGGTATAACCTGTCGCAGTTTCAGGCATTTCCAAAAGTCGGGATAGCCATTCCGGGCGGAGGGTTGAGAGCTGCCCTATACGGCGCCGCGACTCTGAACGCGCTAGATGCAAGAAATGATACAGCGAAAAAGGCCGGAACGGGAGGACTACTTCAAGTTGCATCTTACATGACTGGCTTGTCAGGTAAGCCTTATCACACCAAGGCCGTCTTCATGACTGACGGGGTTTTTAGGTGGCTCATGGGTTACGGGCTCGCTCTTCTTGAACAACTGGCCAAAAATACACAATCTGGTTCTGGGAGATGGGGACGACTTGGATGGCTGGCTTCTTGACTTAGGCCTTGTCACGCCGGACGGGATCAACCTGTTCTCGGATGATAACCAGTACTTCTTCGGGAGCATACTCTGGAGTGTCATGGCTAAAGCGAACGCTGGAATGTGAGCCTCTCCCTTCTTAAAGATCCATTCTTCCTAACGTCTCTTACAGCGATACTAGTCTAACAGACCCATGGTCACGAATGATTTCTTATCACTTCTTGAACCAGACCGACCGGAAGAACTTCTTCACAAATGATTCAGCGCATGGGGCCGGTCAACGATGGTCAGATGTACCCAAGATTTCAGCCTACCAGCAACACAAGACCCCTTTCCCTATTATCGTGGCCGATTCCCGGCCAGTTGGGTCGAATTTGACAACAGCACTTCCTTTGGATTCTACAGTATACGAGGTGAGCAATACGGTAAACTTCTCGGATATCTCCTTCATCATCTCCTTCCCAGATAACGCCTTTCGAGCTTGCCTCCTATGATCCAAACCTCTCAGCCGGGATGAACCTCACATATGCTGGCACGCACCTAACCAACGGAAAACCCGACAACGGATCTGCATGCGTGACTGGATTCGATCAAGTAGGCTTCGTAATGGGGAGCAGTGCCAGCCTGTTCAACGTGGGTGATGCTGTGTAGCTTCCATGCGTCAACGCTGACGCCTACATCCCCTCACAGCAAATTCTAGACTTTGCGCATAATACCATCTATCAATTTAAATCATCGGACGCGGCTGGCCTGCTGTATGTCCTCAAACGCCAACTCCGGGAAGTCCGAAGCCGCGCAGATGATGTTGCGAATTGGCCAAATCCTTTCACAGGGCTGAAAAACACGACTTTCCAGGATTCTGACAAGAGATGGCTTGAGCTCATAGATGGTGCATCAAATTCAGAGAATGTCCCATACGGTCCGTTGTTTGTCAAGGCTCGGGGGTTGGACGTTATCGTCACCATCGAAGGAAGTGCAGATGAGGTTCACAACTGGCCAAAGTATGCTTTCTGATGTAGATACTCTTTCTATTTCTCACCGGATTCTACAGCGGAAGCAGCCCGATAACAACCTCGACGCGGTTGTCGACCTTGTTAAGGTCATCCCATCAGCAATTCCCGCCTATTCCCCAACGACCTGACGACTTTGTCTCATTCGGGGTCAATGCTCGACCGACTTTCTTTGGATGCGATCCTCCACAAAGCCCCGTCGAATATCCTTTGGTCATTTACCTTCCAAGTGCACCTCCCTTCAATGGTAGTAATCCAGTCACTAAGTACGTCCACCTTCTCCTATACCTTACATGAACCCCGGCTGAACACTCTGCAGCACTGCGACGTTCAAGCTCTCATACACGCGAAAACATGTTTCCCTCTTCCTTGACCAAGTCATGAACAATACTATATCTGGCTTCAACCCTGGTACAAACTCCCCAGACCCCAATTTCGGAACGTGTCTCCAATGCGCTGCCATTGATCGTGCACGCCTCAAATCAAACCCTGTGATACCCCGCTCAGACGCATGCTCAGCATGCTTCAAGCAGTATTGCTTCGACCCTTCAAACCCTCCTTCAAAGTCCCAGCTTCCGAATAGGAAGCTAGATTTTGTCGACCCCGATCCCCAGGGCTTGGATAAAGTCGAAGGATTCTTTCATAAAAACAGGTTCGCGTTATTAGGAGGTCTATTTGGACTAGTGGCTGTTATAGCAGCTTTGATAGCTGGAATGTAAGTGATCTCACGTATGGTTTGGCTCATATGCTCAACGGTTTTACGCAGAATTTGGTGGAGAAGGCGCCAGGCGTCGAAAGTCTCGTACAAGGTGGTGGAAGATTTCCACTATGAGGAACCGGATCTCCCTATGGGCAGGCAGAGGTACTCTGATTCCCCCAGGCCAGAATCCTACGAGTTACCTCATCATCGTTGAGGTTCTTTGCATCTCTTTGCATCTCATTCACATACGTTTGGACGATAATAGAGCAACACGGACCAGTCATTTCTTTTTTTGGTAGACAGGACCAATCATGTGTTTAATTATTCCAGCGACCTAATGGTATTGAGTAGCTAATAGCGATATGCAATACAGTTCTGAGTTCAAGATTCACCAGGGAGAATGAATCACTATGTAGGTTGCAAAATCTCGGAATCTACGACAGATTTGTATTCAGATTGGAGTAGTGCATCTATCTTGACTCTATCCGGAAGGTCTCCTTAGTCCCATGAGTGAGAGCCCTGGTAACGGTCCGTCTAAAGTGGCGCGCCAAACTGTCCCGCCATTCCTTCCCTTCTACATATTTACTGGAGAACTCGGCGGCCAGATTTGAACCACCATCCAACTTCTCAGCCAGCATCCTACTGCCATGAAGCATGAAATCCCCGCTGTAGCCGACGCTGGTCAGTCCCATACGCATGTCGGGGATAATATTCGCCTGATTCTCTTGTAGGAATTTGAGGACTCCTCTGGTATCTTCACGTCCGTCCGTAGGTTAGAGACCAAGCCACCCCGAACTTGGGATCCATGTGAATTGGCCCTAAAGTTTGTACAGAGCGGGTAGTACTGGACGGCTCACTCCTGGTATTATGCGAAGAAGATGCCATCTTGCTCAGGCTGGTAGAGCCACGGCCTGACAAATCCCAGGCAGACATCACCAATGAATGACCCGGGGGCCAAGACGTGCCGCAAGGAAAGCAGCACCTCACACTGACCACTAAAGGAGTCCGCCAGGAGGTGGAGGATTGAAGCGGCAGCAGTGGGTCTTGGGACACTCCCGATTAAGCTCCCGATGTAATTAGACGGCCTAACGCGTAGCTATTACACGCGAATACATCCCCCTAGTTGTAAGCCATTCATGATGTCGTCTGCTTTGAGGCAAAACCAGTGGATTTGGCGTTCATGGAGTGGACCATCTGAGTGGTCTCTGGCAGCGCCACAAGAATTTGCAGCTGCGGTTCGGCTATTGGTTTTTGCTCCTTCCTATACTCTGACCAACTCGATACCTATAGTTCTAGGATGCCTACGTTTCCAATACCTTTACCTGGCGATTCCTTCCAGGCCGGGTTCACTACCTCGGTGGCGTTCAAAGAGGCTGGTCACCCCGGATCTCAGCGTATCCATTACATTCCACTCGACGGCAATGCAGACAAAGCTCTAGGTGTACATAAGGTAACTTCGAGGACCACACATACCATCGTAGAGCCTCCTGAGCCTTCATCTGTCCTGCCGCCATCTCATGCCCGCGATTCTCACCCGCCTCTCCCAGAAAGAGCATGGGAGGCTTACTATCCTAAGGGCAGCATTAATCCCAGTGCCTCTATTCCAGGTGGTTTCGGATTCTATCTAAGCGGGCCAAGTTCTGGAATCTCCGGGTTTCGTGAAAGACTAGAACAGGGTGCGAAAGAGGTTGTATTGGGCTATCGAGTCATGTTCGACAATGGATGGGAGTGGCGAAAGGGAGGGAAATTGCCTGGCGTCTGTTAGCTTCTTTCCTCAAACAAAGCTGGCCACTATGCTCATGGTACTCCCTTCAGTTGGAGGTGTAGGTGATCTCGCCTACGGATGCACAGGTGGACGACAAGATAAACGGTGCCAATGTTTTGACCTGCGACCCATGTGGAGGTGACCGGTCTTCAAGCCATGCAAGATTATTTCTGCCTTGCTGATCTGAACTTATTGTCCAGGCAGAACGGGCTGGTAGAACTCTACACCTACCTGCCGTTGACCTCGAACAACGCAACTCGCCTTCTCCAAGTCCCTCCAGAATCCAAAGCCAATGATGATTATGGATATTCAGTGGGACGAGGTGCTGGCAAACTTGACATTGCGATTGGGAAATGGATGAGTATCGCTATCAGAGTCAAGATAAATGAACCTGGTAAAGAGAACGGTAAGTGCATCCATCACTTCTATACCGCATATAATGACCCTTCTATAACAGGGGAGATCGAAATGTTGCTGGATGGACAATCCATAATCCGGGCTGACGGACTGACGATCTCTGAAGCACCAGAAGCAAGAGTAAAAGGGATGCATTTTCAGACATTTTTCGGAGGTACGAATATTGCCCTTTACCTTATTGCTATCCAGACTAATGTAACAGCCTTGTATCAGGCCATACAGAAGACTGGGCATCCCCGAAAGACCAAAGGGCCTGGTTCATGGACGTCTCAGGAGTGATTATCCAATGAAAAATAGTTGGTTCTTGTTGAGAATTACATTATGTATCATAGGTGGTATATGTTTGGTAGCGAAAGCAATGTATATAACTGTAGAAATGAAGGGTAAATCGTAAAAATAAGTGTGCTCATGAAAAGTCGTCATCATGGTTCCTCATGAAATCTCATCTAATGTCATATCTCCAGGTATGTCTTCCAACGCTGAAGGGGAGAAACCCTTCGTCAAGCCCGTGTTCTCCTTCACATCGTTACTCCGACTCGATGCCTGGTTAGAAGGACGACTCGAGCTAAGGCTGCGGTTGTGTCTTCCAAGCGGCACTCTTGATACCCGTGTCACATTCGATCGTGGTTTCTGGCTGGTTGGTACCGCTACGGAGGTGTACATGTCTAGCTCGTGCTGCAGTTCGTCGCCAAGAGCCACAGCAGCCTCATGTTCCCTTGTTTTCATGACCAAGTCCTATCAAATGAACAGAATCAGCAAATGGCGAAAGGGCCTGCGGAAAGGACATACATGTTTGATCTCCGCCAACTCTCTCCGTATACGATCAACATACAGGATGCGCTGGGCAGGATTATTATGACTGAGGATTTGGGCATTGAATTTGCTGAGTTTTAGTGCCTCATCTTCCGCGAGGCGGTTCCTTGCAAGCAACGCTCCGACTTCATCCGACAGCGCATAATATGCTTCCTGATATCGCGAGGCTTCCGCGAGCTCGGTAGTCAAACTATGAAAAATGTGAGCTAAGTGCATGGCGCAAGCACGTAATCGTAAATTCAAGACTTACATGTCAATCTCATCCCTCAGCGCCCGTTCTGCCATCTTCGACTTCTGGATAGTCACAGTGCATTCCTTGACGACTGTTTTCTCGTTCTTCACCGCAGTTTCGCATGTCGCCTCTGCTTGAGCCATCTTCTCTTCCATATCCTTGACTTGACGGGACATGGTTTCTGCAGAGGTCTTGATCGAAATGACTTCTCTCGTCGCAGTCTCGAGCCGCCCCTCGAGTGCGATTTTCTCATCTCGTAGGTGGCGAAGCTCAACAGCGTTTTCTTCAAGGGTGGTTTGAGTGCTAGAAAGGGCCTGGGAGTAGCCCCGAGACTTGACCTGCTCTTCCCGCAATTGTGCATCGAGAATCAATGCTTGGGGGAAGATATTCCGGCAAGACAGTCGGTAGAAGTTCGAAAGGGATTCGGTGACATCCTTCGAGATGATCATATCGTCCCTTTCCCTTCGAGCCAAATCTGTAGACATGGTGTGCACCATACCACAGAGAGCCATCTCAGAGGCTAGGGATGCCGACTGGGAGGACGCCTCAGTCAGAGCATCCTGCTGGAAGGCTGCCATCTTCTCCATCTCGTACAGTTCCGTCTGCAACGAGATGTTCTTCTCCTTGGTCTGTCGTATTAGATATGCGAGCTCGGTGACCTGACTCTCGGAGTTGAGAAGCCTCCTCTCCAAAGTCAATCCACGTAGCTTCAGCCTGACATGGTCATCCTGTAGCTTCCGGTGAGTTGCAAGAGGTATGCTCCCGGATGCAAGCTGGCCATATTCTTCAGCGACACGCTTTACGAGGTCTCTGTGAGATTCGAGCTGCCCCAAAAGCTCCTGCTCCCTCTCTTCTGCTTGCTCCCTGATTCCTTCCAAGGCCTTTTGGGCGGAGGCAGAAAACTTGCTTTCCACCGTCTTCATATCGGTGCGGACTTTGGCGAGTTCGGCACCACCTTTCTCTTCGAGCTCTTTCGCTTTCTTTTCAGCAATTTCGCGTTTCTTCGTCTCGGAGGCCAGGTTCTTCTCCAATTCGGTGATGTGCCTCTGTTTCTCCTTGAGTTCCTCCCTCCGCCTAGCGTCCGATGCTTCTAGACATTTCTGGGCCTCGATTGTCTCGCCTTGCTTGGAGACAACCTGGGCACACTCTTTCTCCGCTAACTTGAGTTTGAGCTTCAAGTCTTTGACTTCAGCCTCTCTGGCTGCTGAGGTCTTCTTCAGTTCTTGGACACGAGCCTCAAGAAGGTCAACCTGTTTCTTCTGCTTGTCGAGGCGATCTGTTTGTTCCGTAGTAGTCTTCTGGTACCGAGAGAGCTCTGATTTTAGCTTTTCGCTTTGCTCTTGATGCTAGAAGTGGGTTAGAATGGGGAGTGTTACAGCATAGATTACGGTTACTGACAGTCTTCTTTCCTTCCTGATGGACATGTTCGAGGTCATCAACTTTACGTTGAAGGGCAGCATATCGTTCTGCTAGTGCCTTGTATTCAGCTTGTGTCTTGGCAGTTCCAGGTATGGGCTTAGCGGATTTCTTGTCATGTTCCGCGACGGTATTACTTGATGCTGAAGGTTGCTTTAGCCTACTGCAATAGCTCAAGAGCCTGATAATCTCTGACCTGATCCTTCTAGTTGTCTTTCCTTCGAAAACCTGTCAGTTTTCTCAAGAAAAGCACCACGTTTGTATGGCTGCTGGGGTGTGTCTGGATCGAATAAGTCGTGTTTTAACAAGTGATCGAAGCTTTGTGACTTACGGGCTGGTACATTGTAAGCGTTTGGACCTGGCACTTCTGGAACTTTATTGGCCTTTAGCTTCTCGTATCTCCCTTCAAAATGAACCGTATACGTACGCTTCACGGGCTCGAACCTTGGCCCCTTGGTGAACATGGTCTTGAGGACTTGAACTTGGATAAATAACAGTAAACAACGCGCCCTTCGAGTTCCGTCACGTGTAATCGGGAAACGGGCCGTTTCCAATGGCTGTCTGTACTTTGTCCCTTCACAATTGGGTTTAATATCGCCCAAACCAATTGCAAAGGCAACACAATTGCCAGGAAAAAAGTTGAATAAAGCCAAAAATGAATAAAATCCGAATTTCCCGACAATGAGGCGATTAAGAGCGGCTAGTAACCGTGGGAAAACATTTCCATGACACATGGCACGGGAAACCTAAAGTTGGCGGCACGAATCGTTGTCCCTTCGCCGAGCTTCACGACGCCCACAGACTTTCTTCCAACAACCACAATGACCATGGTTGTTTCTCCGTCGGCGGCAGCTGACCCTTCGTCTCAGACGTCGACTAAAGACTCTTCGTCGCCATCTGAAAAGGCTCTCTCGGCGAACAAGTCTCTATCTGAGCCCTCATCCGACGGCCAGCAACATCCAACTCCAAATGGTATCCCAGGCCAGCATACAGACGCTCAAAATACCTCTCAAACAGAGCTTACAAATGCCTCAAGCAAGCCTGCGGATACTGAGGGCCCTTCATCGTCCTCAGGACAGGTACCTGCTGCGTCTGTGTCCTTGTCTGGCGCCGCTCTGGCCCAGCCCTCAGTACCTGGTCCCTCTCCGGATACTACACGTGAATCCCCGTCTGCCAGCCAAAAAGACATAAATAAGGGAACAAAGTCAACTGCTTCGTCATCGAAGGCAGCCAAACCTTCCACAGCGAACGGTAACGGAACACACAAATCCGGAGCTTCTCGGCCGCAGAAAAAATCTGTCCTGTCGAAATTTCTTCGCATTCTTATTCCCTGTGCATATCCAGACGCCGCGACGCATCCTATTGAGCTTCACAACGAATCGTCTTCTGCTGCTGAACCAAAGGAAAAGTCAATTGCACCTCCCACTGAGAAGACACCTTCCAAAGAGGAGCCGGCGGTTACTTCTGCTGCCGAAGAGCCTATTCCTTCCACTTCCACCAACGGCACTAAGGTAACCTTATCCGAGGACGACCCAGCAGCCCCAGCGACACCTCCACCAGAGCCAGAGACCGTCATCGTACCACCATCAACACCTCCACCACAGTTACTTCCTCTGGAGGAGACGGAAGGTGTCACTTCGGGTGCTGTGCAACCCCCCGGGTCGATCGGCGGTGTCTCTCCGACGTCAGACCAGACACGGCATTCACAGGATTTAACACCACGGGGTGATGAAGAGTCAGAAGGTTCAAGCTTCACAGAAGATGAATTGCATGACCATGAACTCGATGAACTTGAAGAGGAAGAAAGACTAATAATGAATGGAGGTGCAGGCATCCCTATCGGCCCAGTGAGTATTTGCCTTTCACGCATGCATTGACCCATCGTACTGATCGAGGTTCTACAGGATGGTGTTCCTCGGCCCCTTCTCCCACCTATTGCTCCTCAACACGTGGGGCGGAAATGTCTTGTTCTAGATCTTGACGAAACTCTAGTACACAGCAGTTTCAAGGTGAGATTTCTATTCTTAGCCTTCCCGACATCTGGCGTAATTCTCGTTGCTAGTCACTACAACAAGCAGATTATGTTGTGCCTGTTGAGATTGAATACCACTGGCACAATGTCTACGTCATTAAACGACCCGGAGTTGATACCTTCTTGAAGAAAATGGGCGAACTATATGAAGTGGTCGTCTTCACGGCCAGTTTGAGCAAAGTATACATCTTCTTTCTCCTTACATGCACCATGAGCTAACAATACTATTGCAGTATGCTGACCCTGTTCTAGACAAGTTGGATATCCATCAAGTAGTCACTCACCGACTATTCAGAGAAAGTTGCTATAATCATAAAGGCAATTATGTTAAGGTTGGTATCCACCCCAACACTGCTATTTCATTCCGCTCATTCCTGGATTAGGACTTGTCCCAACTCGGGCGCCCGATCGCGGACACTATTATCCTGGACAATTCGCCCGCATCCTATATTTTCCACCCCAACAACGCCGTCCCCGTTTCCTCCTGGTTCAATGACCCGCATGACACGGAACTGACGGACCTGATTCCCTTCCTGGCCGACCTTGCAAACGTCGAGGATGTGCGAGCAGTTCTGGACGGCGCCCGGTGATGAGTTGATAACGGGTAGCACGGAGAAAGAGCATAGATATTCTCCTCCGCCACCGACGGACCATGTTCTCACCCCGCCGATCACCCCGCATCCCAAACAGGCTTAGAATCCGCTTCTAAACCTGTTATCTCTTTCTTTACGCATAATTGTCACTCTTTCAAATCTTGATTCTCTTGGTCCACGTCGCGCACATCGTCTCCGCTTTCTTCTCTTTTCTATCCGCAAGCAATTTTCAATGCAGTCTTCGCAACTTACTATACCCCACCCGCAACCCGCGTTCCGAAACCACATCTCTTTTCGGCGTCTCGAAGAGAAGGCAGTTACCCCGCAATCCTGGAATCGCCCTTTGATTGGATTCATTACAACACGGTCTCCCCAAATATCATGCACAGCCCCTCAACGGGATGGAAGCGCCTTCACAATCCGCCAAGTGGGGGTTGTTCCCAGCATGTTCCTCCAAACTGTTGATTCTGAAGGAGCCTGCTAAGCACCTTCCAACGCCAGCCCCAATTTTGCACCATGGGCGAAACTGTTGATACCAATCACGCAAATGCTCTGTGGCTTATACCATCGGACCCAAAGGCACTCCTTTCCTTCGCTCCACGGACTTTCTAGACGCAGAGCACCTTGCACATTTTTCACACGTTATCCGCATACAACACCTTGTTACTCATGGTCATACCAAACTGAACATTTGTCTCCAATCATCTCTCGCAGTTCTCTTGACGACCTATATATCCCTTTTTCGCTGTCCAATCCTTTCGCTGTTTACGAACCTAATTCACGAAAATTGCAGACGTGAAAGTTATGTGTACACGATTGCTTTTAATTCAATTGGCTTCAACCCCATTTCATGTTTGCATTGCCTCAAAACCTTACATGCTAATAGGATCCGAGCTGGGCAGAACTCTCTTTCATTTTGCAATGAGGTGTGATTCCTATGGAGCGTAACTGGTGAGTTGGGGTAATTGTATTACGGGAGGTATTTGTCTGAATCTACACCCATTTTTTTGGTCTCCGGGGCCTCCGGGGCCCCTCATGCCCAAAGCCGCACTAATCGGCAAATTAAGGGAGATCGCAAACAAGTTTGATTAGAGGAGCTAGAGTATTCAGGCGGTTTTGGCCAACCTCTCCACCGTCGGCTGTTTCCCTGGTGGGCTATGATACCCTCTTTGTCTCCGCGCCGCGTTCAGCAAGGGTAGGGATTCGTGAGATCGCTGTCTCGAAGATGAAAATCCCTTCGTGGGACTTGTAACGCCGAATCCTTTCGGCGTAGGCGAGGAAGGTTTTATGAACTTTAAATCAGTGATTACTTACAAATGATCTTCGCCCAAGGAAATTCAACTCCCCTCTGTCCCTGTATGGATAGCGAGCTTCCATTATATGAGCAGAGATCCGTGAATATCTTCCGGCTGGTGCTGCTCCAGCCCCCTCCCGGCTTCTTGTGGAGGATAAAGGACAGGTGTGGATGATTCCCAGGGATAAAACGTCCAGACATGCGGCATGAAGATCCTTCAGCTACACTCCCTCGTCCCCGCTCTTTAAACGTTCAGATACCTCACCCATCTTGAACCATGCAAAGCTACCGAGGGGGCATGGTACGGCGATATTCTCCTCTGCCACGGAAGGACCACTTCCCATCTCCGCATCCTCAAAAGCCTTAGAATGGTCCCTTTATTTATGCCTATACAAGGGCTGATTACCTTTGTGTTCAACGCAAATACATTATTACACTACTCGAAGCTCGAAAACCTTATGTGGTGGGATCCAACCACGAGCTTCTAACTACTACCATGTAGACGTACCCTCTCGGCGTCCTAAAACCAAGAGGGTTCTTCCCACTTCCCTGCCTTCCAAATGCCCTTTCCCGGGCCCCACAATCTAGGTATCATGAAATTCACGAAGCTAGGCAGCAAAGAAATGGTGGGTCTTACACCCTTTCCTTTTCCGAGTTTTGCCGTGGGAGTGGTATAAACAAGCAGCGACCTGGTCTGGTCCACCGATCAGCCTTTTCTGTATGTCTTTCACATGAGGAAAGGTCTTGTCTAGAATGTTCGCCTCTTCCCTGTATGGATTTAGGCACGGATCTGAAAGCCTATTTGCTGTTTGCAGAAGAATGAAGCCTGCAACCATAATATCATGATCCTCTAAATGCCACTTGGACAAGTCGGAAAATATCTCCCATTTGATCCAAATGTCCCACAGCATCTCCAGGCGATGGGGGAGAGCAGTGTCTGGTGTCGAGCAAGCATGCCTTCCAGCGAGGGAAGTTGCGGACGACCCTTACCTTGAGCTAGGTGTGGGCTTGTGAGGTGAGAGCGAACTATGTAATAAGACTGGGTGAGTCTCCAATGTATTGAGGTAAAGTACATAGGTTTATATACATATAGAGAGCGTGCACAGACCATGTATATGTAAGCATATCTAGAATGTTCTGTGCTAAATATAGTACGGAAGTGACACGGAATGAGTCATATGTAGTCATGAAGTGTCACGTGAGTTGCCATGAGGCGTATTCGTAAGAAGACATCATAATGGTGCAATATGGCGCAATACTAATCATGTGATATCACGTGATTAGTCACGTGAGTGGTACGCGTTAATTCAACATCTGGAACGGGGAATTGAGGACGATCACAGGGAAGAGGGTAAATAGTAGGTATAGAAAGGTGATGAGGATGAGTGCATATGCAATGAACCAGCTAATGGGATTGTTGACCTCGAATTGAAATGCGAATAGGCCTCCAAAAAGCAGAACAGGGAGAGATGAAGGAGGGAAGGTATCACGTCGACGATAGCATGCATGCCGAACCTCTTGAGTCCGAGGTAAAGAAAAGAGAACAGCCTCGCACGAGATGTTGAAGCTCGGAGGGTAGTTGTCCTGTGCAGAAAATGGAATGTCCACTGCTGGACAAATGTAGCCAAGAATGCACACATGAGCGCCATCATGAGGCTCAAGAACCATAGCAAATTACATGCTACCGCTGAGGACGACGAGATGAAGGGATCCTGTTGAGCTTCAAGTTGGGTCCTGTTTTGTTCAGCTAGAGCAGAAAGGATCTGTTCAGAAAGCGCCCTGAGCAAATTGGCGGAAGTTTCTGTATAATCCTCCTGCAAATTCTTGTAGCTTTCAATCACGAAAGCGGTCAGAACAGCAGAGTAGACCCGACTATGAATCCAGAGAAGTCAGCACTAGTCTTTGTGTCATCGCAATAGGTACGAAAACTAGTGTAAGGTCCATGCCTTCTTTCCAATTCCTAACGAGACCCTCATTGTATCACTGAGCTTCGGCAAGATAAACCTCCCACAACTTGCCACATGCATCGTTATCTGTTTGAATAGTTCCTTTGGTATTATCTTCGACCATGGATTGTTTAAATGGTGGTGATTCATAAACGATGAACCACTGTACCTTTAACCATGCTCAAGTATCCAGGACATTTTCTTCTCGCTCGAGCCTTCGTGGTTGATAGAAAGATGTTTACACGATTTCAGTGCATCATTTCCTTTTTGCCGACTGATTAGCGCTCATTAGATCGGTGCCTTTACCAGAACGTAGTGCAGGTCAAACATGTTCAATAAACTTACCTGCTTCAACTCAGGCTTTCCGGTACTCGGACTTAGTCCGACCGTTCAAGGCTAGCTAGTGCTAAGGGGTTGTGTAGCCCAGAAGGTTTCCTCAGACGGATATCCGAAAGTTCCCCACCAACTGAGGACGGTCATCCCCTCGAAGCGTCATTTTGCCTGGGTTCGAGCTGTAGCTCTTACGGGACACACTAAACCCCTGGCCGATAGCTTAGAGTTCATTGAGTTCGGTACAATTACAGTGGGCAACAAAACCCTTCCAATGTTTACTACTTTTCCAAAGATGTGTTAATAGCTAATGAAATAAATTATGCAAAATCTTGAAAATAATATATATCATAGTTTAATCTCTTGGCTTGATACTGACATAACCCTGAGGCTGTGCTTCCACTTTTAGCAGGTGTTTCACACAGTACAAGGTGGTGACCCATTGGAAGGGTTTTGTTGCTAGGTGTTTTGAATCTAGTAATCATGTGATAAGTCACATGATACTCGAGTTTGTTGATTGTAGTCAACAAGGTCATGTGACTAGAGTGTCAGTACACTATATATACAGCTGACCCAAGTGCTGCTTTGCCCCTAACCCATCATGCATGCTCTCACCAAAGCTCAGACTACCCGTGTCATTGAACTGCTTTATACTGGCCTCTCTGCCACTCATATTCATAAAGAGACTGGTATTGGCCTTGCTTCTATTAGCAGAATACATGATAAGCACTGTCCTCACCTTCCCAAGTCATCTGGTGGCCGTCCTCCCAAGCTTATGTCTGCCAACATCAAATACACAAAACTAAATATGTGCATGGGCAAGATTTCTACAGCTGTCCAAGCTGCTAGAGTTCTTCAAGATATTACCAACACAACTGTCACACCTCAGACAGTACGCAGGGCCCTCA
The DNA here is from genome assembly GCA_944990035.1 of Clitopilus passeckerianus. Lineage (NCBI taxonomy): Eukaryota > Fungi > Basidiomycota > Agaricomycetes > Agaricales > Entolomataceae > Clitopilus > Clitopilus passeckerianus. The sequence continues at coordinate 53,640 of CALYLX010000048.1, forward strand.
AAAACACTGGTTGGAAGTCCTTTAGAAAGGTGAAACGACCTGCACTTGACCGGAAGCATATTCATGCACGGAAGGAGTTTGCAGAGAGGCATAAGAAGTGGACTGTAGATGATTGGAAGAAGGTCTATTGGTCTGATGAGACTAAAATCAACTGGTTGGGGCAGATGGGAATGAGAGAGTGTGGGCAGGGAAGGAGGAGGGGCTTAACAAGCGACGCATCAAAGAAACCCGGAAATTTGGAGGAGGAAATATTATGATGTGGGGCTGTATGGGATGGGATGGGGTTGGATATGCTACCAGAATTGAAAGTAACATGGGCAAGGTCCTTTACACTTCAATCCTGGAGGAGGAACTTCAGGCTAGCCTAAAGTACTATAAGGTAAAAGTGAAGGATATGATTTTTCAGCAGGACAATGACCCCAAGCACACCAGCAACATGGCCAAGGAATGGTTTAAACACTACAAAATAAAGGTTCTAATCTGGCCAGCAAACTCTCCTGATATAAACCCTATTGAACATCTTTGGGTTCATGTCAAAAAAGAGCTTAGCAAGTATAATTCTCCACCTAATGGAGTATTATCGCTTTGGGCAAGAGTAGAGAAGGTTTGGAATGAGATTCCAGCAGAGGTGTGCCAGAACTTAATAGAGTCAATGCCTAGAAGGATTCAGGCAGTAGTTGATGCCAAGGGAAAGTGGACTAAGTACTAAAATTAATGTATTTCTGTTTTTAAAATCAGTAGCAACAAAACTCTTCCAATGGGTCACCACCTTGTACTGTGTGAAACACCTGCTAAAAGTGGAAGCACAGCCTCAGAGTTATGTCAGCATCAAGCCAAGAGATTGAACTATGATGTATATTATTTTCAAGATTTTACATAATTTATTCCATCAGCTATTAACACATTTTTGAAAAAGTAGCAAACATTGGAAGGGTTTTGTTGCCCACTGTAGGTGGCTTTCCTTTCAGCTGCTGAGTATTTATCGTGAAATTCTAATCCCCATGCTGCTGCAGTTCCTTCTTTGAGGAAGGATAGGGCGATGCGAATCTTCTTGTCATCTTCGAGTTGGTTGAGGTTGTTTAGGATGAGGTAGTCTTCAAGTTCCTGAATGAACTTTCTGGTCTTGGATCGGTCTCCGGAGAATGTTTGGGGTTTGGCTCCTATGTCCTTCTTGTTGTTGTTGTCTTGTGACATTTCGTAGTCGAAATCAAAATCAGTCTCTGGTTCAATTGTTTCTGCACTGGGGCGCTCCTCTGGCTCAGCTGTGGGGCTCTCATCTAGCTGTTGTTGTACTTGATGTTCTTCTTCTTCTTCTTCAGGCAAGACAGAAGTGCTGGTAGACGGGACTAGTGATGGGTTCCTGGATATTACTGTGGGTAACGGTGCGAAGCGTCGCTGTTCCTCCTCATCTACTTCAATGTCATGTTCTCTTTGAGCTCGGACAATAGCAAGGGTCTTATGAGGTCGTTCAGGGGTGGGGAAGTCTAGAGCGTGGAAGTGTCTGTTTTCAACAGCAACGGTGGTGAATGTGAATCTGCCAAGGGAAAGAGAGGCGTAGCACCTGCGGTTATTGTTGGGATTAAAGCCGCAGTAGTTTCCGTTGGTGAACTTGTAGACGTTGTTGGTTCCTTCTACTAGAGTGGTATTTCGTGGCGGGTGGTCTGCCCTGTGTACGACCGTGGTGACTGAGTGGTAGCCGCAACGGCAATCGGCCTGTTGCATGCTTCTGCTGTGTTGTCGTGAGGTGGGCCTGCACTAACAATGAGCGGGCCTTCTGAACAGCTTGACCTTTTGTTAAGGCAGAGCCTAACAACTTAGGTAATACTGTTTACGCTCGATGTCTTTGATAAACAAAGACAGAGATTTGTGAGCAGCTGCGGCTGTACTGACGACCTGGTGAGATTGACGAAGCAAGGGACTTAAAGGCGAAGTAGAGAACTAAGCAGTTAGGTAGATTGCCTAGGTCAAGCTGAGGAGCCTTGACCAGATGGTACAGGTTTATATACCTATCTAGTAGTTCTAAATATAGCACATGCGCAGCATGCTGAGTAAGTAATGAGTCATGCACAGCATGATGAGTAAGTACATGAGTCAGAAAGAGTCAGATAAGGTATAAGTCTCTCACGATCGTGAGAGATGCGGAGTAAGCATGGAAAAAGATGAAAAATGCGCAGTGATGCGCAGCATATGTGAGTAATCGTACATAGGTAAGCGGGCCGGTGTATGTAAGGAGAAACATGTAAGCAAAATCATAACACATATTATGAAGCATTCCAGGGTTCGGGGTGCCACCGTTCAGCACCTTTTCCTATCTTTTGCCAGAGCAGAGACACCTTTCGACTCGGCTTTCCTCCAGTACATCTCGGAATTCTTCTGCTCGTGTTGGAGCCTAGTCGACAGAAGGTATATAATATTAATAGATATCATCGAATTATGGTGGTGGTTATCTAACAAGGCTTTGGCCAAGAAGTGATGCTCTTTCCGGAAGCGTCCTACGGCTAGGAACGCCACCTCTACCGAAACCACCCCCACGCCCCTTGACGCGCGCCGCGACAAAGCTAAGATCGCATATGAAGCGGCCCTTTGCGACTATGCATATTCTCCAATAACTAACTTCTATCTTCATGACATCTATCAGTGTGACCCAGTACTTGTTTATGGTGCCAAAGATTTTTTTGATGTGGCGTGGCTCGGTGATGCCGTGTTTTATCCAACATTGATGCGTTCGGCTTGTTTTGACTGGGAGGAGGAATTGGTCTCTGTAAGCACATCCAAGTCTACATGGTGTTCGCCTTTACTCACACATCTGCAGTGCGTCAAAGAGCTACTCTACTCTGACGAAGGGCAGGCTCTTCTAGCACATAGCAGCCGATACATCAGCATTCCGTCGTGTGGCTTAAAAATGCTTGAATGTGCTTGAAATGCTCTTAAAGAGCTTTAAGACCATTTAAGACTGTTTAAGACTGTTTAAGCAAATTAAGACGATTAAGAGAACAATTTTTTTCTCTATTTTTTCTTCTCTTAATCGTCTTAATTTGCTTAAACAGTCTTAAACAGTCTTAAATGGTCTTAAAGCTCTTTAAGAGCATTTCAAGCACATTCAAGCATTTTTAAGCCACACGACGGAATGCTGATGTATGTACGGGCTGCCGAACCATGGCCGGCCAGTGGCTGGCTAGGAAGCTTCTGCTCAACTGGCTGTATCACAAGCACGTCCTTGAAGACGACGAGCCAGAATCTATGGCCGAGATTCAGCAACCCCAAAGAAATGCTATCCCTCCACCGGAGCGATTGACGACTGGCGATGAGCCTGCACAATCCATCCGGGCCGCGGATGCTCACCTCAGAGAATCAAAGAAGATCGTGGACCGGATCTTCGCAGCTCAGCGCGCTGCCCTTGGCGACATCACGAATACTCGTAAGGTTTAAAAGGAATCTGCAGCTATAGACATCTCAATATCGTTAGAATGTACCGCATATACCCGCATATTATCTTTATATACCCATCCTAGCTACTATACTTTCCTTGGAGGCCACACCTAATACTGTATGTTATACTTGAATACAAATAAACTACGAACATTTTCAAATACCTCCGGAGGCTCCTTTATGGTAGTCATCTTAGCTTGAGACTTACTGACTAGTTTGGGCCATCTACGGGTGGCTTAACATGTGCTGCATGCAGGATCATAACATCGTTAATTGTTGGTTAGAAAACACAAGAGACTCAAGAACTATTATCGCCCTAGTCATTTACTTCGTACACACAAATATCTTCCCAAAGATCACCCCTTCTATAAATTGACAACAGGATTATGAATTCAACCCGCCATTACTCACCCAACTCCAGCCTTCCTCCCACATTTATCGATAACCCGCACCGACAGGGGCAGCAGCCTCATCCTCGTCGTCCCAAGGACTGAAGGTGGTGGCGGGCTTGCGACTCATGGAAAAGGACTGCAGCCAGGACGGGAGTACCTTGGACATGTCACGTCCACCGTGCGGGGGCAACACAGGCATGGCGTGGCTGTGAGTCGGGGAGGACGGCATGCTTCCAACCTCGCTCAAGCTGGGGAGGCGCTCAAGGCTGGTATTGGCCGAACCCGCAAAGGCGCGCTGAAGCACCTCACGCTCTGCCGGCGAGGGCGCAAACGCACGGGAGAACAGGCTGGTTGAGATTGCCGTTGACGGGATGCTGTGGGTGCTGAGACCATTGGGGTTCAATGCATCGTAACCGGTGGATGGTGATTTCTTGGAAAGGCTGAATACTTTGGCATCGGGGTTCAAGCCTTTCTTCGACTTCTCCTTTGAGTTAGTCGAGAACCATCGCCTGGGGCCGGGTTTCTCTGCAACGAGTTGCCCGAACTCCTCTTCAGGATGCACATGGTTAGAGCGGGGGTCCGAGTTGGTGCGATGAATTGAGACACGTTGCATGCTCATGGGGTTGTCCGAAGTCATATAGTGACGACTGTCGGTGCTGTCCGTGTAAACTGAGCTGTGGATGGACACCGGTGAAGTGCTGAGGGGGGAGAAGGATCGGTCCTGATAATCATGAACGCCATTGCCGATGGGTGCATACGAAGAGGCATTGCACCACTCCTTGTCAAGGTAAGCATCACTTTCCGACTGGAAGGACCTTGGCAAGCCCTCGGAGCTATCCAGGGAAGCGATAAGGGCAGAAGGTACCAACGACTGGCTTGTCGGGGAGACAATGGAACGCACACCGAAGTCACGATCAAGATCCGCGAACGGAGAGAAGGTGGTAGTAGTGTTCTGGTACGTTGTAGCCTGGGGACGCATTACACCGAACGAGTCATCATCATACGATGGATAGCCAGTGCGAAGGGGCGCAGAACCAGTGGACGATGATAAACCTTGACGAGTGTGAGTGTTGGGTCCAAAAGCATTAATGTCGGCTTGATTGTCACGGGAAAGGGAGAGTCGACGGTTGAGAATGCTAAAGGGATCCATTCCGTTGAGTGACCTGGTCCTTGGGCGGACATCCCTATCCTGAGCTCTGTTAGTGAGGTCGAAGGGGTTGGGGACGATGTAGGACGGAGACTCCGGCTGCGCAGAGATATGGGTAGGGGAGCCAGGAGCACCAGGGAATTGCCTAAGCTGCTGCTGCCGTTCCTTCGCTGCTGCTAGGTGTCCTCTCTCTACCGAGACTTGCTCTTCGAGTTCACGAGCACGGTGATTGAGGGCGGCGACAACATCTTCGGCAATCTTGAGCTCTTGCCTCTTGCGTTCCAAAGCCTCGATGAGCTCTTGTTCTGCCACAGAGATCTCCTGCTCCGATTCCTTCATTGACTCTTGGTCATCCGTGAGTCGTTGATGTAGCTTGGAGATCTCCTTGTCCAAATTGCCAATACGTTGTGTCGCATTATCCCTAGCATTCTGCGCAACTTTGAGTTTTCTCTCAGCGTCACGCTTTAATGCTTCTGCAGCCCGTTTGGAGTCGTCGAAAGATTTTGTACGAGCTTTCGATTCCAGTTTGGATGCTTCTTCCTGTCGTTTCCGTTCCCGAAGCAAGTCTACATCAGTTTGCAGGAGAGTGTGTGATTGCTGGGCACTGGCTTGGCATTCATTATACTGTCCACGAAGCTCGACAAGTTGTGACTTTGCCTGGTTTATTTGGCGCAAGACCTCAGCAATGCGGGGCGACTGATCGAAAAGTGTGGAGGGTGGTACCGACGGAAGTGATGCTCCAAGAGTGGGTTGATCCGAGGTTTGATTCTGTACCACAGGTTGGGCAGGCGTGAGATGGAGGCGGTCGAGAGAAGACCCTGGTGAATGTTTGGGTGTATGAAGGGGGAGCGATGCCGATTTAGGGAGAGGAGGTGGAGATGAACTGCGGGCTGGCGGTAGAGCTTGCTTCTGGGAAGGTCGTTCTCTATTCCTGAGTCGGGGAGGACAGCCACGAGAGAGTAGATGAGGAGGCAAATTCTTGGTAGTGAATGGAAGACCTTGATTTTTGGTGTCATCAGAATGCTCGTGATATAATCAAGGCGCACATGCATACCGGTGCAATCGTTGAGCATATCCAGATTCTTGATGCTCAGGATCCCTGAACTCCATCCCTCCTCGTCCTTGCTCCTCGCAATCACATCTTGATACCATGCCTCGATAATACCACCACGCCACCAGTGACCAAATGCACCAAAGTACCACGACTCAGAGATTATCTGGGTATCTCGATCATCTGTCCTTGTGGATTTGGCAAGAGGAAGCATGGCCGCAATTGTAAAGATGCCAAAGCTATGGAACACATGCTTTGGGGTTTTGAGAGATACCGACGCTCTGTTTGCAAAATGAAAGGCCGTAGAATGATCAAAATAAGGTGTTGGGGCATGACTACGCTGGGGAGTGCGTGAGTCATGATGTGATTTGAGGTCGTCTTCAACATGATCATCAAGACGGCTGAGGTGTTGGCGAAAGGATTGCTCTGTGAGGTATGCGCGAAACGAATTTTCGGATGGGTTCGTGAGATATGCTGTGCAATGAGGCAAAGTATGAGCATGTAGCGTATGAAGAAAGGCCCGACAAAATGAACTTTTGCGGTTTTTTTCGAGCAGGAAATATACTCACCGAGCACCAAGACAATGATAACAAGAACCACCAAACAGAACAACGAACGAAGATCCGCTTTCGCAAAAACCGTGCCAACCAACTCTGAATATGGGGTCCGAAGGGATAAGAGGCTCATTCCACCAATAGAAATGCTCATTACGATGAACCAAACGTCCTTCCAGAGTAATTTCGTGAGCTGAGAGGCAGGATCCCTGACCGAAACTGTGCTTTCAACTTGAAGCTGGGTCGACAGTGTTGAAATATGGGGACGACGTTAGCGGTCGTACCCCGTGCCGAAAACAAAAATCCTGAAGAAAAGGAGAAGTGGTTAAGCTGAGATCAACGTCCGCAACGACGGTAAACAACGTCGAGCGGAACGTCTGAGACGACGACGACGATTGTTTTGATGGAAGGGACGATAAAAAGTTTGGTCCCAGAGGCTTTTCGAGGAAAAGACCGTCAGGACAAACAAAACAGCCCAAGATTATGTAATCATAAAATTCCCACGGGGTTGCCCTGCCAAACTCCGTGATTTGCAATGGGTCGTTACGATTGTCATTTTCGGTCAAATTTCCAAAAGTTCATGGAGGAGCATGCTGGCCACGATGCCAATTGCCAGCAAATTCTTTCTCCGCATAAGGTTTAGCCTGCGGAAACCTTTGCCTCGATGTCGGACCGAGGTTTACCGAGGTAAGGTCATGTGATCTTGTCACCAACGCGTAACGCAAATCCAAAGAGCGCGACTATGTTACGCTTACGACCATCGCCGCCAACGATGTCGGAGTCCATCATCCCTTGGATAGCTCCTTATTTGGTTGGCGTCGCTGAGGAACACGGCGCTAACGTTTCTGGTATTCCGAAGTTCACAAAGAGGAAGAAGGTTCAACTTGTCGAGGTGAGGTTGTTTCGAGCTGCGAGAGTGGCAGTATCTCACATTTGCGCACAAGTTCTTGACTCGTCATGAAGACGACGTGTTATGGGCAAGGATATCTGACAAAGAGCACATTCTACCAGTCAGATTCAGTAAACACGCGGTCGAGGAGTATAACAAGTGAGTCATACAACGTATCTTGAGTCTTGACTATTGTGCTAAACTTGTATGATATTATAGGTCCCATCCTACGCGAATTACCAAGTATAAAACGTCAATAATACACATCAAGGATTTCCGACCTCTATCTACGCGTATACCACTGGGAAATGACAAGTTGACGCCTGAAAAGTATCTGGCTCTTGAATGTGATACATTTGGTTCGATTGGCGCAGCTGGTGAACCAAGATTTGGCAACCCAAAACCTATTGAAAAGCATCCCGATCTGCTAGAATGGTCAGAGGGCCTGAAACAAGATGGGGGTGCGGGGTATGTATGCGTTTCTCCTTGGATGTATCATCACTGACTCCTTGTTAGTAACTGTCTCAAGAACAGGAAACGGGCACAGATAGACCCAGTCCAGCCACCGGAACCGGTTCAAGTGTTGGCGGCGGCTGAGGAACCTGCGAAACCCCTTGGGAGCAAATGCAATGGTACTTCCAGCAAATCCAAGCCTGTTGCTCCTAAGATCCAGAAACGAAAGATACAAATCTTCTTCAACAGTTCCGAGGCTGAAGAGCAAGGGCATAACATGAAATGGATTGTATGCGCTTTTTATGTGCATATATATAGCCCACTCATGTAGCATCGTAGTCTGGCCAGATGCTACGTCCACCACCTCGAGATATAGCTGCTGCTATTGCTGCTCTGAGAGGTAAATTATTCACTATCCGTGTCTTCCCCACTGACTGAGTTACTGTTCAAGTAGAAAAGGACAAGTCACCACCAAGTACACCTGAAGATACCAAACCTGTTCTAGGACCTGTACAGAAGCGACGCAAAGTAACTGCATGTAAGCAGCTTCACATATGGCTTGTGTCCTCTCCCTGAACCCATTTCAGTAATGTCCTCTCCGCCGAACTCCCCTCTCCCTGCGCGTTCGAGGAGCGCTACGCCACTCTCCGACAAAGAATGGCCGGCATCTCAACCTGCCCCTCTAGTATACGTTGGAAGTGGCGTGGAGGACCCCCAGAGTGAAGCCGAGGAGGAGAACCAGAAAACAACACAAACTGCTGATCCAACAGCTTCTTCCGTTGCACCCCCAACGCCTGCTCAACGACCACGACCCGTGTTTTCTCAACTACCTCCGTCTTCACCACCCTCACCAGACTCCCAAATGTCTGTAATCGAAGAGACAGTTCTGAGCACTCGTTTCTCGCCTTCAGAAATACGCGGGAGACGCGTTCAAGCGCGTGCGGAAGCGTTACGCAAAGTACCACGTCCGCGTCTACCTCCTGCGGTCACAAGGTTCACGGAAGAGCCTGTCATTCTGGCACCCAATTCAGACACATCGTACTCCCAATCACAGACCCAGTCACAATCTCAATCCCTATCTCAGCCGTTCGTTCAATCGACGCAAGATGTCGTGTTGTCGCAACTGCCAACCTTGGCTAGATCTCCCCTCCGGTCCGAACACATTCATTCAGGTCAGATTGATGACGATATGGAACGCGAACCGTCGTACGGAGCGCTCGAAACAGATGATGAAGCAGGCGACAATCTCCCCGGATACAATCCAAATGATCCTGTCTCTGCAAATCCAGCAGTAAATCAAGACGATGGCGATAACGATAAGGCGACGTCTTTCAGACCAGCCACCAAAGTCGACCTGGTGATTTCTGAGAGATTTTCAGCTTCCATTGAACGAACATCTGATGGTGATGGATTGCTTCCACCAACGAAAAATGCCTCACCGGATGACGACAAGGTTCATGTAGATCCTCAGCTGCTCGGTGGACACGGCTTGGGTATGAATTCCTTGGCCCCGAAAGGCAGTTCGCCTAGACGGCCTGATGGAAAGCAGCCCAACAACAAGGACGATGATGGAAAAACCTCGCATACAACGAAAGAAATGGAACAGACTTCACGCGGAGGCAGCCCAACAGTGCCGGCTCTGCCGAAGGATGTTCAACCAAGCAGCCTCTCAAACGAGGACGCCCAGACACGCCACAATCTGCTCAGTGGGAGGGGTGCCGCTATACTTGATAATCGATCTTCATCTGCTCAATTGGCATCTCGTAGAGGCACTACACCACCAAAAGGTCAAACTCCCAGCCGCGGTGCCGTTTGTCCGATTACGTCGTCTGTAGCAGGCACGAACGAACCTGCGCCACATGTTGTGCGCGAGGTTGAACATGATGCTCAAGCATGGAAAGAACCCAGCTTCATGAAGCCCCGCCCACGTTCGGCTGACGTCAAGGCAAAATCTGTTCCGATAATCAAGCCAATTCAACGACCTGAACGCGTAAACCCGTATACACTTTCACGGCCACCGGATGAAACGGTTAACCGCCCCTCAGCCGAAGCAGGCCTGCAGGCCCTCGGGCGACAGATGCGATTGCAAGCCAGGAGAGGTGCCATTATGAGTTCCCGGCCTTCCGGTACGCGGAGTGACGAAAACCTGGACCCTGCAAGCAAGCTCTCCGTTTCCCCTCAACCCGCACCGTCTAAATCAGCAACGTCGGCCCTCTCATCCGAAAAATTATTTGGCAAGAAACGAGGGCAGAGTTTGGCGTTAGAAGATTCAAATTCGGAGAACGCTGGGCCTTCGTCGAAGAAACGCCGGGTGGCCAGGAGTTCAAGGGGTCGCGGTCAGGATGCTAATACCATTCCGAAGCTAGGGGGTTTCACAATATCACAGCATGTAAGATCTGATTCAGAGGAGGCCCGCAAGGGGAATTGGGCTAGCTGGGAGTTGTTGCTTGGCATTTGGAGGCGCAATATACTAGACGAATGAGCATCTAGGCATCGTTGTCCTTCCCCCAAGCCAGGAATTCTGTAAATTATACATACCTATAGCTAGAACGTCTAATATTGCATTGTATATTAATCACCCCGGATTCCGCAGAATATATTGTCATTAACCTGGTGCTCCCTAAATTGAGCTTAGTTCGATCCGAGGTCACCATGCAAGTTGTAAGCATCTACTCGGGATTGCCTGTGGTACGAGGAGTACCCTAACTTGTTCTATAACTGTCTGTGAAGATCATCCCGAGAACGAAGGGAAACCTGAGGTTCATACTCGCGATTGGATTAGTCCTTCCTCCTCACCGCCTAGCTACTTCCAAATAAACCACCTATATCCCCACCGAGCCTCTCTATTCCATCAGGGATCAACATGCCTCGCCTCCAACATGATTTCGCCAGTGCTAGTGGCCACAATAGATGACAAAGACGTTGACAAAGCCTGTTGGTGGTGTGTTGTCGCTACCTTACATAAAACCGCACATCCTCTATCTCGAGCATCAACCACGACATTTGGAAATGAAACGTTTACTTTGAGTGCGACCTTCCTGCCTCTCCTCTCGCCAGAAACGGATGCAGGAAATCTAGTTTGGGATTTTTCGGTGCGTATCATTACTACTACATACATTCTGAGCAGGAAAAGGAGGAACGACAGCGACAACGAGAAGAATACAAGACGAGCAAGTCCACGAATAAACAATCGAACAAGAGATTCAAAACCAGGAACAACGCCATCTCCACGTCCATTTCTAAAATAGTTACCATTCGCCACCTTCGAAGATCGAACGAGAAGAAAACTAATCAAAGGTGCAAAAGGGGCTCAACGGGGTGACGGAAGAAAAGAAAAAGTATGCACCATTAAGAACAAACAGGTAGGTCCCTCATTCCTTCTTCGCACCTTTGTCTGCTGAATCTGAGTTCAGCTCATTACTCTTACTCTCGGTGGCTGAGGAAGTCTCCTCACTTTGCACACCATTAGGCCCTTCAGGCTGGGGCTGCTGCTGTTGCTGCTCTGGTGGCGGCGGTGGTGCTCCATGTGGTGGTGGCAAGTGGTTTCCGGGCGGAGGAGGCAAAGTCGTTCCTGGAGGCAGAAGCTGGGACTGGCTGAGGGCGGCACGTAGAGCGGCATTTTCGACGCGTAGCTGGTCAAGAAGTCCACGGCATTCTTCCCATCGGCGATTAGCCTCGTCCGCCGAAGCAAGAGCAGCGTCTAGAAGCTGGGAACGCGACTCCAGAGCTTTGACATGCCTAGTTTATGGAATAGGAGGGTGAGTGAAACTCTGCTATATCTGGAACTACTCAACTGGTCTCTGCGTTCTCTGAACGCGCGCTGGGCTTTCCGGTTCTGTTCAGCACGCTTGCTGTTGCTCAGGACACGTCCTCCCGCACCATCTTGTCCTTGCTGCTGAGGTGGTTGCTGGCCGGGGGGAGGTTGTTGAGGATTTGGGGGAGGGGGCATGCCACCCGGTGTAAAGTCGGCATAGTGGTAGCCAGGGGGTAAAGGTGGACCAGGAGGCAGACCATGTACTATCATCGGTGGTAGTCCGTGATGCATGGGTGGTTGAGGTCCTGGAGGCGGTTGTTGTTGTTGCTGCTGCTGCTGGGGTGGTGGTGGCTGAGAATCAGGTTGTGCAGCGTTTGTTGGTGGTGATTTTCTTTTTCTTGAGCCTCTAGACGTCGGCTGCGTTATTGGTGGTGGTTCGTCTCTAAGCCTCATTGTCTGCTGAATAGCCGCATTCGTTGCATTTGGATCGTAGACCTGCATTGTCCTTTGCCTTTCTGCTAACGAGGTTTGGGTTTTCGAGATTGCCGCGTATTAGTAAGAGGCTGAGTAAGGTGTCACGACCCTTGTCACAACTTTTGTTACGATAAACCGGATAATGCCGCATACACGTGTGTGATATAATCATTGGCTTCAAGTCAGCAGACTCTCTGCAGCAGCGAATGCCGAGAAAAGCCAGCGAATGAGGGGGGGATTGGACTCGAGGCTGGCCATAAACGACGAGCTGGGTTAGACGGCTGAAGGAATGATAAACACCGGAATTTATGGAGGCAATATTGTTCAGCCGAGTCGATCATGTACATAACAACAGGTTCTCGACGCGTTGCAGCGTGTTTTTAACCTTTGCATCGTGTTCTTAATCTCTATAAAAAGTCTTCGAGATAATGCATTGTACCACTGCTTTACAGCACTTTATAGCACAATAAGCTGGATAATTCATTCTTTCAACAAGAAAATTGGACTGTTCAGAATTTTGATAGGCGTGAGATTGATTACAAGCCTTGGGCCTGACAGTCGTCCTGTCGTCGTCTCCTTCCCCTTCCTCGCTTCATTACCTTCTGCTCTCCACGCCGTTTTGCGCGTTGAGAATGGCCACAACTACCTCCAAGGGCTCCAACACTGACGTTAATCTATCACAGAAGCCCTCCCTGAGGCAACGCCTTTTCTCAAGTGGAAGCAGGAAATCGGCAGGAGCGGCTCAAACTCCATCAAAACAGTCCAAGCAATCACTGTCCCCGCCAACTGACAGTGCGCCTCCCGCTGCAGCTGCTGAGTCTGCTGCTAATCATCAAGAAGAATACTCCGCAAGTACGAGCAGTGAGTACTATCACGTAGTACTATCAAACTTTAGTTCTCATTTGACAAAAGGTACTTTGACTGCAGGTCAGCAACAACAAACTTCAACTGAAGCTGCAGGCACGACTAGTGCAGCAGAGAATCCAACTTCAGATATGCTTATTCGTACAAAGCATGAGGATCCGGACAGAGAACAAGGCTCAGGGAATACAACACTCATCTCCAAGGATAGGCGCGTTCCTTTTTACCGTCGCAAGACTGGTAACAAGTCCTCGACTTCCAACGCCCCTCTTACCTCTACCTCGGACCCAGCTCTAACTAAAGGTGCCATGGGTGCTACCTCGACCTCCTCTCGCAACTCTTCCTCTACCCGTTCCAAGCCGTCTTTCCTCAGCCGCGTTGTTCAGAAAGTCGTCCCTTGCGTCAGCCCTGACCCCGACCTCATAGCGACTTCAACCTACGAACGACCAACGCCCTCCATTCCAGACTCACGTCGCATGTCGACCAACAAGGAACCTAGTACTACTGGCACTATCGAAATGCAGCAAGTTGACCAGGAGGCGGTGTCCTCGCCGCCAACACCTGGTGCTGTCAACGCCAATGCTTCCTCAAGCGCCGGCGCTTCGTCTAGCTCAGCATCACCTCAACCCCAGGTCAGCTCTGAAGCCACACCAGCACCTATCGACCTGGTCACTCTCCCTCTGGCAATCACGCCTACTACTGCGAAAGAGTCTCAACCACCCTCACCAACCGATTCTGAAATTATTGTTACTCCTCCACCAAGCACACAGCTCTTACCCGAGGAAGAGACGGATGGTGTGACTTCTGGTGCTGTACAGCCTCCTGGGTCGACAGGCCACTCGATACCTGGTGAAGCTCCTCACAAGCCCATTCACGGTCACGAATCATCGGGAGATGAGTCTGATGGCACGACTTACTCGGATGACGAGCTTGATGACAGGCATATGCGTGATGAGCACGAAGAAGAAGAGTGGCTGATTAAAAATGGAGGATCCGGAATCCCCATCGGACCTGTAAGCCCCTTCACTATCCGTTTTGTAGAATCACGATTTACACACCTCTTATAGGATGGACTACCCAAGCCACTCTTGCCTCCGATCCTCCCGGAGCATGCTGGCAGGAAGTGCCTAGTCCTCGATTTGGACGAGACTCTTGTTCACAGTAGCTTCAAGGCCGTCCAGCAGGCTGACTTTATCGTGCCCGTTGAGATCGAGTACCATTGGCACCATTTCCACGTTCTTAAACGACCTGGCGTCGACAACTTCCTCAAGAAGATGGGCGAGATATACGAAATTGTTGTCTTTACCGCCAGTCTTAGCAAGGTTCGTCTCACTATATGCGCTTCCCAATGACTCAAAACTCATCATTCACGATTCCTAGTATGCTGACCCAGTGCTCGACAAACTCGATATCCACCAAGTCGTCACCCACCGACTCTTCAGAGAGAGCTGCTTCAGCCATAAAGGCAACTATGTCAAGGACCTCTCCCAACTTGGCCGTCCCATCGCAGACACTATCATCTTGGACAACTCGCCCGCGTCGTACATCTTCCACCCGAACAACGCAGTACCCGTCTCCTCATGGTTCAATGACCCGCATGATGCAGAGCTGACGGACTTGATCCCGTTCTTGGCTGACCTGACGGCTGTACCTGATGTCAGAAGTATCCTGGACGGGGCGAGATAGATCGCCTGATAGGTGGTGGTTTGGAACGAGGTGGCCAAGGATAATTGGTGGGATGGCGTTGGCCGACGCGGAAGGTTAAATGAATGGAGGATTGGACCTGGTCTAGGGAGGTGTTCTCCGCCGTGTTTCTTGCCGCTTGAATGGCGGAATGATCAGGTTGATCATTCAATTCAAGGCTCCGGGGAAGTGCTCGTCGATGTGCCTTTGCTGGGAGATGACAAGCACGTGGATATCTTGGCCTTTACAAGAGCAACACCGCACGCCCACGTCCCCCAGCGCGGACACGCTATCAGTCTTCACTCCTTCGAGTCAAACCCTCGATTAATCACGGCTAATATACCCAAGCCATTCAGCCGTTTCCGCATATTCCAACCATCCCACCTAACGCCGCCACCCCCAACAATTCACATTCATCAATTTATTCAAAATCTGTCAAATGCAAATGTATTCTTGCTATTTTCTCGGCCGGAATGGTGTACATAGTACATCGGCTCTGTTCATATACGACATTCCCCGACCCCTCCAAAAATTATTGTTTCAGCACATCACTACCCTCGTTATTATTTGGTTTTCTCTCATATCTTTGGCCTTTCATCACTTCTTGTGCCATACATTCTGTATTGTGACCTTCATCATTTCTCTCCTGTCTGTGCAACTTACCGGATGTTCACACTCCTTATTTATTACACCCACATCCCATTCAACCTGCAATTTGGCCAATACCACAAATCTACCAATCATCTCCATATCCCCACAGATTCCCCCCTCTAGCCCTCTTTACCTACCTGTGCACTACCAAAAATCATCTCCGAGCTGTATTTTTCCTTTCCGTGGATTTCTACCACTGGGACCCTGATATTCTACTACTACAATGTAGAGGATACCGCTGTTACCGTTCACATTTTCTTTTCTTCTTTTCCTACCACTGTTGTTTCTGGTTGTTGTCCTTTGATTTTGTTATCTTTTGTCCTCATCGTTTCTTGTATTCACTAGTCCATAGCTAGGTATACCGCGTACATATTCCCCTGGTACAGTATAACGAAATGACATGACTTTTACGACCCCTATTCATGGAGCAACTAAGTTCAGTCGGACGGAGTGATGTGGCCCAAGTCAGGTCAGCCCAGTTGATCAACATCAACAACAACATTCATGTTCCCGTTGAAGGCACCTAGCGCCGATGAGCCGGCATTAGACGAAACAATGCACTGAAATCATCCCGAACAGCCCAGGCCAGAGGAACTGTTTCTTTGGATAGTTGACCCTGGACAAAGGTACGCTGTTGGATCGCCGCTCGAGATTGATCCCCTAACCTTTGGCAGGAAACTCGAATGGATCCACGCAGACGGATGACGATGCATGCGGAAAGTTGTGGGAGGTCTATTTAGCCGAAGCTCAGAGATACGACGAAGGCCTCGTCAGGAGCTGGAAGGAAGACATGGACGTAACGCTGGTCTTTGTACGTATCGCGATAATCTAAGGAATAGCACTGACCTCTGTGGATTCATAGTCGGGTCTCTACTCTGCTGTTTTGACCGCTTTCGTGATTGAAAGCTACAAGAATTTGCAGGAGGATTAGACAGAAATTTCCGCCAATTTACTCAGTACGCTTTCCGAACAGATGCTCTCTAGCCTAGGCGAACGTAGCACGACCCAAACCCAACAGGATTCCTTCATCCCGTCATCCTCAGCGGTAGC
Organism: Clitopilus passeckerianus; assembly: GCA_944990035.1. Lineage (NCBI taxonomy): Eukaryota > Fungi > Basidiomycota > Agaricomycetes > Agaricales > Entolomataceae > Clitopilus > Clitopilus passeckerianus. Next base: position 70,028 of record CALYLX010000048.1, read on the forward strand.
ATGTAACCTGTTGTGGTTCTTGAGCCTTACAATGGCACTCATGTGCGCATTTTTGGCTATATTTGTCCAGCAGTGGACACGCCACTTTCTGCACAGGGCAACTATCCTCCGAGCTTCAACGTCTCGTGCAAGATTATTCTCTTTCCTATACTTTGGGCTCAAGAGGTTCGGCATGCATGCCATTGTCGACGTGATACCTTCCATTCTTCATCTTTCCTTATTCTGCTTTTTTGGAGGGTTATTCGCTTTTCTATTCGATGTCAAACCAGGCTATTAGTTGGCTCATTGCAAATGCACTCATCTTCATCACCCTTGTTTACCTATTATTCACCATCTTTCCCGTGATCACCCTCGATTCCCCATTCCAGACACCCATTGTATGGAGATCCTGGAGGTATTTGCAGACACTCCTTGAGATTGCTTGTAACGCCTTCCGCGGGATGACGACGATGGCTTCGTATTCACAGGATCCAATCCTACCGGTTACCACGAAGCCAAAACGACACTTAAACGATGCAATGTTTACTGCATCCCACCACCACAACCGTCAGAGAAGAGAATCTGCGTCGTTGGTTCGGACACTGAGATCATTAAACGACGACGCTGAACTCCCTCCTTTCGTCGAAGCTCTACCCGATGTCATCTACGGGCCCCGAAGGTCTACGGGTCAAGAACATTCCTCTCCTTAAAACCTTACTGGAAACCTCCCACCCCCATCTCGATATCATAGCAAGAACTGTCGCGTTGGTTGGCAATGGGCAAAATCCATGGTTCAGTCCGCAGCATCAAGAACGATGCCGAACATCTGGCGCAAGAGTCCTGTGGGGTTTGGCCTACATGCTCACTAGACATCAGGAGCGTTTCTCGATCCAAAAGACCTCGCGTCTCCTCTGGTTCCCTCGCGAGACCATAGAGAGCATAACACAATGTCCATCCATGGACGCAAAAATCAGAAGATCGATAATCACACTCTGCTGCTTGAATGCAGTTAAGTGTGCCGAATCCCTACTACGTCCAATCGCCAGGCAAGAGGAGGGTGCTGATATGCAGATCTCGATTCAGAGCCTGGAAGGGTTCTTCGGTGGCCCATTACCGGAAAGGAACTTTTGGGAGTGCCTGCCATCCATGGAGGCTTGTAGCGGCGCCCGCCTCCTGATCGAACACATCGAACGCGATTCCTCGAAGTTGCGCCTTGTGTACCTCATGAATGTAAAGTGTGATCTCGTTTATAACTTCGACCAGACAAACGAAACATTCGATCTGCGCACTCCGTCCAATCCAATTGGCTTGGGATCGACCTTCTAGGCTAAATTGTGTGAGGAACTAAAACCAAAACCTAAGCACGGATTGGGGAAATGGTCCGCGACCCCGACAATTTCGACAACCTAGATCATTTCTTCATCCTTGCCCTACAAGATTGCCGGAAAGAGGATGCACCACGATTCATCGAATACATTAACGCTCGTGTTCGAAAAGATCGGTGGGCTGTGACTCAGAGATTCTGGAGGAATCAAAGCAAAGACCCCCGAAACAATTTCACCGATTTCGGACTTCAATGCTTCTATAGGATCATGTGTCCCGGAGAAAGCGACGACTTATCCGACGACTGGGTTAACGCCGTTCGCGAGATCCTATTCTGTTTCCGTAGTTGGAATTTGACGGGGGTGGTCCATCCATTCTGGCCTGCGTGCTCTCGCTGTCAGAGGCGAGCAAGCGACTGCCTCCCGTACAGCATTCCCTCCGCAACATGATACAACTCATGCTGCTCCAAAAAGCCACCTCAGGAGATCCAATTCCCATTGAAAGTCTTTCCTCCCTCAATTCCTTGAGTTTTTCCAACGTATCCTTCCTTCCTTCCCAACCTGGACATCTCACCCCACAGGCAATTTCGCATCTCACACTGGGCATAGTCAGTAACCTGATACCTGGCCATTCCCCGCCGGTGTTGGAGGGTCATACGGACGTCGCACCCTCCCTAGAAACACTCGTGTTCCTTGGCGGCCTACCCTTCATGCCACATATGCAACCTACGAGCGTCCCTGGTGTAACGCGGAAATTTGCTCAGTTCATCCAGAAACTTGCGGTCTTAATTCAGCGAATCAATCAGCCACAGTTAGGTCCAAAACTTCTTCGGACTCTTTGCATGCTTTGGGACACTTGGTTCGAATGGAACCTATTTTCTGACAAGGCTGGGTGGCATTTAGAGGATGATGATACCCTTGCCACAGGATTCATTCTTTGGATGCCATAGATGTATCGTCTCGGATAAACATATCCAAGAACTCTCGAAAGCCCGGAATACTCGAGCTTCGACAAAACATGCTTGCGCATGTGGGAGATATGCAAAAGAGAATGATTGGCCGGCCGGGGTCATACCGCTGCCAGCGCCTCATACTTCTGAAAGGAAAGAGTTGAGCGGGACAGAGTAAGAGCAAGCGTTTCCTTGTTGTGTATCTTCACTAAATTCATGATTTCCAGTGTGATTCCTCCATGCTTGCCTTGGGATCGAAAGGGGAAGAAGCGTAGGGCCTGAGGGTCTTCCTTGTATGCCTTCTCACGTACAGCTTGCAGACTATTGTATACTACCTATTGGGCCCATTAATTCATATGAATGATTTTTCGTCTGTACCTGCCCACTCGTTTAATATTGGCTAGCCGGCAATGGGATGGCTTCCGCAACCGATCCAAAGTGTGTTTACCCATTAGGCGTAAGTATTGATTGCCCCAGCCTTCATTTCTCCTACGACAATGGCACGAACAGTAACGGCCCAAAAAGATTCGCAGAAACCCCAAACGAAAAAAGGTGCATAAATATAGGATGTGCTGCACTGAGAAGAACTAACATATCCTCGAAATCCAGCCACACCAGCCTTTGTCACATACTATTTACTCGCTTTCAATGTCCTTTCAACAATTGGTTGGGGCTACCTCCTGGTCCTCACCGTAGTCCACCTCTTGAATCTAGATGGCCAGTCCGACATTAGCACCACCGGCGCTGCTACCAAAGTCGCATCGTCCCAGTTCGCCCAGCTTCTCTCAAAAATCCCACTGTTGAAGAATACTAGTTTGGTAGCTGGCACGTTCTCGGCGGCAACTATTGAAGCACAACTTCCAGTGGCTCTGAAGCCCATCTTCCAGCGCACCGCGACTACATGGGCGCGTGTCGGTCCTGAAACGCGTTATGTGCAGACATTGGCTATTATGGAGGTCGTTCATGCGCTTTTGGGTTGGGTGCGAAGCCCACTTGTTACCACTCTTATGCAAGTTTCCAGTCGGCTGTTCATTGTCTGGGGTGTCGTCGAGCCCTTCCCTGCTGTGAGTAGTCCAGAGACGAGCTCTCCTCCCGTCTTCACCTATTGACTCTCCGTCACAGGTTCGCTCCAACCCTCTGTTCACCTCAATGATACTCGCCTGGTCCATCACTGAAGTCATTCGATACAGCTTCTACGCATATGCGCTTTTCGGCAAGCAACCAGGACTCCTGCTCTGGCTCCGCTATACCACTTTCTGGATCCTTTACCCCGTCGGTGCCGGTTCGGAGGCATTTGTTAATTTTGCAACTTTGCCTGCCTCTTCGCCTATTCCAGGCCAGCAGCCTTGGACTGAAGGCTCTTGGGGCCCATACGACTACGTCCGCCTTGTTATGTTCTTCATCTGGTGGCCCAGTGAGCCTTCGATTGTCAGAACTGATTTAAAGACAAATTCTGATAAATTTATTCCTCAGGTCTCTACGTCCTTTATACCTACATGATTGCTCAGCGTAAAAAGGTCCTTGGAAAGGGCTTCAAGAAGAGCAAGGCAGAATAAATCACTCGGGGAAGGCGCAACTCGACTGAATGTTGGAGTTACCTTTACTATTTAGATAATTTACGAATCTTTTACGATACCGGGGTTTCATGTACTGCTCATGTAACGAATCTAGTCCTTTTTTTTTTTTTACAAATGTTGCCAGCCAATGCTGCTGGATGTTATCCCCGTGTTGCACGTGGGTACCATAACCGCGTAAAGGATCTGCAACACCTGCTTGGCCCAATCACTGCCACTACAACTGCTACACTCGTCTTCATCGTCTTCAACAGCCAAGGCCTCGACGACGAGGTTAATGAGTGGCTTGAGCATATAATTCAGGGCAAATACAACACGAACTTTGACTGTACCCTCTTGAGCTGTCACAATGGCAGCAGAACCCTCAACACCGCCGCAAACAACACCCGACCTCATCTATATCGCCTTCGTCTTGGACTCATCCCTCGCCCTAGCTTCAGAATGGCATCGAATAATCATCGAATATATAACACCTATAATGAAGCGCCTCACCGAGGTTCATCCTAATGCTCGGGTATGTCCTGCATTCCACAGCTTGCATACCGTGGACTGATCAACATGGCCTGGTTAGCCTCGAATGGCATTCGTGACATACGGCTGTTCCGATACGCTACCTTCGTCTGTTCTATGCAAGAGATTCTTTGTTGAACCCACACCCGTTTCGAGGGAAATGAAGGAGAACCCTCGGGCCCTTGGTATCGGGCTTACCAATTCAGGCGCTGGTAGAGGAATGGCTGCGTTAGAAGGCTTAGTTGCTGCAATTGAGGTATGTCACGCCTGATATACTGCTAAGGGTATGCCTACTTACTTGATTGCTTGCAGCTCTTTGAGGGAGCGCGGAGATATGTACCTCCACCCCCAAACCGCTCTCATATCAATCATATATTCCATATAACCGGCTCGCCACCGGACGATTCCTTGCATCCTGAGCAGAATGAGCTCCCTGCTTTCGATGAAATCACCTGGAAAGATATCCCTGATGAGCTGAAGAAGGTTCGTCTCGTATATGTTTGTCACTTCATTTCTAATGCTGATTCTGATTGCAGAGGAACATTAATTACAGTGTAATCAACCTCGCACAGAACCTTTCGCAGTATTCCGAAATACACTCGGCAGTAAGTCATGAGGCCTATATGCATCCGCATCGGCTGATTGTATGAGTCCAGGCTGCAGCTCCCAACTCCCCTAAAGAACCCTGGTTCTCAGTACGGCCTTCTCATGCAATCCTTCTCGCGGGTTTCCCGGTATCTGCCCAGAAAGGTAACTTCTCATCACCAATTTGCCACACCCCCAATCTATATCATATGTGCTCCATCATGAAACCCTGTTATCTCGTGTTCTCATCCTGATGTTCTTCGTAGCACCCAAACGTGGAGGCGATGCCCAACCCGGCGAGCGGACACCAGAAGCAAAGCGACAGCGGCTTACAGAAAAGTCTCCAAAAACTGCGCCTACGCCCAAAACACCGTCCACGCAACCCAAACCTTCCCCAGTCCTCCCTGCGAAAAAGCAGCCTCAGCCTCCACCTCCTACCGTTGCCCCAGAGCCAGTACCGACACCAATCGTCCCACCTACAATTCCTCCCCCTGCTCAACCACCTCAGGCACAACCCCAGCCAACACAGATTCCGCCACCCCAGATTCAACCTGGTGGTGGTCCTCCCAAGCCCACAAGCATTGCCCAACTAGCCACTCAACCCACTCTACAAAACATTTCAGTTATGGTCCAGAACATCAGGACTATGGAGGGAGAATTGCAAAAGATGGCGGTTGCCATGCAAAAGGTCCAACAGCAAGGAAACCCCGCTCTTCTGGAGCAACTCAAGGCAGAGTACGTGAAGAAGAATTTGACTTTCCAAAGGGGCAAACAGCTTCTGGCATTTATGCATAATCAGGCGTCTCAAGCCGGACAGAATAATGCAAATAATGGGAATGCTCCTCAGCCTCCCAAGGATGCACAAATGCCTGCAGCTGGTCAGCTACCTGTACCAAGGCAGCAATCGCCGGTTAAACGGGAGGCAACGCCGAATACAGGCGAGTTTCATTTAGGTCTTAGCTTTGAGCATACATTTACACAACTCGAACTTTCTAGGAATGGCCGGATCTTCTGCTATGGGTCACGAACGTACTTCCAGCCAATCCGTTCCTATGGCCGTCAACCCTATGCCGAACACTCAGCCACCGAACCAATCCCCTCTCATACCACGTCTACAAGCCGCCAACAACCCCGCGCTCTCCGCTCAGATGCAAAAGTTGTTCGAACAACGTCATCGTCAACAAGGAGGCATACCGCAGAACATGGGAATGGGTGCTCCACATATGAGCCCAAGTATGAGTGCTATGGAGGCCAAGCCACTGCATGGGAGTATGAACATGCAGGGTCAGCAGCAGCCGGACCAGCAGCAGGTACACATGCCGATGCCGATGCCTGGACAAAGTATGATGTCCCAGCCCCAGAAACAGCAGCCCATTTGGCAAGGGTCGTTGTGCTGGAGTGGGACAGGTTCCGTGGGTAGAAGGGAGATGGTTGCGCATGTCATCGCAACGACGTCCAATGTACACGAAAGGTTCGAGGAGCTTCGTGAGCATCGTTGTTTCGGTGGACTAATGCTTTCGACTGCAGTCATGCCGATACATGGCCAAAGACGATGAACCTTGTACCATTACGCGATAATGCTGTTTCATCTAACGAGCTTCAGTCGTGGATTTCCAAGCACAAGCCAGTACTTTGTAGTATTAACGCCCAGCCTAATGCACCCGACCAGAAAAGCAACGACCATGCATACAGAACACTATGCACTCTTCTCATGTCGAGAAACATTGTGAGTGATATAGATTCGTTTTGATATCTCCAATCCTGACCGAAATTTCTCTAAATTAGTATGCATCAGCATCTTGGACACTTCCTTCCGGAGAATCAAAGAATAATGTCATATTTTTCCCATTCAAGGACGGCATGATCGGCGCTTTCTTCCCCATAAATGGAGTTCCTGAGGTAAGGATGAATAGTTATTGTATTTCGTATTCCTTTCATCATTCTCAACCTCCAACTTGAAGCCACTAGCACTAGCACCGCAGCAGCAGCAGCAACCACAATCACAACCGCCACTGCCACCACCACCACCACCACGGCCACCCCAGCATTTCGGGGGAATCCCCATATCATCAATTCCCCAAGAGTTCCTTGCTCGCCTGCAGGCGATGCCCGTAGAGGAAAGGGAAGGCGTGATGTTGAAACTCAAGCAGATGCATATGGAGCGTCAGGCATCGATGATGAAGCAGCAGGCCGGAGGAGGCGGAATGGGAATGCCAGGTGGATCGAACCCAATGAACAACCCGACTATCCTCAATGCCCTGATGGCCATGAATAGTATGCAGCAACAGCAACAGGCGGCCCAACAGCAGCAGCAACAGCAACAACAGTCCCAACATGCAGACCTCGCTTTTGGTGGGAATGTGCCGAACTTCGGTGGTGGACAGCTGAATTTCATGAATGGTATGGGTATGGGTCAACCTGGACAGCAACCTGGACAACCGGGAATGATGGGAGGTGCTGGGCTACCTAGGCAGATGCCACCTGGAATGAGGATGCCAATGTCTGGACAGATTGACCCAAAGTTGATGCAGTCCTTCATGCATAGGAGTAATGATGGAGGTGGAATGCCAGGATGAAGGTCGGGGGTTGATTGATTGTATACTTTTGGTACTATCCTTTTTGCTTTTGTTTCCTACGCGGCCATTCATTCGGCCATACTCTCTATTCTGTTGTACTTCTAATCTACAGCCTGGCGGTGACTAAACGGCCTTTGGCCACTCGGGCGATCTAATCAAGCAGTTATATTATGCTTTTTTGTCATCAACTTTGACGGCAAGCTGATGCCTCAAGGCGCTAAATTTGTACCGTCGGTTCTCCTGGCCACAGCAGTTTCAATATATAGCCTCTGTCGATCGTAGAGCCTCTTGACTTGCCCTCGCTCCCTTCCTCGTTATGGATTCTAACGCTCTACTCTCTCATATCTTACATCAGACGAGGCAAAATGTTGAATTCCTTGTCGCTCAGAAACAGCTCACTCACGAGGTTGGGCAAGACATCCTTCGTAAAATACCCTCAAATCCAGTCAATGTTGGTTCAAGGAACGACCCCCATGCTCCTGCTCCTCTGGACGATGGAGTATCCGATCTAGCTAGACGGACTTCGACATTGAGCGTGAGCCAACCCACTGCGGCGGCGGCTACCAGCACGATCCATACTATACCAGCGTCTGGATCTTTGCCGACTCCTGCTTATTCTGCTGTTTCATCTACGGCATCTTTACCGGGACCGCTTACAGCTTACGCTTCTCCCATTGTCTTCGAAGCAAAGGCTTTGTGGAACTACTGTCAGGTACGTCTAAACCGTTCATACCTGTCTTCGTTCCATCTAACCTCCTGATTCCCCAGGATCCGGCAGATCTATCGTTCCGCGCGGGAGATATAATCCATGTAACTGCTGAAACTAATGCCGATTGGTGGACTGGCTTCGTCCGAGACGATCCCTCCAAGAAGCAGGGCCTCTTTCCATCTAACTACGTTGAAAGGATTCCAGGCCCACCACCAACAAATCCGAGCTCACCATCCAATCCACCATACCCACAAGCACCGCAAAATCAATACCAGCACGAGAAAGCACCAGGCTACGGTGGATACCAACCATATCAGTCCCCATCCGAGCCTCCACCCCGGCATGGAGGTTATTCATCATATACTCCTCCTCAAGGGCAGCCGGGAGGTGGGTACTATCAACCACCGCCTCCTGTTGGCACGGTGGGGCTCCCAGTCGGCCAACCCCAACCATCTGCAGAGCAACCACCAAAGAAAACGTTCGGAGGCAAATTTGGAAATACGGTGAGCTTTGTTCGTCATTAACATGGCTCATGGCTCATCCACACCCTGGTGAATGATTAGTTGGCTCAATCAGCTGTTGGTGGACTTGGTTTTGGCGCTGGTGAGCATCGAACATCCCAGAGACTACGAGTAAACCCATCAATAACTTTTTAGGATCGGCTGTTGGGAGTGGTATCGTCAATTCTATCTTCTGAGCAATGCATATTGGACCAAGGTTACTGCGTCTTATGTACCGGGGAAAGCCATGTAGTGTAAGTAGATTCAACACCGCGTCGTTCTTACAACCCGCAACCACCATAAACCGTGTGTTCATCATATTTCATTAAGATCGTGGCATTCCTCAGGACAAGAACTAAACTAAACTATTGTACAAGGATAGCAAGAGCGGTAGATAACTATAACTACAAACGAACAAAGGAAAACAATGAATGCAAGGCGAGAAGACAATGGAGGGTTTTTGGACGTGAAAGGGCATTAATTTGGGTGCGTGACGAAGGTAACTTTAGGAGAAAATTCGAAGGGAGTTGATTTCCCAGTAGGCCTTTTTGAAAGCCCCAGGATTCCTGTTGACATCTGAAGGGGAAAGGGTTCAGTCACCGGAGCCGAATGATATATATGAGACGGTACTCACACTCATCACAACTCTGGGCAACGGGACATCCAGATTGACCCCAGACAGCGCCGGCCCAATCACCCTGTCGAAGAAGGTCGGTATCACAACTGTAGCTGAAGGAACTTACTACTCACGCAAAAAGTAGTGTCGAAGATGATAGAGTGCGAGTTGAAATGAGAATCGTAATCGCATTGGTCAAGAGGGAAATAGGCAGCAGGACGACCCCAGGACCTCGGCTCCACAATGCCTCTTCCTTTGACATCTGAGGGGACATTGGCATAGCGCGGCCAATACCAAATGCTTATACCAAACTCGCGAGACTTCTCCATGGCGTAATACCCACCACCAACAGAGTTGAGCGATTCGCCATAGCTGTTTGGAGTTGTCCATTTGACACCGCATCCTTGATTCCCGCTGCTATAGACGTCGCAGTTGGTGGTATAGGTTGCTCCAGTCTGTTCCCTCCATTGGGGAACCACACAGTTTGGGCCCGTATGCAATGTGGCAAGATTATCGGGCTGAATATGAACACCTAGGTGGCCACATATGTTAATAAATTGGCGACGTCTTTTAAAGCAGCAGGTTTACCTTCGATAATATCGATCTCACCACCGTTCGGCCAAGGCCCTTGCTGACTGAGAGTCCAGAATGCAGGCCAAGTGCCGCAGCCTTGGGGCATGTGTGTCAAGTCCAGCACGACGACGAATTCATCCCAGGCATCATACGAGACGATACGGACGCTATCTCTTCCCCTGGAAGACGAGTCGACTACGTTCTGCGAGTCAACTCGCATCACGAATTTGTCTCCTGAAGCTGTAAAAGGAGGTGTGAGTTTTGTCGCCTAATAGTTGGAGATGACGTGAGCCTACCATACGACAAGTTGGTTGCTCTTGCAGTATTCTGGTCAACATAGTTGACTCGACCGTGTGTTGGGTCATTGCCGGTCTCCCATTTGAAGAAGCTGAAGAAGTCACGGCCAGAAATATCCTGGTCGATTGCATAGGTCCTCTGGGCGCCGAAGGACATATGAACGCCGGTGCTATAGTCGGGGGAGGCGAACGACAATGAGGGTGCTTTTAGGAGAGACAGGAGGAGCGTCGAGTACATGAGTCCAGAAATCATGGCGAATGATAATATGCACAGCAGTATTAGATTACGCCAGTTAAGGAGGGGGAATTGAGAGAAAGCCGAGTTTTTGTGGTTTTTTGGCCCGAGAAAGGGTGAAGAGACCAGTCTCAAGTGGTGGTGCGATATATAAGAGGTAAAGCGGTGACAGAGGGGCTGACGCGAAGTTGAACATTTGGGCATCTTGGAAAGGCGACCGACTACCCCTTAATGGTAAGTTCTTTATTCGGATGCGCTGTGGTTAAAGCTTAAATGTTGGATCCGGCAGTGATATGTTCTCAGAGCTATCCCTTTGTTGTGCTAATTCACGCCACAATGTGGTCACCGAAGGTCTATAAGAATCAGACCCTCCCGTAAGTAACGACATCGATGAGCTGGCAAGCCACTGGCGACGCGAAGAACGTCTGGAGAACGCGAAGACGCGTCAAGAAACCTGAATCACATGATCGCGTGAAGCTAAAATTGAACACTCGTCAAATACGGAAGGCCGCCAAGGGCACAAGGGTCGCTTGGCCAGGTTTGCGCCTCCTCTTCAGGTCTAGAGTCTGAATCCTTTGGTTTGCTTCCCCTAATCATCTCCTCTCGAAACCTACACAATGTCTTGGAGATCGACGACATATAAACCACTGCGAATGTCTGGACATCGTCTTTGAGAATCCCGGCCTCTCGACCACCGACCATCACCATCATGCGGGCTGGTCTTCTTGTTTTGACCTTCCTAGGCTTGACTTTCGCTCAGAACACTGGGCCAGAGCAGACGTCAGCTCCTACTCCTGCGTCTGCACCTGTCCCTCCTTTTCAGTCCGTTCCAGGTCCCTCTACAATTACAACCCCGCCCGTGGGCAGAACCTCGCCGAACACAGCGTTTTCGCCAAATAGGTCTATTCCCCCTGGTGGATCCCATCGCGGCCACCATCGGCCATCTCAAGGTCGTAACAGGCGGCTCAAGGAACAACGCGAAAGGGCCCGCAAACGTGCCTCAATCATATTCGGAAGTGTGATGGGTGGTCTAGTATTCCTCTTCATTGTTGGGACTGGCTTGATGTGTATCAGACGTCGCCGCATCGTAAAGCGCAGGCTTGCTCTCCAAGAGAGGATTGGCGCCAACTCAGGACCCCATGACTCCAGATATAGTGAACACTTTGATTCGATAGAGAAACTGCACGCCGCCTCTGGCGACCGCGTTCCCAAAGACAAGGCTCCGGGCAGATTCCCCGCCTTGTTGTCCTGGTTTAAGCTCAAGCACCTCAACAATGAGCCTCAAAACACGGCTGATGAGGCAGCGTCAGAAACAGATCTTGAGGGCGCCACCCTCCACTCAGTTTATGGATCAGAGGATTCGTTCGTCAACCCTGAGAATCACCTCAGCGGGACCCACATTGGCTCATCTCATACGCTGGAGAAGCCGTCGACTTGAGTGTGTTGCAGGTGAGCCTCCAAATCTTAGGAACTGATTTGCCTAACTAAACGCATCTGCACACAGATTGCCTTCTAATAATTGAATTGAAACTGAACATTTTTCATTGCTTACTGTATTGTATCTTTTCTCTCACTTCTCTGGTCATGTATCGCTAGGATGGAATATGCCCTTTTGTACTTTTACGTGGAATTTACCTTCAATTTGTATAAAATGTTAACGCTTTGAGATACTCTAGTTATTAGAAACGAAACAGGTAACCTTCGAAGTTCTCGGAGAGTGCAGGTTTTTCTAAAAAAGGGAATTAGCGGAGAGCCCGAATTTTCCCCGCCATTTTTCGCTTGGTTTTGCTTTCATGTAAACCACGACTTGTGAGCAAAGTCATGCAAGCCACCGACAGCCTTTATGACGGAATAACAAACGGGCATCTCTCTAGCTTTGAAATTCGACCCTGTTCACTGGCCTGTGGCTCACAGACAATCTCAAGTTCGAAACACATTCCAATCTTCTGAGATACCATTTCTGGCACAACACCGGCGAACCTTTGCAACATTACCGACTAAAGTTGACACCGAGGCATCATGTCATGATACAACTATATCCTAGGGGTAATCGCACGCGATAGACGGCCCTCATATGTCAAGCTCGACCCAAGATAAGGTTAGCCCGCCTCGTGTCGACCGCATTGCAGCAGGAGGCAACTGCCACTTAAGGGAAGTTTGTATATTTCCACTTGCAGTGGTGCCGATCACAGTGCGGCATTCGTACGTTTTCTTGAAGGCCAACGTTGATTTAGGACCATAAAAGGCTTATCCTGCAGGCTAATGCACGTTCTGCTTCACGCTTCGCGTCATCCTGTGTCATGGAGTCGAGCCCTAAAGATGAACACCACGCGTGTGCGGAAAAACTCCAGGTTGCCCAACACTCCCGTCGTCTCTTGATGAACTCCTTGAACCACATAACAGACTTTGACGCTGCGATACAGCAAGCTCTGGATGAAAACCGCGACGCTATCATCAAGACATGTACTTATCTGGAAACTCACGAGAGGCTCTTGTTAGAGACCCGACGGGACCAGGAAAGGATACGAAGGAGCTTTCAAGAGATGGAGAACGTCTTCACCCAGACGGAAGATCGGATTGCAAAATATTTAGACGCCTTAAAGGATGACAGGGAACGACTACAGTCTCGCCAGCAGAACTTGGAAGGCCTCTCCGAGCGAAACCACCGAAATACAAACGACCTAATGCGACTGATAGTCAACGAGGATGCACCCTCCAATGCTGGTCCTTCGTCGATGAAACGGCCAGCTGACAGGAGTAAAGCCGCGATCTCAAATTTACTTTCTGAGCCTGAAGAAGATACCGCAACCCCCGTCCAAAAGCGTCCCAGAATTGACTTACAGGACGATACTCCCATCAGGCCAAAGTCTTCGATGGCCACTTCATCAGTGAGTAGACTAAAATTTTAAATTCACGGCTACTTCGAGTTTCTTACATGACAACTCTGTAGTTCAGGCTTCTATCCAAACCCTACGATTCTGTACCCTCGGGCTCAAACACTCAGCGTGAAACCCAAATCATGAAACCAAGTTACGCATCTAGTACGACACTCATGCGGTCCTCCGGCTCTACTAGTCCCAGATCATCTGCCTCGAGCATGCTTGTCGATGCCAGCCCACTGGCACGCCCGCAGTCCTTAAACCCACGAGCATCCTTCCGGGTTAAAGTTACAGAAGCAGCTCGACCCCACGAGTTCAAGCCATACGACGTTTCAAATGCATCGGACAAGAAAAGTGAGTCCTCTCGTAGCACTCGACGATAAATCTGGCTGATAAATATGCAGCAGACCCACCACTCGCGCCTCGCCATGAGAGGGTGTGTACTGGTTGTAAACAGATGGGTCGCCGGAGGGATGGCAAATGTATTGAAAAATGGGGCCCTGGGCCTGAAGGTCCTGGAACCCTATGTGGAAAGTACGAAAAGTTTTACTCGAACACCCTGGATCGCAATTAATTCAGTCACTCCCCTGACTTTAGGTGTCAAAGAGCTTACAGGTCAAAGCGTTCGAATCAAGATGGCTGAAATTATGACAACGTATGAAAAAGCTCTTAAGGATATTACGAAAACAGGTGCTGGTCATCTTACGACGTGCTTTCTGCCCCAATGATTTCTTCGAATGATTGTAGATAATTCGGGTATCATATTTTTAATTTTCATGTATGATAGAAACTCCGTTAGTTGATGGCGACGGGAGTTTGAGGGGGCCAGAGGGCGACGACAAGCAGAAGCAGTAGAGTAGGACCATACAAAAACCCCTTGCTCAATTAGAAATTATTTTATAAATTTATTTCCCCTGATAGATTCAACTCGGAATTCATTACATGTGGTAATGACGTTGTTCGGTAATTACGGCGCCAGTAAAAAACTTGGCATATAGCAGTGCCTAGCAATGAAGGGCTGTGAAGTAGTTTGAATACGATAGTTCCATTCGTTTTCAGATGAGAGAGGTTGATTAAACCTTCCGAAGGGTATTTCGCCTGGAACTGAAGTTCGAGTCCGCTCACAAGCTTCGACTCGGAGTTCCACTACCGAAACTTACATTTGACAGCCAATGATGGAATCACTGGGGGCAGATTCGTCGATTATTGGCAGGGCTACCCTCCAACGAAGTCAGAGCTCTTCCGGTGAACTTCGTATGGTAACGTAGTCTCGAGTCGACTCGGACTCGTGCGTCTAATATTGTACTAGTGGTCCTCCGAATGGTACATTCGGCCGATATACCAGAGAAATAACGAGCAGTGACACCGGGTCCCCGAAGCCAGCCTTAGAATATCTGGGTTTCCTGGATGGGAGGGGAAGGAGGAAAGCCCTTGCAAACCATACTTGGTGAAGATAAGATAAGATTAGATGCGGTGCCATCAAAGTTGTCACACGGTCAACGTCCAAGCCCATCACTATGACATGGAAGCACTCATTCGCAACCAGCTGCTCACGTAGCTTGCAGGCAGTGGCGCTGAAGGCTCTGGCTATATAAACGGCTTTAAGGGTATTCTGAGCGCATATACCACCATAGACTCTCTTTTATACCGGCACTCCAATACCAAAGGTCATACAGCCCGAGGCTCGACTGTTTCTGCACACTCGTTTCATCAAGATTCTACATCATGGGCATTCTAGGATACTTCTCAATGTCGAAGGAGAATGTTATCGTTGTGGCTAAAGAGGAGCCACGCGTACCTTTGTCAGAGGTAGCAGTCGGGAAGGAAGCCTCGGATAGTTCTGTTCCCCCAATCATCATTACCGCACCAACATTCCCCGAAGCTGATTCAGTCCCTATTTCCCCCGTTACTAGCTCTCAGTCGAAGTACTCAGACGTAAAGTCCTCCAAGAAGGAGAGAGAGTCGAAGTCGAACACTTCAAAGCCGATATTCTCAGTACCCCTTCGGAAGAAGAAACAACCAAAGACCGACTCTGTCACGCCCGCTCACGCACCGGTACCTGCACATCACAAAAGACACGAACACAAACCTGCTCTTTCTGGGGCCAAAGAGCACGACAAGAAGTCACATGCATCTTCTTCGTTCTTCGCCAAACGCTTCCTGCCAGGCAGGAACGCAGAAAAGCAGGCCAAGAAGTCCGCCCTTGTCGTTCGCTCCCTCATCGTTGGCCCTTCCGCCGCCAACCCCAAGATTACAGCCGCATACGCAAAGCCTCGGCTGAACAAGATCAAAGCTCAGCTTAGCAAGCCCAAATCTGCGAACAAGGTCATCGCACAGCTTCGTGCACTCCCTCTTGGAGATTTCAGGCCTGGAGGAGCAGTCCCAGCCTCAGTGACAGCGCAATATAACGGACCACAAGGACCCATCCATGCTGTTTGCCTTGCACATCCAGACGCTGAGGTCCAGCGACTGCACTTCGCTGCACTGGTCGAGGTCGAGGAAGAGTCGACCTCCGTTGATTCTTTCGGCATTCCGTGGTTCACTCTCCCTGATGCTCCGGATTTCAATCTCTCCCTTGACAAGCTTGTTGAGGTCTTTAATGAGATGAAGATTATTGACTTGCTCACTGCACCTGAGCTGGGTATCGGTCAACCTGGAGATGGGCCGGGACTCTTGGCTGGTTCGGTGCCAACCGCAGAGACGGTTCTCAAAGGCATTCAGGATATTACACCGCAGCTCATGGCATTGAGTTATGCGACCGGCAAGGCTATTGTCCCCGATCATACTGGAATACATCCACCAACGGATCGGTTCTCTGTTTTGACTTGTAAGTCCTCTCGTGCATATATAAGAGCATCTTGTTGACTCAACTATGTAGACTGGTGGGGTTTGGAGCTGCTCCTTCCCCCGCCCTCGATTCAATACCTCTCAGTTCGTCCGCTTTCTTACTGCTGCCGATACAACCATTCAAGCTCCTCCTAGACTGTCCGTTCGGTGTCGGGAACCGTCATGAACTTCCTGACAGCACTCGCCATGGTTAACAACGGCGTCAGGGAGATCATGCCGTTTATCCGCTACATTGCTCAATACGTTGATTGGGAATTCAGCCTGATCAAAGCCCAGGATAAAGGCAAGGGAGTTATCTGTGCTGCTACCTGGTAGATCTTCCTAGCCTCGTATATATTCTTGAATACGAACTCACCAACCTATCTAGGATCATGCCTGCAGCATTGGTGCCTCGCCCATGGGACTTCCCTGATCCTCCTGCACCCTCGACATCTGACACCAAAGATCCGACTACAAAGGCTCCAGCAGCTACTACTCCCGTAGAAGTAGACCGACCCGCTTCTCCTACCCCTCCGGCCGAGCCAACCCCTCCAACTCCTCCTGCAGATAAACCAGAAGATGCACCAGTTGACGAGAAGCCTGTCCTTCCGACCATGCCAATAGCCCTTCCGCCAATTTCTCTCGCCGATGCTGTTGATCAAGCCAATTCTAGTGCTGTTTCCGAGGAGATCGCTGCGGAGAAGTGATCATACTTTATGGGCCGGTGATATCCTCCCTTTTGCATCCTGTCACGAATTACCACGATTCTTTATGTGTATTATATTTTTGGACCTTGGACCCAATACTGCTTTGCATGGTGCCGCATTCTCTGACTCCATTACTTTATACCCATCACCCTAATACGTTCATTGCCGTCTTGTTTTTGCACGACTGATGCCCTTATGTCGTTTGCTAAGTAGGTAGATCCGGAGATAATATATTGTGTCCAGATATTAAAATGGTACAACAAGAGATTCAGTTTACAGATTACAGTAAGATCTATGACGATCCGGTATTACTGGGTGGTAACAACGCTATCGGGCTCTGTGATGATTGTAAGTGGAGCCCAAGGCAATGGCTTGAAAGGAGAACTAACCGATATAATCAATATCACCCCCTACAAAGGATTGGAACGAGTTCAGGAGCTCGTCGGGGAGCTCTGCAGCGAATCCCTGAAAGGTGTGTGGTCGATGAGGCGATCGTTCAACCACTGGAAGAACACTCACGTTGAGTACGGTACCATATTTCTGGGTAACCTTTCCGCCTTTCCAAGAAAAGTGTAAGGCTCGAACCCATGAGAATCACCTTGTTTGACAACGTACCCTTCTGGTCAACATCGTTTGCGTACTCCTCCACCTTGTCCTGTGAAACTTGGTCCTTGAAGACGACGATGTATTCTGTTCGATATGTGAGAGGTTTCCATACGGATGGTGACCTCTACTCACTGTTGGGCATTGTTTTATGAATTGCTGCGGTCCTTCTGAATGGTATGGAACAAGCCCTGCTCCGGAAGCCCTGACGCCATCTTATCGCTCTCTGTGGGAGCATAACGTCACGATCCCCCTCGTCACGGTGGCGTCACAGTCTGCCGAAAAAGGTAATCAAGGCTCAGTCAGCAATCCATACGCGGGTCAGGGTCGTCGGTCCCTCGACAAGTCATAAATGAGGCGACACGTCGAACGCGTTGTTATGTGGCGCCCCCAGTGAATGCCATTCCTGAGAGCTTTAACAACCCATCGTACTATCCTGGTGTCTATTTCAAGAAGAATGAGCTCAAGATCCACGCGTTCAAGTTCAAGGATTGCTGCCGCGGCTGCTGCAAATGAGCCTGAAAGCAATGGAACAGCAACTCCCAAGATGACCGGCAAACGCAAGGCAAATGCCGAGGCAGCCCCTGCAACACCTGCAGCACCCACGAAACGAAAGAGGGCGACAAAAGCTGCCAGCAAGAAAGAAGAGACCGAAGAGACACCTGCTGTGAATGAAACTACTTCTGATACGGCCGACAATACAGCTCCTGTTCCAGAGTCTTCAACTGATGCAGACGGCAAAAAGGATGCTTCGCTTGTGCCAGCTGTTTTAACGTTCTCTTTTGAAGAGGCCAAGAAACATTTGATTCATGTCGACCATCGTTTCGAAGACTTGTTCGAGAAATTGGAGTGCAAGCCCTATCAACATCTCGAAGCTGTGCATCCCTTCCGGTGAAATGAGTTTACATATTACTTCCCGCCTTAATTGCTAAACCATCAATACAGTGCCTTGGCTACATCTATTTTGTAAGCCTGCTCGGTAAATCTCCTAGCTCATGAGATCTGAGAATGTTGGCAGAGGACAACAGATCTCCTGGCTTGCAGCACGGTCTATCATCCACCGTTTCCGACGTCTCTACGACTCGTCACTTCCGGAGAAACATAGCGACGAGTCAGTATTCATTATGAATCACCTTTGATTACACTGAAGCCAATTAAGTCATAGAGCAAGCGTGCTATCCTTCCCGACTCCTGAACAAGTAGCCAAGACTGACATTACAACTCTGAAATCTGCCGGACTCAGCACTAGGAAAGCGGAATATGGTATGATCTTCTTTTTTACATTATTAATCATGAAGCTGGAAATCTTAATCCTCACTTTTTCTCTAGTTCAAGATCTTGCAGCCCGCTTCGCTGATGGCCGTTTATCGACGCAGAAGCTCCTCAAAGCGTCGGACGATGAGCTAGCAGAAATGCTCATAGAAGTCAGAGGTATTGGAAGGGTAGGTGCGGTCGTACATCAGTCTTTGCTTCTACCTACGCGTTACCCCTTATCAGTGGACTGTTGATATGTTTTCCATCTTTTCACTTCGACGCCCCAACATTTTGCCCGTCGGTAAGAATTTATTCAAGCCCGGTTGTAAGATGATTGCTCATCTCGGACCCTTGTACAGGTGACCTTGGAGTCCAGCGTGGCGTAGCTCGTTGGTTCCTTGCCCTCCATTCCCCTAACTATAACGTCGGAATCTCCCCTCAGAAACTTCCGGGGAATCCTACCCCCGCAGCTGACAAGACGAAAAGGAAGGGCAAATCTCCAGAGAAGAATGGGTCTCCGACCAAAGAGCCGACCCCCGATATCTCATCTGTGCCACCCACGACTATCCTTGAGGATGTTTCGGAAGCAACGGAGGCGCCCAAGCTACCACCGCCATTTACGCCGTCGATTAAGAAGACGCTGGGAAAGGCGGCGGTTGATCCTGACGAAGAGCCTGACCCACTGCCGGAAGGCTTGACAATTGCTATCCTGAAAAGCCGGCTAGACGGAAAGAAGAAGATCAAGTAAGCTTTCACCTACCTATTGGGAGAAAAGGAGTATCTCATTACCCCCCAGGGGTGCCCTTTTGACTCCTCAGGAAATGGAGGATTTGACGGAATCTTGGAAACCCTATAGAAGTCTCGGTATGTTATCCTCTGGGCGTTTACTTACGCCCGCACTAACAATCTTTACACGCGTCAGGTGTTTATTATATGTGGGCCCTAGCTGATA
This sequence comes from Clitopilus passeckerianus, assembly GCA_944990035.1. Taxonomy (NCBI): domain Eukaryota; kingdom Fungi; phylum Basidiomycota; class Agaricomycetes; order Agaricales; family Entolomataceae; genus Clitopilus; species Clitopilus passeckerianus. The sequence continues at coordinate 89,674 of CALYLX010000048.1, forward strand.
CAGGTGTCGGCGAGTAATACAATGACCTGAGCCTGTGTATGAACGCGTATGCAGACTTGTTACAACGTGTATAATGAAAACGGCGCCTGCATGTGATGTGACATCACGCGCCAATCTCGCTTTGTGTTGTTAATCCACGCCGCCTCCAGCCCTTGTCCTCGCGCTTTGTCTGACGCTTATTGTCGTCGTGTGGTCGCCACCTGGTCTAGTCGGCTTTTGTTCGCTGTTAAATACGGCCTCGGGAAGCATTTTACTATAACTTGGGCCTCACTCTGGCATTGGCGTGCCGCTTTGACTTTGGACGCCATCATTCTCAACTCAGCTTGCAAGTCAAAGCGTCTCTTGTCTTTGCTCGCTCGCTTTGACCTGCCTTCGGAGCTTTTATACCAGCCTTCAAAGGAGCCACGATGCAATTATCGATCTCACGTGAACCCCGACATCACTCAGTGTCCACATTGAGCCCAACAACTTCACATCGCCTTGAACAATCGGACTCAATGCCTCTTTCATTGCACCACGACGACACTTGCCCCTTCGCAAAAATCGCAATACCAGACGTTGGCCATACCATCAAACCGTCTCTTAGTGACCACTTCGACGAATCTATGGACTCAGGAGATCTATCTATGCAGCATATACCGGCAGAGGAATCTTTCTCTCAGATACGTCCTTTGTTCTCGTCGACGCCACAGAAAAGCATCAAGGATCAAGATATTTCTGTAGAGCCCAGAATTTTTGAGCAAGATTCCATAGATCACTCCAGCTCAGACCTCTCCCTATATATGCACGAATACCACGACCTTCATTTCGGATTGGATAGCCATCCCAGTGACGAATCTCTCAGTTTTGATTCCCATACGACTGATATCCTTGATGCCAGTCTACTTTGTCCCCACTTTCCAACTGGCCATCGGCTCAACCCATATTTCTCCGAAGTCTACCAGTTGGAGGAGGAGCTTGGATCGGGTGGTTACGGTTTTGTCATGACGGCTGTTCATCGGCGAGACGGATATGAGGTCGCAGTCAAATTTATCATCAAAAGCAAGGTGCCAGAGCACGCCTGGACCCACCATGAGACCCTTGGCCGGCTGCCGACTGAAGTCATGTTATTGAGCTTTGTCGATCACAAGAACATCGTCAAAGGGCTCGACCTCTTTGAGGACGAGATCTACTACTACTTAGTACGTTTAAGCTATGTTTCTATTCAAGATCACCAATCCAACTCTTCGACCAGGTCCAGGAGTTGCATGGTTCGCCATGGTACAAGCGCAACCGCCAAAACCGGAGATGTGTATCCTCCGAGTCAATTAGCCCAGCAACACCCTATCTGTCTCCTTCCATCTCCGCGACCTCACTTTCGAGCTCTCGAGGAAGTAGCTCCCCCAACTTACTGTCAACGCCACCCAACATCCCCGAGCCACTTCCGGTAGTGAGCCACATAACTAAGAAGTCCATCGCTCAACGGCCAGAATACCGCAGACGTGCATCTCATGACCTCTTTGAATGCATCGAGCAATCAGAGCACAAGCGTCTATCCGAGCGGCAGGCCAAATATGTCTTTGCGCAGGTCGTTGATGCTGTTTACTACCTCGACAAAAACGGGATTTCTCACCGGGATATCAAGGATGAGAATCTCGTGATAGACGAGGATCTTCGGGTATGTATACGCACTGTCGAATACCTTGAATAACTGTTGATGCTCATCTCCTCTGTAGGTCAAGCTTATTGACTTCGGAAGTGCATCATGTGTCGACCCAGATGAACCTCGCCCTTATTATACCCTATTCTACGGTACAACTGCCTACGCCTCGCCGGAAATTCTCCTCAAGAAAGAGTATCAAGCAGCTCCTGCGGAGATATGGACTCTCGGAGTGCTCATGTCGTACCTTTTAACAGGCTCATCCCCATTTCCCACTGTCAAGGATGCTATTCACGGCAGGATGGTGATTGTGGATTTGCCCAGTGTCCGACTCTCGAGGTCTGCGACGAGCCTTATGCGTCGGTGTCTGGATCCCGATCCTCGTACTCGCGCTACTATCGCGGAGGTCAGGGCCCACCGGTGGTTCCGTTGAAACATCCTCGGAAAGCACCAAAAGCCTGACAGGGGCAATGCAATTTATCATCGGAAACCTTCTCTCCATTGTATCTATACCATCGCCATACCTTCTTCGAGCTCCGGCAGTTCGCATATCTCTAGCATACTTTTCGTTTCCTCTGCATACGCATCATTATACCCTAGACATCCAACTCTCGCACGTTCGTGTACTTTATGTTTTACTATTGCATTGTTACTGGAACACACTCTTTGTTGGCACGTCTACATCAATTACATTCAGGACTTAATACAGTCAGCTGGCCAGAATGCTTGAGGTCCAGAGATCAATGCATGTCCAAGTACAAGAATCGAGCAGGCACAACAAGGCATATCGACAAAGGGAAACTAGGCAGCATCAAGAAGCCGACGGTCGCTATCTTCTGGAGAAAGGAAAAGAGCCTCAAACTCTTCAGCAGACTCTCCAATCACTCCAAAGGCGTTCTGCATGGTCCTTCCAAGAGATTCTAACTCTTCGGTAACGCCTTTCATCGCCAAGGCGTAAGCAAAGAACAGAAGTTGCCTCGACCCTTTCACCTCTCGGTTTCTAACCACATCCAACTTCCTGATCGCCTCAACCTTGCAAGGGTGTTCGGAGAAGAGACTTAATCGGAAGAGACAAAGCACATACCAGTCTTTGCCTAGCTTTCTCAGCAGGAGGCAGATACGGTGGAAGAGGCGTTTTGAGCTTAAATGCGGATGCTAGCACAGAGAAAGACAGAAGAATATTCCCGACCATCTCATGTCGTTCCCTGTTAACCGGAATGATGAAGTCTCGTCGGACGCTCTATATAGAGGGTCAGCTATCAGGGTAATACATCGTATGTGGTCACTCACAGTGTACCATTCTTCTCGCGTTGTCACACAACGAATACTGTGTAACCTGTCCAGTATTGTCTGAAGGCTGGTCAAGATGCCCCTGTACAACAGCACAGGGAACGGTCCTTTTAGGCGTGGTTCATGCTGCGTCAAAGCCAGCAACCCCTGTAGCTCAATCAACTTGATCTGGAGGTGAAGTTCCCTGTGTATATATCCGTCAATAATAGTCGGCAGGAAAAGATACAAAGTATGCTTACATAGCCATGAATTCCCTGATAGAGTTGTTCAGCCTAGTGAGCTGGAAAGTTGAGGCCTCGGTCATCTCTGTTTCAGCCTCTCCTGAACCGTCCTCTCTGCGGTATTCAGGGGCGAAGGAGTTGGAAGCTACTAATCGAGAGTAGAGCCAGCCGGTATTTAAACAGAACCTAAAAGAATTTCATTAGTCTTGAGAGTGACCGATGAGGATATTTGGACGCACTCGGTCAGAGCATGCAGGAGTTCCCGACGGGCTTCGGTTGGCCACCAGATTCTTGATACAATGGCAGCCCAGACGACACCCGCAGTAACAGCTACTGCACGATGGGTAGCAACATATACGACTGAGAGGTCCTTATCTCGAGCATTGTAGCTGGAGTAATCGTGTGAGCCAACTAAAAAACAATATGGGGCTAACGGTGCTCACGAGTATAAGCAAGTCAGGTTATACGTCAGTAAAAGGAAACGTGAAGCAGTCCCATACTCTGGTCGACTCAAGCCGAGGTAAAAGCAGGGTATCGAGTAGAAGAAGCCGAATATCGAAAGAATGACAGGGTCTTCGGGGAAGAGTGAATATATTCCGGCGGCTACTGCAGCACCAAGCCTGTGAAGATTGCGGGTGAGTGGCTGACGGACACGCTTTACCTGATTGAGACTCACAGTGTACAGAATATGCGCTGTAAGCTCAGGTTGTTTGTCTACAGATTTGGTCAACAACCTATACAATAAGAATATTCGGTACACTCACTGCTCCAATTGTAGGCGAGATGACAACGAAAAACTATCATCACCATGAGTCCGATGCGTACATTTAGTGGGCTGGGAAACAGATACCGATATGAGGGCCCACTCTCCCTGGAATTCGAGGAAAATAGGTCGTGTGTTATCGAAGAAAGCGGGGGCCGCCAGTACTGCCATCGCCATACCGGCTTTGAAAGCATACTTGACATCTCGCTCTGTCAATCGGCTGCCGATGGTCCATAACGTTTGCTTGATCCGGCCAAGCCAAGTCAACTCGTGGCGGGACGGGGTTTGAAGGGTATCTGGGGCATGGGGCCGAACTTTTGGGAACGCTGGGACTGGGTGTCGACCCTCGTACTTTATATATGTAGCTGAACAGAGGAGGGGTCAGTTAAATAAACGCGACATTGGGGCCAGACATACATAGTCGTTTTCTAAGGCCTTCTCTGGGCCGATTCTTCTGAGCCTCATCCTTGGTGAAGAGGGTTTTGATGAATCGCGTCCACCAGTGATCGCGATGGGCTCGTTCATGTTCAAAGGCATATATGCGCCTCATGGCATCTATTAAAGACGTCATCTCCCTTGCAAATTCTTGCAGAGTAAAGATGAAGCTATCAGATTTATCAGCCTGTCGTTAGAAATTCTTTGGAAAATGAACCCACAAATAAACCAGGAAGATATCCTCGTTGTCGTTCCCGGCTGTCAAAGGGTTGACAATATAATCGCCTCTGCTTGTCGATACAGATGCTATTGATTGGTGGGAGTCTGTGAGGTTATCGCTCCTCCTATACCAGCGAAGCACAGCATGGTTAGAGGTGCTCTCGAATCTGACCAGGGCCCGTTCGATGCCAACCATCAACTCGACGAATTCGGCTGCGCTGAAGCCTCCTTTCCTCTTCCCGGCATGAGAATGTTCAAAAGCTTCTTTCAGACGTTTGAGCGAAGCTGTACATGAAGACTAAAACAAGGCCATTAGGTTTATGTATGAATGGAAGGTATATGTGCTTACAGAAAGTGCTTTCAAAGGAGGCCCAAGTTCGTCCACAACGTCGCCAAACATGTCAGCTGCGGCCTTCAGCATTGCCCTCTCTTCATCTTCCTCGCTCAATGGCTCCAAACCAACCCCGTCCTGTTCCCGTCTCTTGTCCTTTCGCCGCTGGCGTCTTGACATACCAGCCTTGGTCAACTCGTATTGCAGCCTTGTGCCACTTCTCAGGCCGTTTAGATGCTGACCCAACCTGTTCAGGCTATCGACGGTGTCTTCATATGCGGCCTTTCCTGTGTTGGCGGCCCAGGAAGTAGGCCCATCACCTCGAGGAACCCATTCAGTTCTTGCTTCTCCAAGGCTTTTCTTCAAACTGGTAAAGCTGCTCTGATGGTTCTCGACGGCTCTTTGCACCTTCTCCAGATGGGATTTAACGTGCACGCCACCTTCCAGCAGAAACGTACTCGTGAGCATATTGAGGACGGTTGAGAAGGAGTCCAAGGTCTTTGACATGCTGTTTTGAAGATTCTGGGTTGCTGTTTGGGGCCAGATGGAGAGGCAAACAATATTGGAGATGAGCGATCCAAAACCAACAATCGCTGCCACTTGCAGCAGGGTGTGCAGGCCGCCTTCCTTGACAACTCTATAACCTTTGTCAGGGCTTTGCATTGACCGAAGTTGTGAACAGGACCTACACCGTCGAAATTAGGATAACCATCATGCTGCAAGCTGACGATAGAGTTAGCATATATGCGGTGATCTCTCAAGAGACAGTTCACCCGTATTATACGAAGGATTTGCCATCCATACTTTGGACCAAGCAATGGCACTCATACTGACACCAACCCAAATAATGGCAATTACATCTCCAAGCCATTCCAGACCTGGGCTGAGCTCCAACCACCAATACACTGACATTGACGCCAACGACACGAAAGCCGCATAGAGAACCCCAAGGGCGCAGAGGAGGTCTGCTTCAATCATTCCACCCATAGTCTTAGCAGGGTTATAGTACACTGCTCTGAAAGCAACATGTAAGTTACCAGCACAGCAAAGATCTTCAAGTAGCCATGCTCACATGCTTGCCACGAGATGTGCGCTTGGGGACGGCTTGGTCGAGCCAGGTCCGTATGAGGTGATAGAGCCAATGAAGCGGGACAGCGCCGGCATGTATGTGAAGAGAGATGCAAGGAAATATGCCAACGAACATTTGAAAATGTTGCGGTATAAGGGAGGGATATTGGGTATGCGTTTCCACCAACTTCGACCGGTTTGAGTAGGGGTGCCGGGAATGTCGTCTTCCGAATCTGAGTCTTCTGACGCCGTACTTGTATCAGAATCATTGTTGGTATCGGCCTCATGGAACCTTCCCGGAGCTGTGCGTGCAGGGCTCGTCTCCCGGGATGGGCTTGATAACCTCGACCTCACAACGTTCGGCGGTTCTAGCATGCCAGACTCGCTGCCCATCATCGAGCCCTGCGGGGAGGTGACGAGGGCAGAACGAACTCTATGGCCGGTTGGTGTTGATCCTGCTGTTCGCAGGTCAGCATAAGGCACATCGTTCTCCATAAGTTGTCCAAATAGCGTCCATTGATGGTCTGGTGGGGAGGCAAGACTGAATCCTGGTCGACTACTAACACTGGATGGACCAGGTTGTGCGGCTGTGGTCCGTTGCCTGACGCTGTATGGTGACGAGGTGCTACGTTTCCCCATAGTTGGCAGTGGCCGTGGGGCATTGCCATCCCCGAAGTCATGAGCAGACGAACGGCTGGGAGACGTGTATGGAAGCTGGTCTGGCGACCCAACAAGCAGGTTGGTAGTTGAATCCGCATCCTCAAGAGTCAGTGAACGAGCTTCAAAGGGGTCCATGAGGGATCTCCTCAAAGACGCTCTCTGGGTTGGTGTTGGTGTCCGAGAAATGTCCTGGTCATTGTGCATCATTTGGCAGCACGTCGCGTTGCCTTCGCGTGCCAAGGCGAGTATGTCAGTGGCGTGAGACGATTACTTTTAGGAGGGTTCTCCGAGACTTCGATAAGGACTTGCAGAACTCCAAGGGCTTGTAAAGTTCGCAGAAAGACACCAAGCTCGACGAATGCGTCCGCGACGCGGCTGGCAATGGCGATCAACGTTGGCAGTTCTTTGGCCGCCAATTCAGGCACTCCTGCGCGTCGCCATTAAAGCCTAACAATAAGCCAGGCCGCCGCCTGGCCCTCGTGGCAGATTATAATTTATTACGTTGTTAAAGTACATTTCTTTATGTTCTACGCGTAAGTATTATGGGTAGTCTACCCTTTACTGTAACAAGGAAGTCCTGTATTTCCTCTTCCCATGTTTCAGGCCTAAAACCTTTCTCGAACTGAAGTTCGAATTTCCGGACTATCGCACAAACCACGCTACGCAGTTCGTGGATTGCTAGTCGTTTTCCTATGCAGTCGGCGGGACCATAGGAGAAGGGTATAAACGCAGACGCGTTATGTGTAAAGAGACGCGGGTCTCCGTGCAATCGGGGTTCGAGAGCCAGACGTTCGTTGGTTGAGAGCCACCGTTCCGGAATGAAGCTTGACGGGGAGGAAAAGTTTCGTTCATCTCTGTGAAGAGTGTAGATGTGAACATTCGTCGTTGTTCCTTCCGGGATGAAGCTAAGCTCAAAAAGTTAGTGATCCATACGTTCGGAGGTCAAGATAGTAGTAGCTTACTGGTCTCCTAGCATATGCCCGCCGCTTCCTATCTTCGGAGACCGCATGCTACCACTGAGGACAGGTGGCATCATCCGAAGAGCTTCATTACTGCACAGGTTTCGCATGAGCACCGAGGTGGCGTGGGGGATATACGATTCGAAAGGGTTCCACTCACATGACCGCGTTCAGATATGGCAATTGGGCCAGTGCATTCAAGTCATCTGAGGTTACCTTAGCCTCATCCAACTCCGTCTGTAGCCGTTTGTGCGAGGTCGGATTGCAGAGAAGAAGCCAGAACAAATGGGATAGTGCCGGCGCCACAGTGTCAGCTCCTGCAATGATGGCTAGTAAGCTATCACCAGCCACTTGTTCAATCGACGGTCGTTCTTTTTCAACACCGGCTTCGTCCATCTGTACTCACATTTTGTCAGTGAAGAGGCTTATGAGGATTCCGGTACCGGAGTTTACGTACCAGATGATAGAATAGGTCTTTACTGGGAGAGCCATCGGTAATTCTCCTTGTGATTCGCCTGCTTCCAAATGCCCTGAACAAGTTCTGATGATAGTAAATGGTTGGTATCCATCGACGGAAAGGGACCAGCCAAGGGAGATGCGCCAGGAGGAGGCAGCCCCTAAAGGTCTAGTTCAACACATTAACCCATCACGAGAACACTTGGCAAACTCACCGTTGAGAATTGTCCATCATGCTGCAGAGGTTCTCCGTGTCTCTGCTTTGCATCAGCTCCTCGCCCCAGCCAAACCTGCATGCTCATCAGACTCGTCAAAAGATCCGCCGATCTGCAAACATACGCCATATCATTCATGAAGTCATATCTAGTGCGCGGTGGTCAGAATTATATCAGGGAGAAATGGTTTCAACTCACGAAAACCAACTGATCCATTTCGCCATATCCACCGGTGTACTTTCATGACGATCGAGTTGTTCTCCGAGCTGGGACACTCTTCTACAGAGGTGCGTGTAGTAGGATTTGAGCGCGTCGGAGGAGAAGGCACGGCTCCATATCTTTCGCCGTCGGGCATGCTCTCGGACATTCCTCTGCCCGATCAAGGATCGATGTGGACCATTCTGCTCCGCAAATTGACCATCCCAATCTGAAGAAGTGAATGGTTGGTATGGACGGGGTGCCTTAACGCCGGAAAGAATGGAATGTCGACTCACAGGCGGCCTTCGGCATTCCAGCCGGTCCTAACATGGGAACAATCACCTCGGGCGTGCAGAACGAGAGTTCGTTGGGTCCTTCCGGAGAATTAGGTACGGGTAAAAGGAAGACAATAGTCCACGCACCGATTCGAACGACGTCCCCGTATCGCTGGTGAAGCTCGTAGTAGTAAAGGTGTTGCTTTCCTCCCCAAGCCTTGTAGGCAAACCAGATTTTTGTCAGCTTGCACACCAATGGTCCCGGATATTTGGCGAGAGGGTGAATAGGGGAGAGTCGGTAAATCGTGGTCCATAGCAGGAGTGAGCCTGTGTGAAAGAACCAGGCTGTGATTGCTGCTGTAAAGACATTCTTGGCATGCGAGTCCAGTAGTAAAGGCGTTCCCAAGGCCAAAGGTACGAGCACCAACAACACGAAATGCCACGCAGTACGATGAGGTTCAAGCCTGTTGTAGACCCAATGGCAACCCTGAACGTCGGTTAGATCGATGATTGGGCGGGGAAGAAGAGGACAATGACGACTTACGATGCCAATGAGGGAGATGAGAGCCAGGGCTTGATGATACTCAAGGGCCATGTTGGCTAATCCAGCGTTCACCGAACGAACTGCATGGTTAAATGCAATTTCAGGTCGAAGCAGGGCCGACTAACTAGTGGCGCTTTGATACCCGCTTGTAGTTTTACGTCGAGCCTAACGAAGCTAAGAGCGCACACCTGTCAGTATGGCCGGGGAAGGGTTTGATGACTGACGTACCTTTAGTAAGTCTTTGGTTGTCATGTGGGTAGAATCGCTGAGAAGGTAGAGATGATCTCGTCTGATCTCGTTCCCAGACGAACCGGCTTTGCTGCAAATGGCTAGGAACATTCGATGAAGAAAGCGCAAAAACAGCGTCCTCCGAAGATGCGGAGTGCAACCGTGATGTTCGAACAAGCCCAAGTTGGGCATACTTCACCGTATCACCGAAATGAATTCGATTCGCGGGTCAATGGCATCGCAAGAGTATCGCTAACGCATGGGCGAAGCCTATAAGATTAATCCTCATTAAATACAGTAAGTAGATCGGTAGATGGTACCGTATGATATCAGCTACTCCGTTCTTCTGGCAGTTGAGCAGCTCCCCGCATCCCGCCCGACTCGATAAAGCGCAATGCCGCTCCGTCGATAGGATTAAGTTCCTGGCCCCTGGACGATGACGGGTCATTAGGAAATTTGTATGTATACGCTCGCGATATGGCTTTTGCGAGGCCAGGTGTGGGACGATACTTCTGCTCATTCATCTCGTCAACCGCAACCTTGAAGCGCGAATCCTCTCTCTGAATGAGTGTTTCAATAAGTTCGGCATAAACGCTGTACGGTGGTTTGAAGCCAGCCGACTTCATCTCTTCCAGATACCAGAAGGCATCTTGATAGTCATCTTGGGTGAGGCAAAGTGATATGAAATGTCGGTATGTGTTGGAATCTCGAGAAATGCCTGCTTTCGTCATGTCTTCCAGTAACGTATCCCCCAATTTTCGGTGGCGCATGTTGACACACCCTTGTAGGAGGAAGTTAAAGATTGCGGTATCTGCAGGTATTTTGTAGTCCGGTAGTGCCTTGTAGAGTCCCATGGCGCGCTGTAAGTCGCCAAGGTCAATTGAAGCTTTGACGAGACCTGTGAGGATTGTTGGCTTGATCACTTTCCCCTCGCCTTGAAGTTCGTCAACAATTGACCAGCATTTATCAATGCCGTCGGTGGTCTTTAGCTGATCCGCGAACAAGTAGGATGTTTCTGTGCGAAGTTTGGCTCCAAGGCCTTCCACGATAGGTAGCGCCTGTATGGCATTCTTGAGCTCTCCCTTCTTAATGAAAGCCTCCAGGAGAGCAGCCGCATGGGGCTCAACGATGTCTACACCCCCCTTATGGAGGGTATCTAGGACATCTGTAGCTAGGTCAGGGAGGCCGCACCGTGCAGCCGTTGCAAGCACGGCGGTACAAAGTCCCTCCCCGGGTAGCTGGTTGTGTTCATGTATAGCCGTCTTCCATGCTCTAGAGGTACCTTCACCCTATCAAAGAATTAACAAATTTCAATACGGTAATAGGACGGGACGTACGTAGAGGGCTTCGGCGGATGATATCAAGCAATTCAGCCACGTTTCCTTATCCACTCTTCGTACCGACAGGTCCTCATACCAGTCGATTAAATCAATGGCGAGCCTCGGGTAGCCGCGTCGGGCGGTAGCTACTATCACGGACTGCGTTACATCGAACTCAGGCACAACGCCATATGCGGAGGAGGAGTAGAGCCATTGAAGGGCCATCTCAAGGTTGCCTGAATCTCGAAAGTAGGAGGCGATGGTCGAGAACGTGGCGGAATTGGGCATAATCTTCAGCTCATTCATCTTCTGAAGAACGAGCCAGAAGTAAGGGGAAATGTACTTGGACTGCGCCTATAATTAGAGTTAGAAACGACTTCAAGAAGTTCTTAATATTCAAATTGACCTTGAGTAAGGAATTCATGGTTCTAACGTCTGGCTGCAATCCCGAGGCGAGAAGGTCTTCAAGAATGGCCCAGGAGTCCATCTGAAGTGAACTGTTTTTTGCAGCTGACTCCATGAGTGCATTGTAAGTGACCAAGTCGGGTTCCATGCCAGCATCCTTCATTTGAATAGCAGTTTGCAGGCAATTGAGGAAGCGTGACGACCTGGACTGATCCACTAACTCCATAATCACTCGGCCTCTCGTCGTTTTATTGGCTTGGGGCCCGACATTCCCATCGAAGCCGGAAATACGAGCAGACGAGCTTGCATGCGATGGCTTCTCTTCCAAGGCATCTTGGCTGTGGGCTACCGTGTATCTTCTGCGGTATGCATTGACTACTAGGATTGAGCATTAGCCGGCTTTCAGCGTTAAACATCTTCACCCACCATTTCGAAATCCCAACCAGCTCTCTGTCTGACGTGCCCTGGGTGTCCCTAGACAAGTACCGGCACGTTTCAAGGAATTAGCGACGAGCATAAGACTGGGACCCTCGTTAACATCGCCGCTGGCGTTGAGCACAACTTTTCGAGGCTAATGGCAAACAGACGCAAATAACGCCCTGCACGTGCAACCTTGTTTCGATTTTGGCCAGACTGACTCTGCTCCGTTCCGCTCTGCCACTGTCGCGTCGCTCTGCGATACCTCCTCGCGACTCTCTTCAATTATGGCGCGTATTCAGCTTGCAGTTTGGACAGTATCTTACTGACTTTAGCCTACAGTTTTACTCGGAAACCATCCTATCACGGCGGGGACCATTGGGCAAAGTATGGCTTGCTGCACATATGGAGCGAAAGCTCTCCAAGACACAGACCCTGCAGACAGACATTGAAGAATCTGTTGGTGTGTATAGCAGCTCCCAAATAACTGTGACGATGCGCTCAACATCAGATCAGATGCTATTATGGGTCAGGAGATTGAAGTCATGGCTCTTCGGCTTAGTGGCCAACTATTGCTCGGCGTTGTACGCATCTACAGTCGCAAAGCCAAATACCTTCTGGATGACTGCAATGAAGCCCTACTGAAGATTAAAATGGTATTCAAGGGCTCTTCATTCCTCCAGTCCCATCCAGCTAACGTCATGAATTTCAGGCTTTCCGACCAGGCATTGTTGACATGACGGAAGACCAACTTGCCGTGAACAAGAATGCTATCACACTGCAGGCAGGTGCGATAGATCTGGATCTACTTCTCCCCGATGTCAACTGGTATGTTGACCCCTCACTTCAATCTGAACCAATCTCAACTCATATAATTCAACCAGGGACATGGACTTCGAAGATCGCCCAATTCAGAGTCATGGGCAGCACCAGGCTCACATTGATGATATCACACTCCGAACCATTGACGATTTCCAGGACTTTGACCTCGACAATCAGTTCGACATTGGACCCTCAGACGGCATTGGTTCAGCAGACTTTGACTTTGATCTTGGTCTTGACTGGGATGGTGAGGGCGCAAAGCAGGATGAGGCCGAAAAGGACGATGGTATGAGCATTGGCGAAAGCATTGGTGTTGGACGAGATGCTGGCGCACACCATGAATCCCTCGCATCCCATTTGGTCGGAAGAAATGGCATTGATATGGATGACATATTTTCTACAAGAAGCAAGTCTCGAGAACCCTCAGCCCATCCCTTCGACATGGATGTTGATATGGACCTTCCTGATTTTGGTGGTGTCGACCTTGGTGACCTTGGAGTTGGGTTCGATGACATGCCCACGATGGACATGGAAATTGAGAAGACGCCAGGCGTCACTAGGGCATCTTCCCGTGCTTGTAAGTGTTCCTAGATCCTATGTTACATGAACTTCGAATAACCGAAATTTCCTCAGCCTCTCCCTTGACCGAGCCTCCGACTACACCTGGACCCGGAGAGCTGCTGGCTGGCGAGACTGAAATCCCTCAAGAACCGACAAAAGCCAAGCGCAAGATCAAGGAGAAGAAACAGATCATTGACTCCATCACTGAACTAGCGGATGGACCTGGTCCCAAAGTCGGTAGAGGCCGCAACGCTGGCCTCGGCGCTCCAGTCACTAAGGATGTCAGCGATATCGTTACCCAACACCAATTCCTTCCCCGTTCCACCACCGTTATGCGCCTTCTTGCTATCCGCGAAGACCCCCTCGCCCACTTCTTGCCCACTAAGAACACCCCTCAAGGCACTTTCTTCTGCGCTGCGCCTCCAGGCCTGGCCCCCGAACTCGCTGAATTATTCATGCGCCCTATCAGCAGCTCTCAACCACAGAAGAAACGCGCTAGGTCGCCTGAGAAGCGTCCCAACAAGCGAGCAAGAATTGAAGGCGAGGCTCAGGACGACGATGAAGTCGAGCAGGGCAGGAGAGCAGCCAGCGTTGCTGCCAGCCAAGTTCTGGGGAGTGATGTTCTTGGTCGTGGCAGCGTTGGACCAGACGCCACCTTTGACCTGGGTGACCAAGGACCACCTCTGGACGACTTCCAGCTCGACGTCCCGGAATTCGACGTCAGCATGGGTGGTGACATGAGAGAGCAGTCTGCTGCGCCTTCGGTGATGAGTCGACTAACTACGCCTGGTCCTGACGGTCTCCCTCTGGACGAGGGCGAGGAGACATATGCCGATGCCGAGTGCCCCATTGCTATGTTTGATTCACGACCCAGTCATTCTCAATCACAGAGCCAGGCAGTCGACAGAGATGCTCCAGGAGAGCACGATGGAAAGGGGTTCAGCAAGAACACAGTCAAGGCCTTGGGCTTGATTAGGAAGGAGCTGCAGCCTACTCCAGGCCAGGAGGACGAAGAGAAGATACTGAGCTTCACCAAGATGGCTGACAAGGTTCGTCTCAGAATCCTCGTGCAATGCAATATATTAATTACCTTCTTTTATTTGTAGGCGTCCCGCCGAGCCGCAGCTTCATTCTTCTTCGAGCTTCTCGTCCTCGGCACCCGCGACTGCGTCAAGGTATCCCAGAACGGCCCATTTGAAAATATTGAAGTCCGAGCTAAGGACAAACTTTGGGAACAACAACGACATGGTTCCGTTGCTCCATCAAGACAGGCGTCTGAAGCACCTTCCCGTGCAGCTTCTGTTGCCCGGTCCCTTGGCTCCTCCCTCGGTCTATAGGCATCTCCCGTCTTGGATTATTTTGTGGACGTGATATTCCACCTGGATTCCATTTCACGATTGCTTTCTTGCTTCCCCTCGCAGCCCGGTCTTGTTTATAGTTAAATGGGCGGAGATCTATTGTAGGACATTGATGGCGTTATTATCTTTATTAGTTCCTGCCCTCCGATCTAGCTGTTTTTCTTCGAGTAGTCGGTTATGTTGTGTGTATACCTAACTATGTAGTTCGTAGTAGAATGTAAATATACGAATCGGACTATGATGTACAATTCCTGTCTAGCAACATTCACAAAGGCGTCTAGATTATATGGTGGGAGGTGGATATATCTATACTGGTATCGGGACAGGCAGGCCACCCTTCCCATCGATGTTCAACGATACGAGGAACCTGCTGACGAAATTATACCCTCCACATGTAGCTGCAAGCTCGACAAGCTTTTGACTGTCATTTCCTAGGGCTTGTCTTGTCGTGTCGAAGACTTCCTGTGGTACTCGGATTTCCCGTGTGCTCCAGTCTGTGAACTCCAGGGCAGCAGCCAATTGAGGGCCCAGTGTCTCCTTCAATTGTCCTTGAAGCTGGTGGTATGCCCTTCCTGAGGTTTCCGCCAAAGAGGGGGTAAACCTGACGGCTTGAAGTTGTGATATCGTGAGGCCTTCTGCTCTTCCAACTGATTCGTGCTGAAGCCTACAAATGAAACGGTAGGTCAAAGGAAAGCTAGGGTATCAATATAACTGATGATAGATACCATTCATACGCAGCGTTATTAAGTGTCGCGATACGGAGGATCTATATCGAATTAGTCTGGGTTATTCGACAATCACCTCTAAAAAATTGTCCGTAACTCACCACCAGTTCTCTTATATTACCAGGCAGTGTCGTGTTGCTTCTGATAACACCAAAGAAATTGTTCCAATTTTCTGCTATCATTGGGGCATTGAGTCTAATCCACGAGGGCTCAGACATCTGAGCCAGGAAAAAGAAACCTGGTCAAGGACTTACAGAACTCCATCCAAGGCGAGCAGTTTCCCGTTCTCTCTTCTTGATCTGAAGTCGTCAGCGACCTGGGTATCATCATGGGCCACAAATTTTTGGACAGTTTTTACAATCACTCACAGAGTTAGTGCCGGGTGCAGGTAAAATGTAGGGAACTCGAGAGGGAAGAAAATCGCCCTGCTTTGCCAGTGCTGAGAAAGCAGGGTCCACACGCTGCAGCAACGATCCCAGGAGAGGCAAGGTGGCAAGGTTGGAAGCAAGAGTAAGGAGCATATTAGAAATTTGGGTTACTCGTCAGCAATAAGCCTCAAGTCTTGATACGGGGTCCGCTAGAAGTATTCCGGCCACGACAGGCGATATGGTATTTGATACTCAGCAGTCGCTCATGGCCCTCCTACCGAAGTGCCTTTTCGGTTCCATTCCATGACGCAGGCCGGCTTCGAGTAGATTTTCATCACAGAGGAAGACTTTTGACAAGCTTTGGTATAGAAGGTGAGGGTTAGGCGAGCAACGATAAGCAGGTTGTCGATGTTCTCGGTGAATTCACTGTGCAGACTCTGACGGTGGGAAGATCATGGGGTAATTGTTTGTGTAAACCACATTGTAGATCCCAGACACCATCCTTAGACAAACCATCTCCTCTCCGCTTCATCACATTAATCGGTTCAATAACTTCTGGATTGAAAGTACAAGTCCCCCCGCCGTCCTGTTACCTCTTTAGACAGCCTCTTTCGACGAGAGCCGCTCTGTGTATACCGGTGTTATAAACGTTTTTGTAAACATTTCGTGATGTCAACGATTCAAAACAATACCGTAGTATACCATGCTCGAGGTGCACTGAGCACTCACACTCGTTATCGACGAAGAATGATTGGAGAATGGCTTGGTAGGACTCTGCTGCTTGGGCAAGTAGTTAAAACTTGGTGGCCTTTCATTTATGCTGGGATCCAACCCTTCCCACCTAAAGGTTGAGTGGGGTCAGCTACCGGGCTGCAAATCAATTTTAGGAGTGCTCCCAGACTCCACATGCCAACGGTCGACCCACCCCACTACAGAGCGGACATCGAATAAAAGGTGCGGGGGGAGTCGAGGCGCGGTAGGACTCCGAATTCTGCTTTCGGCGGGGCCAACCGAACTTGCTCTGGCTTGATCCCTGATCACAACGACAGTTAGGCATCAAGAGAGATTACGGGCGATACAGCCTCAGATGGGAATGAAAGTAGATTGCTCATAGATGAAAGATCTCTTGACACTCATTTCGCGGTAACTGTACTGACCGACAAGGCGTGAAGATGGTGGAGAGACATCCTGTCCACAATACGCCACACATTGATCGTGTCATGATTTCGTGACGTCAAGAGGGAACTTGAAGTGAGCTTGAGACATAAATTACCGTTCTGTACAATTTTTGTATACTGTCATTTCTGTGGATTTGGGTTGTGATGCACATTGTATACCTACTGTAAAATGCAGACCAGGAAACCAGCTTTGAAGATACTCTGAGGCATTTAAAATCACATCAACTGTTTACTATTGGTTTACTATGGTATGTAATCCTTATTTTCCCGATATTTAGAAATCACAAGCTACTTTGTATCGCACTAGAACGCGGTTACAGTTCTATCGTCCAAGGAAACACTTCTGGGCCTCATAGGGAGCCGCTATTCCTCCCCGAGGGCACCCAAGTCGACTGTATTTCACCATTTCTTTGCGCATATAGGATCTTATTGGAGGCTCAGTTATCCCAATGATGCTGATGCCGTCAAAAATGGCTTGAAGTAGCCTTTAAAGAAGAACACTTGTTGGTTCTCAGAGCCAAGTATACCTCTATACGGTAAGGCGCTTTAAAAGTACTAGCATACCCTCACTGATTTACCTGTGTGACCCATAGCTTGGGGGCAAATGCAAAACAAATCCGTGACCAGCCATACAGGAAAGGTGGTCCAAAGCGATGGGGACAATATCGAAAGGACAGCGTACCGAACCCGAGCTGGTGGAGAAGGCGGTGGTGGTGACTCTGATATGAACGGCCCTCCATTCTTCGAAATTGTTGTCCCCGGTGTGTAGTGTGATTCTTGAATCTGTCTCTTGAACCCCACACTCCCAATATACACGATAGATTACTTACAGTAGCCTAAGTCTCGTCAACAACAGTATTGTATATTCGAATACAACTCCCAATACCATAATATTCACATTTGTATCTATATTTCCAGAATGAGATAGGTACCAGACATTTCGGAGGTGGATGAAATCGGAGAGGACCGAGCATGAGATGTGAGTACTTGAGTCCTACAGGTTCCTGAAGAGATCGATATCAGTCAGGAGCTGCGAAATTTCCAGTCATGAGGATATCTCAGTTGATCCCTTTGAGGACCATGTCCCAGGACGGTATGTTCGAAGTGACATTCACCTGAGATCGATGTCGGAGAAGGGTCCCTTGAAGTTCTCAAGTCACTGGCAAGCAGCGTCATGAGAATGAAAGTCAGGCGCTGTTTGGTTGTGTTGTTCTTCACATCTTCCATACTTCGAACAAGCCCCACGGCTCGAGAACCGCCATAAATACAGATGCGAATTGATCCAAAATCTGCCAGAGTCATCTGAGTACTTGTTCCGAAAGGAGAAACCTCCCAATCCGAATACCCGAACAGTGACGGCATCCCTGTTCCGACACCAATTACAGATTTTCCAACACTTACCACAAGACCATCTGCATGACAGTGCAGAGTAAGTATAGAATCAATAGCTTTCAGCAACTCTCACATGAACTCTCACCAGGACTCTGACCACATAACGACAATATCTCGTTTGCGAGGGCCTGAGATTATACCCATGCCAAAATCGCCACGGTATGACGAACAAAACGAAAAAAATGGTGCAAATACTGGAGTCATCGAGTGCGTTACAGTAGTATTGTTCTCGAAGGACCCAAATGTCTGATTTCTTGGATGTAGGAACTTTGTGCCGACCTGGTTCGCCTCCTTGATGGGTACGTTCACCCATGGCCGTTTTCCCTCGTCCCAAAGCCTCATTGCTGCTAGGAACCGGCTCCATCAGCATTCTTTTCTCTTCCTTTCCCTATGGGAGGCATAGCCAAGCCCTGAAGATCCTGTCACTTTGTTTCTTCTTTCTAAACTTTTTCCTACTGTTGCTCTACACGGTCCTAACCACAGCACGGTATTACCTCTACCCGGCCACCTGGAATCATACCATGCGCCACCCGGTCGTCAGTCTCTACTGGGCATGTTTGCCAATGGGGATCACCACACTAATTAACGTGGGTGTAGACATCATCAACGTCTACTATGGCTTTGGTGGTAAGGCATTCCTCTACTTCATCTGGACAGTATGGTGGGCAATTGTGATCCTATCCGTGGTTTGTTGCTGGGGTCTCCTGCACGCCATGTAAGTAACCAACCCCCCGATCTTACCTTGTAGATGACCTTAGATTTGCTGATCGACCCTCACCTTCACAGGAGCTCATACCAAACCCACTCCCTTGAAGAAATGACAGCAGCCTGGATGCTTCCAGTCGTCACACTCGTCGTCTCAGCCTCCACTGGTGGTGTTCTTGCTAGGGCACTCGCAAACTATTCAACCTTCTACTCCCTCCTCACCCTCGCATTTTCAGTCCTCCAAGTAGTCATTGGCGTGACACTTGCCTTCATGCTCATCACTGTCTACCTCTTTCGCCTAATCGTGCATGGTCTTGTTCCGCCAACGAGCATCATCTCTGTCTTCCTTCCCCTAGGTCCCATGGCCCAATCCGGGTTCGGAGTCCTCGTCATTGGACAGGTATTCAAGATGATTCTGCCTATCAAAGACAGCAGCTCCCCGTTCTTGAGCTCATCCATGACAGGGGATGTGATCTACGTCGTCTGCGTCTGCTTGTCGTTCTTGCTATGGTCACTGTCCTGGATGACCATCATCTTTGCGTTGATCGGTCTGCTTGACACATTGAGGCAGACAAGGTTAAAGTTCAAGCTTCCTTTCTGGGGCGCTGTTTTCCCGAACGTAGGTTCTTCATTCTTGACTCAACATTTTTCCTCTGCAACTTGCTCAAAAATATGTGTTCTTTTTATAGGGTGTCTTCGCCAACCTCACTATCAACCTAGGTGAAGCTCTCAACTCTACTTTCATCAAAGTCTTCGGAGCGATCTATGCAATCCTTACACTCCTCATATGGGTTTACGTCGCCTCTAATACCCTGATTGGGGTGTACGACAAATCCATCTTCAAGGACTCGGCCAACTACCATGAGGGCGTTCAGAGTGCCCAGGCCTCGGGATTGTCAAGTCGGGCGCACTCAGAAGAACGAACTTTGAGTTCAAGATCTCAGTCAAGAGCACGGCCAACCGATCTGGAGAAGCAAAGAAGCGATTAATTGATTGCAATAATAATGATCAATTGTCAGATGATATATGAGACAATACAATGATACCCTGGTGTGTTTCTTCCGCAACCCCACGAGGTGTCCCCACTCATGATGCTTCCCTTTTCACCTCCTTAGACCCTTCATGGTCCATTTCGACCTCCAATCTCCCGGCCCGAATATTCACCCTTAACGAAGGATGCAGAAGCTTTGGTTCACCGAGAGTAGCATCCCTCGCCGTCCTTTGCTCGATGAATTCGTCCTCACTCGTTCCTGCCTTGACGTGCTTATTCGATCTTCGCTGGTCATTCACGGATGCTTCGCACAAGGGTTCACGACCGGCGGGTGGATAATCGTGGCCAACGAACAGCTTGTAATCGGACGGCAGGGAGAGGAGTTTTTGCATGGACTGGGTACGTAAAGGTTAATTATAATGGAAGTGGAGAAAAGAGGAAAGAACACACCAAGTAGAGATCTTTGGCATTGCCACCTGGGAAGTCGGCGCGTGCTGAGCCCACATCGGGCTACGGTGAAATATTAGTTACCCTTTATTATACCATGGGCACATAGCATAGGACATACCATAAAGATAGAATCGCCAGTAAACACATTCTTGCCAATCAAATACCCAACATGATCAGGAGTATGGCCCGGCAGATGCATCACTCGGCATTCAACATCACCGATTTTGAATTTCACGTCATCTTCAAGGAGGACATCGAAGACGTTTTGTAGGGACTTTTGGGGGAGGCCGTATCGGGGACCAAAGGTCTTCTGCACTTGTGTGATGCGTTTGCCAATGCAGACGGGGACATTTCCGGGAAGGTGGGATTTGATGTACTGGGAGGCAGTGAGATGGTCAGCATGAGCATGGGTCTCGCTGTATTGAAAACCATGGTTAGATATTCGTGTGGGGTGCAAATGGTACAGAAACTCACAGAATACGAGTGACCTTCAGGCCATTCTTCTTGATGAAGTCAAGGATGCAATCAGCTGTTTCGGTCGAGTACTTGCTCGTCGACTCGTCATAATCCAGTACCGGATCAATGAGAATAGCTTCCTTTGTCTTTGGGTCAGAAACCAGATACTGCCATGCTGAGGTCTGTTTCTCGAAGAAGCTGTACACAGTTGTGGACACTTCGTCGAAGGTGTGGAAGCTCTCGCGGCAGGCATCACCTGGCAACCTGGTAGTCGAGGCATACCCAGCCCTTGGCATAGCATTGGCAACGAATTGACCGTAGGCCCATACTCGCATGGTGCTTGGGCGATATCGAAGGTAGAGAGGCAACCGAGCGGACGGTGCACAGAGTGATCGTGCTACAGCCGCACGAATGCAGTTATTCGAGATCATCATAAGTTTGCGAAGATATCGGGTGCTACGAGAATCCCTGACATCTATTTATGTAGAAACCAGACGGTTTCCTGCGGCATGAAACGGGTCATACCGTATTCATGAATTCCGAATACCTGGATATGCCCACCGGCATCCAAGGAGGCGTCGAGAATCGACACTGCAGGCCAGGCTCGCGTCGACTCGGCCGGGTCCCCTATACCTACAGCCAAGAGTAATCTACCCTGTCATTCGAAATTCCAAGAGCTCAAGAGACCCTGGTCGTCGTCATTTTGGCCGTGGTCACTTTCAATGCACGTGAGGATGAGCAGATTCGGACGGAGCACGATTATGACGTTTGCACTTGCCGGCAATCACTCGGCTATGGAAGCAAATTCGGAATTGGAAATTTTTGGCCCGGATCAAAGCCAAATGAGGTATCGCAGGGGACTTCATGACCCCCAGCCGAAGCAAGCCGACGCATCTTGCAGCTGTATTCCAACGTTCTCGACGACTGTAATGACTCTACCGACTCGGGGTTTTGTCTGAATGGCACTGTTGCAGTTGGTATGCGACGGAAATCGGCGGATTACGTCTGGACTTTGACACAGGAGAATCATCATACGAGCCTGACTCAGAAGGTCAATTCGGAATACTTGCAAAACCATATGAAGCCAATATAAAAACATTGGAGTCTGGCGGGTGTCTCAACCTTGAACCCGTCTCTCTCTGATTTGTTCGCTATCATGCCTGGGTCTTCACGTTGTACGACCCCATCGCCGTCCAAAAAACCGCTGAGGGAATGTATACAGTACATAATGAATGTCTCATTCACTTTGCTGTGGACTGACTGTAACTTCCTACCGCCAGCAACTTTACTCCAGCATGGTTCACCATAAACATGGGAACAGGCGTCGTTTCAATATTGGCCGCTCGATTTCACTTCGGTGCTGGGTCGCTTCCTCTAGAAATTATCTCTCTCATATTTTTCTTCATCAATCTCATCCTGTTCGTCGCCTTTTGCACGGTCACGGCTACAAGATATTATCTATACCCTAAGGTACGTAACTTGACAATGCGCCTTCCGTCGCCATTATTCACCATCGTCAAATAGGTGTGGTGTATTATGCTGAACCATCCCGCCCAGGGCATGTTCATCGGAGGATTTCCTATGGGATTTGCAACTTTGATTAACTCGGCCCTCATAGCAAACCAATCATGGGGCTTTGCTGGGAAAGGCTTCCTTTACACCTTATGGGGCTTTTGGTGGTTGGACATGGCCTTGTCAATGTGGATCTGCTTCTTCGTCCTTTATAACATGTAATAATACTCTTCCACTCCTTTCCAAATGCACTTCTGATGGGTTATATAGGATGAACTCACATCAGCACTCGCTCACGAAGATGGCTGCATTGTGGCTATTGCCAATCGTGACCCTTGTTGTTGCCTCCTCTACTGGAGGACTTCTGGGAGCGGCCCTCCTGGAGCACTCGTCTCACCACGCATTAATCTCAACCGCCGTCTCGCTGACTGCCGTAATCATTGGTCTTTCGTTGACCTTCATGATCCTCACCGTATACCTCTGCCGGCTTATTCTATACGGCCCGCCCGATATTTCATTAATTCTCTCTGCCTTCGTTGCGATGGGTCCATTCGGCCAGGGAGGATACTCCTTGCTCATCAACGGGAACAACATCGCTACTCTATTACCACTTCACGAAGGAAGCAAATTCCCATTCCACCCCCTCACTGGCCAATTCATCTACTCCGTCTGCTTCTGCGGAGCCTGGGTCCTATGGGCTATGGGCCTTACCTGGCTACTCATCTCACTGTCCTCGATATGGGCAGTCTGCCGATCGGCGAAAGTTCCCTTCAGCCTGGCTTATTGGGGTCTGATTTTCCCTAATGGTGTGTTTGCCTTGCTTTCGGTGCAGCTTGGAGTAGTGTTAGATAGCCCTTTCTTCGATTACTTTGGTGCCATCTGGTCGAGTGAGTGATGTTCCCTATATTGATTCATTCTTTAAGACTGATGGTTCTCGACAGTTATCACGCTTTTATTATGGATAGTAATATTCATTGCCACCATCCCTGTTGTATGGAGGACGACGATCTTCGTTGCCCCTTGCATCGCGTCCATACCTGTCATGGAGGTGCATCATCCATCGAAAGAATCCAGTTCGATGGTGCCAACAGCAGAATCACGAAGAAATCATGGGCAGGTCTAGCCTCGTGCGCTCGGGCTTTCCTTGGAAAATTAGATACCATTCTCCAGAGATTAACTATTACCCCACATACAACATGATAATCTCTACAGCATCATAGTACTTACTCGAATTTGTCGACGGTAGCGCAAAACTAATAATCAGCACATTGCCGTCGGTCCCGTGTTGTTTTGACGTCTTCTCGTGATCCGCCTTGCCTACTCGCGACCGCATGGAGGCGCGACGTCTTCAATCTCTGATGTTCGCTACTCTGTCCTTCCCTTCATTGAAGAACGGTATGGAATGCCCTCACGCGCAGTGGTCCAGTGTACTGTGACCAAGAAACAGCCTGATTCTGTCAACTTTGGCCTCTTCACGACCATCATCTGACTGGGCGCTCACAAGCATCTCAATTCCGACTCGATCATTGTCTTCTGTGGAGCGTATCGCTTCAGAAGCATGGCATGTCGGCTAAAAATGTCTTCACGACTACCATACCATGCGCACCCGTTTTGTCGGGGGGCTTAAGCTGAGCCCACAAGGCGGTTTGACGCAATCTGCATTCGATGCTGGCACGGGGACTGATGACGCCTCGTGAAACCAAGATATTCTTGTTTGGCACGAATGGATGCCATTTGATATTGGACTACTAGGCTACTATAAATAGAGGAGACGAGAAGAGTTGCTTGGTTGAGATCCCAACCAACGGTCAAGGATGTTGTTCTCTAAAAGCCGAATTGCTGCTACTCTTGGTTTCCTTTCCCTCGCTTCTGCTTTCCCTTCCAGCAGTCTTGAGAAGAGAGCACAATGCCAACTCATATTGGATAAGGCTAATGTATGCTGTTCCCCGCGTTCACACCAGCTCCGAAAGTTAACATTTGCTCGTAGGCTGTTGCCACTACCCTGCAAAACCACTACTTCAACTCCGGAAACGGACAGTACACTGGAGGATCTCTATGGACCGATGCTGTAGGTTTCCAAACTCACAGTATGGTTCTCCTCTGACGTACCCTTGTAGAACACACTCGAGGATCTTCACAATCTGATGCTTGCAACGGGAGGCAACCAATGGGCTACCGTCGCCGATACCTCATACATCGGTCGCATGGCGCACATCAATACCGTTGGTAACTGGCAGTCGGTCCTCGCCGGCAGCAATGATGACGCTGGTGTGAGTTGTCGGCATATATGCACCTCTTCGGCTCGTCTGATTGACTGGACCCTCAGTGGATCGTCCTAGCCTTGTGGAAGATTGCAGACTACAAGTCTAACCGTGGGCAGGATGCGAGCGTCTACTGGGTAAGCTGGAAATAGTTTGAAGGAAGCACGTTCTGACAAACGGTTCTCTATTCTTAGAGCAGTGCACTTCAAATCTACAACATCATCGCTGGCCAATGGGACAACACTTGCGGGGGAGGAGGTATACTCATTCCTCTTCAGGATGGGACAAAACATTGATTATATGCGTCCAGTTTGGTGGTCAACCGCGCATACTTACAAAAACGCAATCACAAACGAACTGTTCCTCCTCGTCTCCGCCGAGGCATACATCCGCTTCGGCGGTCAGGCTTACTTGGACAACGCCAAGAAGGTACCTACCCACTTCACACCAAAAAATGCATTACTGATCTTTTCCTTTAGACATGGAATTGGCGTACGTTGATTTGCCGTTCTCTGACAAGAGATTCATACTGAAGGATGATCACAGTCCTGAACTCTGGCATGCGCAATTCTGCGGGCTTGTGGAACGACGGCCTTACCAATGACTGCAAGAACAATGGCCAAACCACTTGGTCTTACAATCAGGTAAGTATATGACTATATAGCGACCTGGAGACATAATTGAACCTTCACCTTACGTAGGGCGTTATTGCATCTGGTCTTTCTTCGTTATATGCTGCTACCAAGGATGCATCGTTGTTGTCTCAAGCCGAGATTACTCTCGATGCGACGATCAAATCACTCACTACTAATGGCATTCTACGGGAATCTTGCGATAATGCTGCCAGTGGAGGCGCTGTTTGCAACCAAGACCAGGTGTGTGATCTTGAAAGGAGAGGTCAGAGTCAACTTGACTTATTCGGAATTCTAGCAAATCTTCAAGGTACACTCCTCAATGCTTTCCAGGCCGTATATCAGCTAATCCAACTCCTTATAGGGTCTCTGGACTAAGCACCTGCAATTCTACCTGGATCGTGCTAACGACTCCAACCGGGTTGCTAAATATGCTGGTTTCCTTCATGCACAGACCTCGGCCGTCGAGCACTATGGCACTAATGGCAACGGTGATGTTGGATCTGTGTGGTACGCGCCAAGCCAGGTAAGAATCAGCAAATATTTGCTTTGTGTATTGTTCTCTCAATCAACTATTCTTATTCAGGGAGGGTCCGTTTTCACGCCAAAGACCAGCGCCAGCGGTCTGGCAGCGCATGTTGCTGCTGCTAAATACGGTACATGTGCACCTTGAATGTAACTAAATTATTCGTGGTATATATGATGGTATCTATCCCCGTGTTCAGAACTCCTAGATAGTGATCCAATCGTGAAAAAATGTGAAAGCAGAAAAGGTAGGGCATAGATGGAGGGCAAGATGTAAGGTAACGGAGGTTCCAGGGGGAAGTGCGCCCATTTATTCGGCAATTTCCCGTCGATGCAGGCCACCTGTTTGTGTTTGGCTTGGGCCGGGAGTCAAAGGCTCTGCTTCCTCCTGTATCGCGTCTTCGGGAGCTTTCCATTTGCCTTTCATGACTACAGATGCATCGTCTTCGGAAGGAATTGTGTTATTCAAGGCTCTTTCAAGCGCTGAGAAGGGGTGTAATTAGGATTTGATTCCGAACCGCACCCGGGACACGCACCTTTCTCTCCCCTCTTCTTGAGTCGGAGTGACATAGCTGATTGCAAAGAATCGATATAGGAATCGTATTTGACGATCTCGGTTAATAGGTATTGGGATTTCCGTTCCCAATTTGATTGAGCTTTCACCGCGTTTGCTGTCCTTGGTTGATACTGCCGGCAGTAAGCATACGGAATCATAGGCACAAATATGAAAGACATACCAAGGCAGTCATGGGTTCCCGTAGCTCATTATGGCGTTCCAGATCCTTCTTTAGAGTTGTGACATGCTTCTTCAACGCGTCAAGTTGCCCTTCTTCGTCATGAGTGCTTGCAACAGTAGGAGGAAGGGGAGGTTTCCAATCATTGATGTATGTCTTGTCGGCCCAGGGTGATTGTCCTGCACGAACTGTCGCAGCGCCATCCCTCCAGCCAAATCTGCTCCTCGTGCTTCTCCCACTACGGACACTGATAGAATCGCTAGTATCCCTCACTGATTCCCCATCCGTCTGAGCGCGCGTATGGCTTGGAACATCGGGGACAACGCGATTCCAACCGTATTCCATGTTCGAAACACCACCAGTGAGTGGTTCCTTGCTAGTCCTTGCCGCCCAGTAATTGCACGTAGACACCCACTCGTTCACGAGCTCCTCAGTACCAGCTTGGAAGAAATAAACAGCACCATTGGGCATGGTGAGAACCATACAATATGGTCGCTGTCTATTATAGCCAGGAGGGGGTAGGGCATGGGCCAGCGAATGAGTAAGATAGAGTGTTCCGACAGAGTCAGCGTTTGCCTAGTGAATTTGAGTATGCGATCTTGTAGAAATTCCACCTGTGAAAGGACGTACCAGCCAATTTCCACCACCAAAAGCGCCCGATGCACCACTCAGATGGTCACCGAACACAAACATGCTCAATTCTCCCTTCTGAATGACAACGAAGACTTGCATCCAAGACTTGTCCTTCGCCCTCTTCCCAGTCGATTCCCAGTACTGTTTGCGATTGAGCATGCCTTCCTTTGCCCATGGTGCTCCAAGAAGAGCGAGTTCTTCGTCTGATATACTGATGGTGGTTGAGTCAGTCATATCGCTTTGTATACTCCTGTCGTCGTCTTCATGGGTTTCACGAATGATAGTGTGCGACAGGTTGTGGGCAAATCCAAGAGTGGGTGCCAGAAATGAAGAGCTTGACATGCCCTGGAGACAGTTTAAGATATGGAACACCAAATTTGAAGGAATCGCTCACCTCGTGGGTCGAAGTAGCAAAGCTAGGTGAAGGGCTAATACGTCCATCGAAACTGCTGCTGCTGCTGCTACCATACGGGCCAATACCAGAGTTGAGAAGAACGGCCTGTAGGCCACGAACGCTTCCTCGCTTGAACCTATCGCCAGGTTGACCCCGCAAACTTCTGTTCCTTCCCAAAACGCCTCCCGGGCTCAGGGAAGTCGAAGAACGGCCAATAGTCGTTGTGAGAGGCTGCAGGATTTGCTGGCTTTTCACGGCATTATACATTTCCTAGCCACCCCGTCAGTTGCGGTCCAGCCAGTGAGCAACATGAAAATTGAATACCTTGAGTAAGGTCTCCATGTTGCTCTCCCAACCTCTACCATAGACCGCATTCAAGTTGGTCCTGGAGCCGTGTGGAGTGGAACCTTGCAATGAGGGCGAGCTTCCATTATTCTCCTTCGGAAGAATCCCAGGAACTCCAGCGACTGCTTCACGAGATACACTATTCCAGCTAGTCATGCTATCGCTGCGTTTCGCGCGAACACGCACAGGACCATCACCATCGGACGCTGGGCTGCGGGTGCTAGAATTATCATCATAAGCGAGGTCGGTTGTTGAACCTTGGGCAGATGAGGGTTGTATTTGCATTTGAATTGCAGACAGCGTGTTCCGGACGAATTGGTTGCGAGACATTCGATTCGCTAGCTCGGCGACATGGAGATCAGTATTGAGGAGCAAGAGCGAGTAAGCTACGGCGTGTACAAGGTCTAGAAGGAGCTTTAGCACGGTCTGTGGCACATGGGGAGCTTAATTTACTTACTGGCGCTGCCATACAGCGTAGTGGGGTTGCATTCCCAGTATCGTTTGCTGAATTCCTCGAGAATACGATCCACTTGCTGCGTCTCTCCCTTCAAGAACAGTTTGCCGCAAAGGCGCCTGAAAACTGTATGAGTATATCAGTTTTGGCGGGAGAGGTTGAAAATAACCCCACCGGAAAGCCATATCAAGACGGAGACCTGAGAAATCGAAGTTCTGTATGTAGTGTTGAAGAACCAGTTTGTTGATGCGGCCACTATGATTGTGGTAAGAAAATATTCGTCAGATACATAGTCCGTGCACCCACTTGCCACCAAGCCACTCAGAAATCTTCTCCTTATGCAGAAATTCTTCGTCCTCATCCCAGCACCTCTTCGAGAGATCCTTGGCCCTATTATCCATGTCTCCCGTATCCTCAAATGCAGGAGATTGTCGACCAGACGCCGACGTACGAGAAGTAAACCGCTTCAAGTTGACTTCATTTATCTGAAGATCATTATGGGAGCCCCTTCGTTGAGGCGCTAGAAGAAACCATGTCAATATGGAAAGATCGAAATTTCAGAGAGCAACTCACAAATCTGCGCCTCCTCAATAGCAGCAACCAACGAGGGCTCTGAGCTGGACGCGGACGACCGGTGCAATGATCTCAATTTCAATGCATCTCCTCTAAACTGTTGCTGAGGAATCAAAGGACTACCCTTCCTCAGGCCGAGCGGGTTCGAGGCAGTTCTCGGGGTTATCCCGGTAACAGACCCATTCCCAGGCCCAACTGAAATTGGTCGCTTTCCAACCTTCGGTTTCTGCAAAGACGTCGTACGGGGAGGGACTATCGGAGAGGGGGCCTCCGATTTCTTGATAGACTCGTCTAAAGACACCGTCGGAATGGACAAAGTGAGGATAGGGCTGGAAGGGGTGGACGAAATCGTCCTTTTGCGCTCCCCGTGCTCATTATGTACAGTCAACAAGACTGGGTCCGTCTTCGACCTTGTGGCGGCGATTCGTCTCGTAATGGTAGGATCCTTGAGATCCAGGCGTGAGCCTTGTATTGGATCTAGTTGGGATAATTGTCCTTTAAAGTCGTCTAACATGCCACTGAAGCTAGTATCCTCCGTGCGTCCCGGATTTGGGTGATTCGACGTGGGCGTGGTGAGTGGAGAGGCGTTCTTCACGTAGTCAGCATCTCCATTGCTCGTACTCCTGCGTTTGAGTGGTTTGAGGGTCGGAGTCTGATCAGAACGGCTAGCTGTGTCGCGAACTGGAGACATCGTCTGTCCGTTCGATTGGGAGGGAGTCTTCTCGACGAAAACCATAGACCGGTCATCAGTATCGGGGCCATCTCGTGATACGGAGGGTGTTAGTAGGGGTGGCAATGGTTTATCAGAAGGTGGAGGTACACGTTGAGGGGACGCGACAGCATCGGATGAAGGTGGGCTCGTGGCATTTTGTTGGTGCTGTGTAGGAATTGGTGGGACAGGGGGTGGATTGCTGAACGTATTGAACAGGTTCTGAGTGGGTGTTGTTGGAGCAGACGATGCATCTGTTCTCTGTCGTGGAATGCGTTCGTTACAGGAGTATATTAGAGTCAGGGTAGGCGCTTACAGATCTCTCCCGTTCACGGGGCATAGTTCCTTGCCCTAGCATCTTCCCAAGAAAAGCGGTGGTTTTCTGACGCATGGAAGACTTCGCAGGCTATTGTAAAGAAGTTTAGTGACCGCCAAGAAGGTGGAATTGCAGGAGCGACCTTGCTGGAGCCATTCTCTTTCACACTGCGTGAGCTTGAAGATAACCAATCTTGGCTCTTCGCGGGTAGCTCTGGCCTCGAGTATTTGGTTTTCTGTTTTGTAGGTGTGGAAGGGTTTGATGTCGTGGAAGAGCGTGGCCGGCTGCCAGTTGAAGGCCGCTCAAAGGAAGTCGAGTTGGGCATTGGCGGGGGCAGCTCCTGTCGCTCCTCTCTTCGGTTAACTAGAGCTGGGCTCACGACTCCGCCACGTTCTTTAGCCTTCCGTAGCAGTGTCGCGAGGTCAGGACTGCTGGAAGTGCCAGGAGATCGGTATAATGAACGGCGGTTGGTTTGCCTTTCAGTATCTTCCGCGTCGTAGAACACCTCGTTAGATGAAGATGATGAAGCCCCGCCGCTCCTTGTCGACGCCGAGGTATGCAAGGGTGTGGGAGAAGGTGCCTGTTGTGTTGCTGGAGGCTCTGATGGTTGCGTATTACGACTACCATTTTGTCGCGAAGGGGTGACCGTACTCGTGTTGTAGCTCGTCGTCTGTGAATTCATCTCAGCGCCGAGTGAATTCATGTCGAGCCCTTCCTTCAGTTTAAATGTGCCGTCTGAGCGCAAAGCTTGTTCAAAATCGAGGTCTGTTCGTGATATTCGTCGGTGAAGTTGACGATTACCGTTCACATCACCAGGGCTAATCGGTGTCAAGCCCGACGGGTACGCCGTTGTGCTCGGCGGCTTCGAGCGCGTTGGTGCCGCATTCTGTCGTTGAAATACTGAAGCCAGGTTGGGGTCGTGGTCTGTGGCCACAGACGACGTTGAAGGTCGAAAACCTGGAGGCGGCCGACAGTCGGGAAAATGCCAGGCACTGTCCACATGCACAAAGTTGCTTGTTATGACAATTTCAGGTCCATCACAAATAGAAAATAGTGCTCTATGGTTCAAATGAAAGGCTACATCTACTAGTTAGAGCTGTACAATGGGGGATATGGCATAAGTAGAATGAGAGGAGGATTCAAGATATCATATCGATACAGTCTACGACATACGTGATATTAACAAAAAGCCCCGAGAAACAGTAACAACTTAAGTATCTGTGGACGTTGCAGGCTGCGTGGTCGAAGTCCGTCGTTGTCTCTTCATCGCGAGCGAGCCGGTGGAAGCAGCGGTAACAGGACCAGCAGAAGATGAAGGACCTCCACGAGAAGCAGTCAGACCGCTACCACCCCTGCTACCGCCTCCATTGGCGTTAGATTGCGAACGCGGCCGTGTTGTCGATGATGCAATCTTAGGTAGGTTTCCCGAACCTTTCCTGGAGTTGCCACCAGAATTGCCAGATGCACGGTTTCTAAAAAAGCATATCAAAACTGGGAAGCTCAGACTAAACGAGAACGCAACCTACCTCTTCTTGATCACATCGGTCTTCAGAGAAAGCGGGCGAACAACACCATGGAGTTTGTAAAACAGACCACAAGCGTTACCTACAATCAAACAACGTGAGGTAGATTCAATATCGGCAAAGCTATGAACACATACAGAGCGGTTGGCCTTCGGGATCTCTCCTCCAAAGCGGTGTATTCGTGGTTTGACAATTCGTACAAAGCGTCGGTGGCTGGTCACCTTCCTCTCCGCTCCCTTTGCCTTCCCCAGCCTTCAATGGATCAGGTGTACTGCTCGATGACCTCAGCTCCGTAGGCGAACTACCCGCAGTCAATGAGGCCCTCCGTTGCAATACGTCTTGCTTGAGGGGAATGTACTTCCTGCTCGAAATGGATAGCCTTGAGCCAGATCCATCAGTTGCCGGTGGTGGCGTCGATCCAGAAGACGTCAAGGGTTCAGGTGAAGCCTGAGAACTAGGTCCGTTACCCCAGCTGTCACTTGAAGGACTATGATGGAAGGACGTGTAGCCCGTAGATAGACCTGACACACTGTTTGCATCTCCTGTGAATATTTGCGCAGGATCTACATGGGTATACGTGCTATTTCGTCCATCAAGTCCGGGGTACATCAGACTAAGAATCTGGCCGTAATCGAGGATATCGTCGTTACGTGTTGCAGCAAGGGTGGCAGCATTGAGCTGAGCATAGCTTTCAGCCATAGCAGCACTGGCGGCAGCAGCAGCAGCAGACAGTCCTTCACCAGAACTTGAATGTGTGATAGAGAACGCCGTCGAGGATTGTGGTGACTGTTCAGCGCTTGTTTGCTGGGCAAGGGTATTCTGTCTTGTTGAGAACGATGACGAACTCGAGCTCGACGCGGGGAGTGAAAAAATGTCTCCGTATGGCGGGAACGAAAAATTAAATGCGGACGAAGGGAATGGACTTGTGGTGGCATCAAGCAGGTCTTGAGGTATCGATGAAGTACCGTCCACGTTGGAAGGATCAGCACGCAACAGGCTCTCATAATGAGGTGCCTCTGCGCGCCGCTTTGTGCCTGTCACGTTGTCGCTTGCACTAGGCCTTCCATTGACTTGATGTCGCCCAGCAATCTCAGGGTGAATCCCCTCCTTATAAACCGTGTGGTCAAAACTTGTTTTCCGTACATGTCTAGGGAAGGAACGTTTCTCGACGGGCGGTGGAGGGTGGGGTGTTGATGGCATTCTGGAGAGCCCATGCAGGCCTGTTGAGGGCAGAGAGGAAGGGGCGAAGGAAGGGCTGTTGAGGGCAGAGAAGGAGTTGTTGTAAGGCACAGCAGAGGACTCGCCTTGCTCTTCATAAAGGGAAGGTAAATCTGTCGGATGGTTCAAAAGTGAGCCAATCGGTGGGCTGCGACGACCAAACGAGAGCATGAAGGCATTATTGGGGTTTTGATGACCTGGAGACGTCGGATGTGACCCTCGAGAGCCTCTGCCAAAGGAATCATGGGAGGTTGGGAAGGGGAATCTGCCATCCAGACCTGCGAGAGCACCGTGTTGGTCGAAGGTGGTGGTGATTTCCGGAGGCCGAGAGCGTGAGCGGCTGGTAGGTCGCCAATCCATGGATATCCGAGACCGTGAACGGCTCATGGCTCTCCAGTCCATAGGGACAACACTAGAGAAAACCCTGGTAAGTGGAAACCTTAGTGGGTGCTAGAGATATGAACGAACTCAGGTTCATCGACTCCATCCTGATTTGGCCCATCGAATCCCACGACTCGAACACTGGCTTTCCGTTTATCTATTCGACGTCCCCTCTCGTCACCGTCATTGCCCTCGGCTTCTCTGCTCGTACCAGACTCTGCCCTGGAGCTTTCTGCCTCGTCGTTGTTCGAAGCATTGGCGATTGCGCCATCGGGCTTATCCTGTCCTTGAGAAGCCGCGAGCTCTTCATCTTCCTTTTTCTTCTTCAGAGCCAAAGCCATCATCCGCCATGTTATATTCTCCATCCGTTGGGCATGAGGCAGGTTTGCCTTCGTCTTCGCATACATCTTCCACACCTGTGTTGCTAAAGGGTCCTGCTTCGCCATCTCCCCCGGGTCCGTTTCCGGTCCGAGTTCCGATGGCTGAAGATCTGGCGAGCCTGACATTCTGGGAGATGTAAATGGGCTGGTGGCCTGCGGGGATAACGAGGGTTTCCTACTGTTTCCGAACAAATCGTCGGAAAACAGATCACTGAGCAGCGTTGACTTGGACTCTGTACTCGGTGATTTTGGGGTTAAAGGGGAAGTCATCTGTTGTGGGCTGAGACGTCTAGTAGATGTCGTTGACGTGTTAATCCCGGGGAGTGGATTCGAGAGCTGCTTCTGCACCGAGCCTTGCCCTGCAGGTGGTTTCATCGAGTTGGAAATAGGTGACATCCACAAGGAGGGCGGGAGGCCGGACTGGGAAGGCTCACCTGTATAGGGCGAAGCGCGAGTATATTGCAAGGATGAAAGAGCAGCAAGGTCATTGCCGTACGAGCTGTCAAACCCAGCCCCGTGGTGGTGGTTGGAGGTGCTGCCTGATCGGGAATGTACGCTCGACGAGGGAGCGTTATGGTGTTGAGGCCATTGGTTTACATTCCGTGTGTTCCCTATAGAGAGATCGATGCAATTTCATGAGCCTAATCCGAATTCCAAAAGAAACGTGAAAACATACCGTTGAGTGCCTTGCCTTTGGCGTCAGAAGCATAAGAGTTCGAGCGTGGGATTTGGGGCTTCGACAGGCCGAGAGAGGAGTATTTCAGATTAGAAGGCGAGGGGGCCTGAGACCATGATGAAGGGGTACCCGTATGAGAGTGGTCTGGAAGGGAAGGAACGTAGGAGTTGTGGAAAGAGCCAGGAAGACTAAGGTGTCCATTGATGGGAGATGAGGACACAGAAACAAGGTTCCCGTTAGGCCCAAGGGCCGAAAATGAATTTGATTGCATAGGAGACACAAATGCATTTCCCCAATCGTTGCCGAAAGAACCTGGAATATTGGTTGAAAGATCAAGTCCCAGGTTCTGGTTCGCGAGTTCATCCAAGAGGCCGTTGTTTCCTGGACCGAGATTCAGGTTCGACGGCCACGTTGAAGTTTGAGCAGATGAAGCAAGCGCTGCCATGTGCTGGGATAAATTGGATGGGCTTGGATGTGTAGAAAGAGAAGGGTGTAGAGCATCTCTTGGACTCGAAGGCCAGTTTCGGTCGGCAAAATGACTACCAGGTATCATCGGCTGGCCATGACCATCTAGATACCGCCTTGAAGAAGACGAAGGTGGCTCCATGGCAAGATTTGAAGGCCACAGGAGCGTTATTCAATGATGAAAGTTGGGGGGTTGAGGGATGTTGAGGGATGGGAAATCAGCTGAAGCCCCTAGACGCCTCGATGATGGCGGGTATAAATGAAGCTTCAACGTGGCTTGTTGATGTACTGCCTGTCAATTCAGACAGACGAAAAGCAGGCTGGCCGACGCGCAGACCGATGAAGACGTCCCTTGCAACGTGCTGGAGGCCTTTAACTGAGAAGAGACAGTGGCCTTGACCAATTGCAACTCCAACAAATCTCCGGTCCGCTATCCAAGGACCCCAATGATCGTATTATCTAGTGTCACGCCTGGTCACATCAATGGATCACGGTGATCGGGGTCTTAGGGTCTATTACAGGCCACTTTTGCGGCTCGCTCTCTTCCAAAAAATTTGTGGTCACTGGTAAAAAAAAAAAAAAAAATTCCGCCTGTTTCTCGCCGAATCGACGCCGATGCTGCGCTGTGTTGTGTTCCTCAGAGCCAAGATTTGCTGAAGAGCATGAAAGATTGCATCGCTCTTGGATTTCTTCTCCAAAAGGGAAACGATCTCGATCAATGAACTGGACACGCTCACAATATTATTGATCGACGAGCGGCTTTGATGGATGAATCCGCCCTCAACCTGGCAACCTAGAGAGCTTGATGCATCTTACAATCGTCTGGGCAGCTGAGCAGGACATGCTACATTGCAATACATCGGGGGACACGGGTAGCCAACCCAGCGTCTTGCTTTAGCGGAATTAATTGTCAATGTCTGTAGTTCTTGCCCTGGGTGAAAGGCCCCCAGCTAATAGCCCGCCTCGCCGCCGCGGAATCCGTTTGTTCTGGGCCAATCGCAGTATAGAATCACTTGTTGTTGCCTTAAACTGGGTGCGGGTATAATTTGAACCTGAATAGACATCACATACTCATCCCAAATTCATATTCTGGTTACCGAATTCTTACCGAACTCGGCTCCATCTGCTCTCCTT
Organism: Clitopilus passeckerianus; assembly: GCA_944990035.1. Lineage (NCBI taxonomy): Eukaryota > Fungi > Basidiomycota > Agaricomycetes > Agaricales > Entolomataceae > Clitopilus > Clitopilus passeckerianus. The sequence goes on from CALYLX010000048.1 coordinate 125,187, forward strand.
CAAGGACCGGCGCGGTATATCCTTCTCCTTGCGGCTCGCCGACCTTCCGAGATTCAGGTGCTTTTGAGATATTCAAATGCGTCAGGCCTTGCAACAGTACCCTCAACAGATTGGAGGCTTCAGAAGAGACCTTCAAGGATCGCATTACTCATCGACAATCTAGAAATCTAGTGCGACCATCGGGACAACTTAGACCCTCGTCATTTTGACTTGATGAGCATGGCAGGACTCTCGAGTTGCGACCGAATGCTGAACGCCACCGCCTACAATTGGTACCAGTTTGCCGAGAGAAGCTTTCAAACACACATTCATTCGAATACAAAGATGCCATTGTGCACAAGTTTCGCCGACATAGAACATGAAAACCTACTGATCTGCCGCAGAAATTCTCTCATCCATATGTTCAATATGGTTCCTTCTAATTATCCACCATGCGAGATCTCCATATATTCACTTCGTTCCTTGGTACCCCTTCATCTCCGCGATCTGGATCTTGATTCGTGATGGTTGATCTAACCTTGTGCAAACCACCACTGAACCTTGTCGCTCGCTTACCTTTTTTGTTTCCCGTGGAACTTCAAGCTACGTCGTTTTTGGCAGCTCTGTGACATCTCCATCATCACTCCCCAGCTCTAAAATGGCTTCACGTAATGCGAGGGTCTAGGCACGGCAAGCTGTCCGCAAGGCTGTAAAGCTTATTGGGAGGCAGAGAGTTGCGTCCATGTCGCTTTCACGCAGCACCGACCCATTCCCTGGTCTTCGTTTCGCGGCATAGTGCAAATGTCTGTTTGGGGACTTTCTCAGCTACGACATTTGTCTCTGAGAATATCACCGATGACTGAGGATTTGTATCATAAGTCGCCCAGTGATCTGCAAATACCCGGAATTCGCGGTTTTCGTTAACATGCATCAGCATGCATCCTGACTCAATGCAGGCCAGATATGCACCCGAAACCCTACCCACATTACTCCAAGGATCCATTCAGAAAGGCACACATATTATAAGGACGCACAAGGGGATGACGACGCCCCCAGATCCAAAGTTAACCGACAAGATATTTCTTGATCACCGAAAGCGTCAGTCAATTTAACAGCAGCCATTACGCAAGTCGAGAGCAACTCGTGGATGGGCAAAAGGATGGCCTGAAGAGCAACGCTAGCAAGGGTTAAACGAACACGGAATCAAATGTTGTTTGAATTGAATATCGGCAGTAGATATCACATGGTCTTGGATTTTTCTTCGGGAGTGTCTCCTTCCTTGAGATTGGGCTCATCAGACCAGCTCCAAACAAGGGACAGCTCTCCCCGTACGACCGCCGTAATGACGAACGACAATATACACGCGGGACTGAAGTTTATTTCAGCACCTTCCTTAACCGCCACCGATCCGAAGGAAGCACGTACCTAAGGTACAACAACGCTGGCTGACCATGTTCGAAAACGTGCAACACAACAAAAGACATGCTCAGACCAAACACGTACGCCGCCATCGCAGCGGTGAAGTAGGGCTTGTTGAAAGATCCGTTCCGGATGGCATTTCTCGTGCTTGCGTTGTGATGATCGTAGCGTAGGGCTAAAGCAATCAGAGTTCCAGGGATAATGACATCTCCTAAACCAAGCAGCGTAAACCCATTCTCTGATGAGAACATGAGTGACTTTGGCCAAAGGAGCTTGATCGGGGCGTCAATAGTCGTTGCAACCTTCACCATCTGAGGCATATTCAATAAACTGTCAATGAACCGTAAAAGGGAAATGTGGGGAATACTGGTACTGACCACCTCCGTGCCGAAGACCCACCAAATGTCATAGAAAAACAGCCCCGAGAGGAGAATGGTTCCTGTCTGGAAAGAATCTAGTTTCAACAAGGAGAGAGCATTGTGGCAAAACGAAAGTGACAAAATATCGGTCAATAGAGCCGATTTACGACTTGCCGCAGTCTGAGAATATAGAATGGAAGGAACAGTGGCAAAGGGTAGCAAAATGGTTGAGGGAGTTCTCCAAGAAAGGTCAAAGAGATCTGTAGATCTCAATTAGTTCCTCATCCGGTGTTCAATGGTGGAAATGAATATGCTACCGTACCGGTCGATCCATGCTTGATCAAAACGCGTGTTTTCTCGAACTTCTTCCACCGTATAGAGCCTAGGCAATGACGCGCCAGTGAGACCGAAGACTGGGGGTGGCGCCTCAGTAATTCCCCTCACCCAACGGAGCTTGGTCACAGGACTCACTTTCCAAACACTGCCAACGCCGACAAAAGCAAAGTACCACCCAAGGAACCAATTCAACCACTCCTGCCCGACATACTTGATGACTAGATACAACCCAAACAGAGCCACAGAACCGAACTTGAATGGGGTGTCACAAGGTGACTGGGGGCACGAAACATCTAATGCTTACGACTGGGAATAGCCAAGCATCACCGGCGGAGAGCCGCTCTAGAGCTTCGTCATCTTCTTCGTCTTCACTTTCGTCTGCAGAATCTGTTGTTGCCTTGTCCTTCCCTGTATCTTGGTGTTTCTCTACCTAAAGCCCTGCCCAATCAGTTTAAACGCAGTAAACCTCCGAATGAATTCAGTACAGGTAAAGAACTAAAAGAGCCGACATATATTGAACCAGTGGCAAGCGTTAGGAGCCCGACATAAGAAGCCAATAGGTCCCAGTCAACAGCCCGCATGAGAATGACAAACTAGAAGGAGATCAGGAGTGACGCTACCGCGGCGCCTGAGCGTACACAGTTCAACGTGTCGCCAGGGACTAACTTCGGACCAAATAGTCCCAAACCTTATTTCTGTGATGCATGCATTTAATCGGCCTTGGGATCTCAGCAAGGGGCCATTAGTCCCTCGGGGTGGTCAACGATCATCAAAGAACTCAGTATTGAATATGTGTTTGATAGCTGTCAGTTATGCTTTAACAACCTGGTACTACATTTAGGCAGAAGAAATGTATTAGTTAGGGTCAGTAACCAGCAGCGATGCCGTTCTTTCTTGAATCACTCGCGGCTGCAGGGGCAGACCAGTCAGCTGGGGGCCGGACACGAATTGACAACAGAAAAACTACCATAGATCATCCCACCATCCTGCATGACAGCCTGGACCACAGCCGCGACGCGGTTAATATCCGTAACTAGAGAAAAAACAGTTGTTGAGATTTCCAGGAACGACACATCGCTTCAAATACTCACCAGTGACATTGTGTCCCAACTCCCGAAGTCCATTGATGTTTTCAAGGGGATATACATTGTCCACGTCCAGCATGAAGGGGTATAATTGATCCTGCAAACGACCAAACTCTATTGCGGAGCTGATGTCCATTCCCCTTTCTAGGTTCAAAATCACCTGGAACATTGCAGGGAAAATACGACCACCCCCAGATGCTCCCATAGCAAGGTAGAAAGATCCGTCCGAATTCTCCATGATGGTCGGCGCCATTGATGAGAGGGGACGTTTCCCCGCTTCTGGGTAGTTGTCTGATGGAATGAAGGACGTTAGGGAAGGACCGGTGGGAAACCGAAGAAGGACTAACAAGGGGACGGCCACAAGCCAAAGCCGTTAGGTGCCCCTGGCGTTGAGAAGTCATCCATCTCATCGTTGAGCAGAACACCTGTCTCCGGGTCCATTACCAAGGAGCCAAAGACTTGGTTCACTGTGGAGGTTATAGCTACAGACATGCCGTCTGAATCCACGACTGAAGTGTGACTCTGTGGGGAAGTCAGCTACCCGCGAAGGTTTGAATATGTTACCCGAACATACCGTCCCATGATCAACCTTCACGTCATATTCTGGGTTATAATAATCTGGGGTATGGGTTCTATCCTAGAGGAGATAGAAATTAGATGGTTCCCCAAGGCCAAAGTACGGCATGAGCTTACGTCTGTTATATTCTTAGCAATAACATCTGCGTATGACTTCGTTGGTATAATAGCCATGCGTTGGGTATTATTCCCAAAAGCAGGGTCGCAGACCTTCGTTCTGGGGCATTGTCTGTCCTCTGTCACCGGGGTGCAATCCAACCAAAAACGCACCTTGCTGCGAACCCGAACTTCATGGCCTCAACGATCCTGTGAGAGGTCGTAACGTCAAGCTCCTTGACATCGAAACGTTCTATCAAGTTGAGCATGTGGAGAAGAACTACAAATTCCAGGCACGGTAAGCACCGGACGCGATACACAATGCGACGATTCGCACCTGGACCGGCACCTGGGGCATGTGTCGTGTACACCTTCCGACCACGGTAAGTTCCTTCGAGGGCGTGGTCAACTTGCACGGTGTAATTCTTCAGATCTTCGTGCGTCATGACACCACCAGTCGAACGGATCTTGCGAATGAGAGCGTCTGCGATTGGGCCCTAGTTCCATGCCGAACGTTAAGCAAAGGAAAGTCCCGAAACTATTGGATCATACATCGTAGAATGCATCGGGCCCCTCTTTGGCAATCGTGGATAGTGTGCGTGACAGGTTTATCCTGCGAATTAGATTACCTTCCTTCAGCAGGACGCCGTCAGGAGCAAAGACGGAGCTCCAGTCTGAATTATTGAATATTACTTCTGAGAACCACTGTAATTGGGCTAGAGTTCTGTCTGGAAAAGAACAACCAAGAATACGGAGGCTCACGGGTATTCGTCGCCCAAGCTCACGGTCTACCTTCCATCCTGCGGCAAGGTCTATACTTGGACGTATCAACCTTTCCCACGAGAGTTTACTCCAGCGACGATGTGCCTCTTCCAAACCTCTTACTTCTCCGGGGACGCCTACCGACAGACCACCCCATCGGGCCTTGAGGGGATCGTCAACGTACATCGTGGTATTTGCGCCGCCTGGACCAGTTTCCCGGAAATTTATGGTGAAAACCTCTGAGGAATCCCCTGCTTTGGCTGGCGGTATTCGAACCGTCATGAATCCGCCGCCGCCAATTCCGGAACTAAAGGGACGTGTTTTTAGCTTCTAAGCCGAAACCAGGACAACTTCATCGAGGCCTCACGAGAACATGTTGACGACCCCTGTGCAAAACGTAGCTGCAATTGCAGCGTCTACAGCGTTCCCTCCATCCTTGAGAGCGTCAATTCCAATATCCGAGCATCTCTTGTTCTCGGCTGCTACTGCACCATGCCTGGCCTGGATGAGATACGCTGGGTTATCGCGGCCCGGAAGATCTCTTCTTGTCGAATGACTACCTGAATTCGCAGGATACCAAAGAGAGATACCTCCCAGAGTAAAGCAAACTGCTGCGACAGCACAAAGAGTGCGCTTCGATGAGAGCTTAGGCTCTCTGCCGTTTGGCGGGATGTCGGTAATGGTTGGAAGAGGCAATTTCATGTCATGCGACGACATTTCTTGCACAGTAGTCTTCTCCTTGAGAAATGCTAGCATCATTTGTTCACAGGATGGGGTGCTTTGTATCCCTCGGTAACACCTAGTAAAGGCGCACGATTACTAACACCCGGTAGCGACCATTTCCTCCAACGCCAAAGAGACCATATTCTGCTTGTCACCGTAAGCGTGATTATTGTGTGATAAGATTGGCTGACCAATCCGGCTTATCGGGTGCCTCGACCGATAACGCGTTTGGGGGTGGTTTGGCTTTTACCCTCATGGCCGCGTCTGGAATACGATGGTCAAGCCCTGTTAGCAGCTTAGCTGTCGAAGAGTCATCTGCAGTCCCCGAAGCCACTATCGGGGTATTTTCTAACAGCCGGTAAATTGTGATCAGCTCGTCCGTAACTTATCTCGGTTCAAACAAGCATTTAGGTCAAGTAACAGTACGTCTGTCAACGCCAGACCTCGCACCACAGGTTCACATTTCAGCCTCTAGGTGATCGGAGGCCAGCGAACAAAAGAAAGAGAGCAATGGGGATGAACGCAAGGTTTGACCGAATGGTTAGCTCTTTGCAGGAAAGCCAACGCTTGGAACACCAAAAAAGGTCAAGGAGTGGTAGCTCGTCTTCGATCAGTGGCTCGAGCTACCTCAGCAATCCACTAGGCACATACAACGACCCTTGCTGGGATACAAAAGTTGGAGAGTCTTTCACATTGCTCAGCAAGAAGGACCGCCCTAGTAATTGTTCAGCTGCACGTATTCCAGCAAATGCCGAAATCTTGAACGTAGGGCCTCACTTTTTAGCTTCAGCACGCGGCTTACTATGAATAATAGATGATCTCCGTTCAAGGAGCGAAAAAAGTCCTCCCTGATTGGCTTTCTGATACTTTCGCAACCTTAGAACCAGCTAATCCTCTTCGAATTCTGATACCCAGAGAACATAGGCGATCCCCTCCTAACCCTTCGCCAGCCAAGATCCAAGCTCAGCCGGGATCTGGTGAAGAGGAGCCGATGTTTGCTTTTTCAATCTCTTCTAGCCCTTCGGTAATCCATCATCCCTCAACAGTTTCTCATCAAAGCCTCCTGCGTCCGCTTCGACCGGGTACTCCACATCAAAATACCCTCGATTTAACGGCGACTGCACCGTTCTCCACTCCTGGACCCGCCTATACCCTCTCAGAGCCATCGCAGGTTTCTATTATAATGCACCCTGTGACTCCCGAGAACTCGACGCGTGTCACCAAAGTCCATTTTTTGCCTTTCTCAAAGCCTGGACCTGCCTCAACTTTAGCTGCACCTAGCCCGAAGGAGGTTCCCGCATTGAAACTCAGCCCGATGGATAATAATATGCGCATACAGTCCGGTCCAACGCTTCTCAAGCGCCCGCGTCCCAATAAAGGAGGGCCAGCCTCCCCCGGTGCTACAGTCGTTTCTGGCCTTTCCAACGAAAAGCAACGTTTCTCCGACCATGACATATACTATTATTCTGACGAACTTCCTGACCTTGCACATCATGACGATCCTCTCACTGATGACTCTGGCTCTGATCCTTACTACTTTGATACTGTTGATACTTCACATACCGCTATTGACTTGTCTGACGCGTTCAGGACACCAGGACCTGGATGTTATGCTAACCCGCCCGTATATTTCGACTCACCCACTGAAGAAACAATCGACTCTGATCCTGGGTACACAATCCACTACGACGCGTTGGATTTCTCTTGGACTCCTTTCTTCCGGGGCAAGTCTCAGGATGGCACCAGTCCGACGAAGGCGTCTTACTTTCTGGATCCCATACTGGAGGACATATCAGAGGAGCCTTCCGAACTGACAGCTCCAACGCGGAATGTGGTCGGCACCGCAGAGTTTATTGAAGAGGAAGAAGCAGATGTAGAACCTACCTTTTGTTGAAAACCAAGAGGATCTAGCCCCATGCATAGCTCCGTCTGCGCCGGTGACACTGAAAATGGTTCCTGCAGCGGGCTTGGGGGCGCCCAAGGTCAGTATCCGAATGACCATATCATTTCGCATTCCGTCAGCTTATGAAGTGCTCGTGCTTCACCTCGCAGAGTTCTAACTTTCTTCAAGCTTCAGATGCATTGCATGGGCGAGTTGCTACCTGAATATGAGGTTCTCCACTACGTCACTGCGTCGTTTTATACAACAAATGCGATATTTGTGTCTATTAGAGTCACAATACCAGTCAGTAGCATGTCTATGGGTATCTAGAATAAGTATCATGCAACGAAAGCGGGAAAGCAGGAAACAAGGATATCGACGAAGACTACCAGCCCGTCCTTCACCAACCGACATCGCCCCCGACGTAAGGATCAACAATGAGGTGTTTCCGCCCTTTCTCTTTCCTCAACACATGACGCTCCAGGGTGTAGACCTCATAGGAATTAGCAGCGAGCTTCATCGCTTTGACGTGATGTGGTCGGGAGTTCGCAGCAACTGCATGTTTGCGACTTTGCCATATGCAGGTAGCGAGGTTGAGGCCTGTTACGGTGTCTGGGATCCCGTACCAGTACATGATTAACTGTGTTATAAGCACAATTAGCATAGGCAATGGGTATTATTTGTGAAAACACATACACCTCCGTTCCTGATGGCTTCCTCGTGAGCGTGTCTATCCGCATTGTACAGGGCTGAATGTCACGATTAGCTGGAGTGGAATATCAAGGCCGCGGGTGTACATACCACCACTGTCGCTGTCCGCTTTCCGTTTACTCCTGAAAACAACGCAGTACCATTCCCTCTCCTCATCCTCTGGTAGTTCCAAATTCGCCCAGTTGAACGCGTCTGCGTATGCCTTCTCCGAGTAGTGCAGACCAAGAGGCTTGAAGTAGTGCAGAGCTTTATGCAGCGACAGCGAGACGGGATCAATGTGTGGTAGGCGGGTTTCGGTGACCAAGGGTAGGTGGTCAGAAGCTACCTTCTCTTCAGGAAGATGTTTGGGGAGCGAAGATATGAGCGGTGGGAGGTATAACACGGGAAGTTTCGGCTCTGTGAGGCTTTTGTTGTCAAATTCGGGAATTTGGTGCGGGTTGCGTGCAGCAGCTCTCAAGTAAAGAGACCCCTCAGGAGGAATAACTGTCTCTTCGACAAGGGTGCGACTTGGGTGGGGGTCGTCGCCATAGATAACTTGGAAGCTCATTGCAAATAAAAGAAGTTTTAGTGGTTGGTGAGTTGGAAGAAAGCTTGCACCTCGAGCAGAGCTTTAAGGCTCTCACCCTAGCGCGCTCATAATTACCCGCAGGAATGGGCTAAGAGCCTCCTTACGTGCAAAGCACTGAATCGCGGCCATGATCGCGCAATTTGACGCTTTCCACAGCGCTCGGACCTGTGATCGAGGGATAAACCGAAGCCTACCCAGCCTGGTTATCAAAATTTCACGGGGGAGTGAATAACAGCCTTTGTATGAATTCAACGTGAAATTGACTGATTGGTTCTCGAGAGTCGCCTCATGCCTTATCTCGTCAAAAGAACACTGGCGTCTATGGGGTATCAGTCAAAATCAATGGCAGGGTGTGCCTCGAGTGCCGAGGTCTCAGTGGATGCCGACTCGAGGGAGGATGAGGTGGAAGGTTACTCGGAATCGGAAGTGCAATCCGTCGCCATGATTGCGCCACCTTCCAAACCAGTGTTGAGTGGTCAGAATGACGAGCTGAAGACGAGCTCGTCTGTATCTCGTGGAAGTGAGGGGTTTAATTTATTCCGAATATATCAGAAGGAGCAGATTGTCCTTCCAATACATTCAGCGTCGTGTTGTACCAAGAGATTTCTGAGAGACCCTCATGGTCGGTTAAGCTGGACCAGCAGCAAGATGCGTGAACGTAAGCGGAAGTGGCCGGAAAGGGAAGGGAAAGCCAAACATCCATCAACATCTCCATTCTGCAAGCGTCAACGATGGCGACCAAGAAAGCTGCAGAGTCGACGCTATACCACCTTAGCCCGCAGGGTTTCTGGAAGAAATTCCGTAAGTTCAAATTTTGAGGTTTCTGTTGAAAGTTTGCTAATTTTTGAGCAGGAGATGCCGTCGTCGTGAACCCCGAAATTTCGTCGGGCTTGCCCCTCCAAGCCGCGAACCGTCGTCCTCAGCCAGCTTCTCGTCCGGAGAAGTATAACACTCCTGCAACGAAGGGTGAGGAAATTTACAACACCTTTGAAGAGCCGGCCGATTGACCAATGATGTTTGCAGCCTCGGATATCGCTCAGAACCCATACTGGAAACGTGATGTTCGCCGCGCATACCCACAGCTATCCATGATTACCCAGACGGAGCTTTCTGGCCTGTTGATTGAACATTCCGGAGCCCAGGCGTGCGTATATGTCCTTACTTATGCAGCGTCTTCCCCTAACATAACGAACAGTGTTGCCGCACCACCAGCTGAGGGCCAGTCCGAGGTTCCTGCCACTCAAGCTGCCCCCGTCGACCTCACCGAAGCCATTGCCAAAATCACCTCTGAGAATAAGGTCTACTCCGAGGCCAGGTTACCCCCGTCACTTCCCACTCCATACAAGAAGTGGGTTCCAGAACGCACTGCGGATGCACCCCACGACCCACACTCGTACTTCCCGATGCACATGTACAAGTAGACCTACTAGATTAATCAAGGATTGTTCTGCGCTTTCTGAAGCACCATAGCGTTCGAAACAAGTTCGAATGATACCAAGAAGTGTTCGGGAAGTGGCAGCCTGGCAGGGATCGGTTTGGTGTATCCATTAAAGTTTTTGCTTAACAACACTACGAGGAAAGCATGCGCTTCCTCGTGTCCGGCACTCGATCGGTCGTAGAGTTGCGGAGTGCATTTCAGTGGTGCATGTATGTGAAGTGAAGCTTTGGAAATCAACAGACACAAATAGCATCGAGGATGTCTTCAGTACCACCACCATCTACTGCAGCAGGCTCCTCTGCAGAGGACCAGGCAGCTGCCTTTGCCAACGATCCAAGGTACAAAATGAGCAGAAATATAAGTTACACCAATTGATATTGTGTTAGAATCTATTTCTCCAAAGAAGCGGAAACATGGAGATTTGAAGAAGACGATGGCACTGAAATGGAATATGATTCAGCTAAAGGTGCTTGGGTGCCCCTAGTGAGCCATCGAGACCGTAACTACCAATGAAGCTACACTGAACGCTATTCATGTTAGGTTGATGAAGATCTCGTCAAGCGGCAGCAAGCAGCATACTCCGTTGCCGGCGTCGACGAGGAGGTAAGCCATCTCACATAGAAACAGGGGCCACCGTCGCAACGAATGTACAGACACCAGCCGCACCCGTCCTAGCGCGTGAAAACAAGAAGCGCAAAGAGCCTGAGGATTACACTGGATTCACCGGTGCTAGTGCACCAGCAGGACCCTCCACTAAGAAAGGGAAGAAGAGCACCACCGAGGTGAAGAAGTCGAAGAATACAGCGGTATATATCACTGGCTTACCGCTGGATGCGGAGAGTGAGGAGATTGCGGAAAAGTTCTCGAAGTATGGTGTTTTGGAGGAAGATGATGAAGGCGAGCCAAAGATCAAGATGTATGCGAAAGACGATGGTTCGTTCAGTGGAGAGGCGCTTGTGGTGTACTTCAAGGAAGAGTCTGTGACTCTGGCTGTGAACCTCCTTGACGAGGCTGAACTTCGGCTTGGCGACCCAAAGACCGTCATGAGGGTTTCCCAAGCCAACTTTGCTCATAAATCGTCCGGAGGTGGTGGTGCCAGCAATGGAGCAGGTGATGGTGTTCAACCACGTCGAGTTGTGGACAAGAAGAAAGCGACAAAGAGGATCGGAAAGATGCAAAGGTGATGATTTTTTTTTCTCGCAGCGATCTTTATTCATTCGCGTTCATTTAGAAAACTGGCAGAGTGGGATGACGAAGATGGCTTTGGGCCATCCAAAGATCCT